>CM028244.1:22098049-22253204 GCA_016432835.1 Brassica nigra | reverse complement strand
TAGATTTTAGGGATCTCAGAAGAAGAGAGAGAGGAAGATCTGAGAGGAGGAGAGAATGAGCAGAGTGAGGAGAGAGAGAGAGAGATACTATTCTATATTTCCAAATAGAATGGAAAACAACAACATTATGGTTTACTTTGAAATAAAATCTAACTATACTATATATATGTAAAATAGTATAGATTTGAAAATGTGAATATAAGAATATTATATAAAATATATGTTTGTTTTGAAAGTTTCAAAACATATTATGTGTAGAAAAAAATCTATGTTTTTATTATGTAAACTATAAAGTTCAATAATTATTTTAACGAACTTTAAAGCAATTAAAAGTTGAAGGGAATACATATTTGTAAGAAGAGAAAAGAAAAAAATCATTTTGTGTGCAAGTGAAGGGCAATATAGCAATTATTACACAAATATCATAGCCTTTCACTTACTATGTATAGATACTTAATTTAAATCCTACAATGGTTATGCTTCCAAATTTCCTTATAAAATATCACTATGGAGTGTTTGCCTATGAAATATCACTACTGAGTAAGGAAAATATACATATTTTTACCGATTTTTATAAAAAAATATGTATATAAGAAAACGCTGTTTTGTGGAGTGTCTGCTACGCGTCTCTAACTATCACTAAACTAAACAAAGTGGAATTAAATTCGTTGGATAAGTTGAAAACAAAGTGGTTCACAGATAGCTGAGCTGGTTTGAGCAAAGGACAGTAAATCTTTTTTGTGTCAGTGGTTCGAATCCTTAACCACTTCTATTCTAAGCGTTCCTCGGAAAATATCGGGAATCATAGGCTAGTTGGTAGATCAAGAGCCGGTCAAGTAGGGTAAGAAAAAGTGTACAGCTTACTGAAAAGTTCAAATCGGTCCTCTAATTTTCAAACTTCTTAAAAGTTCTACTAAAAAGATCAATGTAACAAAATAATATCCTAACTTTTTATTGGTATATAATCTGATGTAGAGATAGATAAAGAGGAGTTATCATATGCAATCTCACATGTCATATAAAGTAGAAACTTTATAAATTAATTTATATAAATTAATAAATACTATAAATTAATAAAATTTCGATACCAAATTTGACTGGCTCAATCGATAAGATAATATTTTTTAAAAACATTATATGTAAATATATAGTCTTATTAAAATTATAAATTAAAAATATATATATGCATGTTTTATATAAGTACAAACAAACTATTATATCTTTTATTTTATATTCTCGATAAGATTATTTCTATATTTTCCTAACATTTAATATATTGATGAAATTTAGTGAAATTATATCTAAATCACATTTAAATTATATAAAATAGACTTTATATAAATTAAATAATATAATCAAACAACATGAATGTCAAATTTCAGAAAATGTTAATTGATGTATATACATTAAAATCAAATATTTTTACTTAAAATGCATATTTTAAAATACATATTCTAAAAGGTTTTTTAAATTAATAATTATATAAATTATAAAATATCAGAGTATAAATATTATTTATTTATAGAATTTTATTGTTTATAGAAGAAGTATCTAAGGCATGCACCCGTTTGTTATTTGACACGTTGTTTGACACGTCGGCTGGTCTACATTTGATTTTGTGAGCTGGTCAACATTCTTTTAGAACAATGTTGTTCAACATTTTAAAATAGAAACTATAACATGTTTTATTTTACGGACAGAGACGAGTGATTCTTACGTCCATATAAAACATTTTAACTAGTCAAGAAGAGAAGGATATCCATAAAGAAAATAAAAAATTAGTCATAAAAGAAAAATAAATTAATATAGGGAATGAATTATTACTGTATTAGTATTGTAATGTTGTATGTATTTTTCCATCAAAATATTTTTTGCTTTTTTGCTTATTTATTTAAAAATGAAACAACATTCTAAAAGTATTAAATTTTTCATTAGTTTTCTATAAATTATTATTAATTTTATGATATTTTATTTTCTTGAAAATCATTACTCTCGAAATATTTATATTTGACTGAATTAAATAAGATAATATATATAAAAATATTTTTTATATAATATATACTATATATTTCAGTTTATGTTTTTATTTTAGCTACAAAGAAACAACAACCATAATTTTGTTATAGCCACTAATAACATAATACCAGTATAATTAAAATGATTAATGGTTAAGATATGAATATCAATCTGGTTAGAGGAACTTTGAAATAGTAATTAATTATTTAATTGATTTTAAATGCTATGGCAGACTGTAAAAAATATTAAAAAAGAAGTATTTAATTTATTCTAAATCTGTAAATAAAAAGAAGTCTAGATATGTACATACATGTTTTAATAATCTATATAATTAAAAGAGAAGTACCAAATAAAAATGTCCTTAGTTTTCCCAGCTATTTATACTAGAATGCCTTTGAGATATTTATTGAACCTATATTTAAATATGCTTGTCTTTTCTTAATTTAAATAATATATTTAAATATATAGTATCATTTCATCATTTAAATAATAGATTTTCTTAATCAATCTTAACCAAAATAGATTTTCCAATAAATTTCCTAATTGATGCATATTAACATATTAAATATTTTATAATATTTATTAGTAACAAATAATAAAATGAAAAATAAGTGATTTATATAATAAATAATATATAACTGAAATATAAATAATCTATTCATAAATCATTGGTATAATGTTTTCATATACATAAGTCCAATTAGTTATAAATTTTGAATTTGTTTATAAGATACACTGTGATATAATAGATGATTAAAACCACAAAATATAATTCAACTTAATAAATAAAATTATTATGTTTTAAAATGTTATATTAAAATTTATGTCATACATTTAAATTTAAAATATATATTTTATATCATTTAGTACAACTATTCAGACGGTCACGGTGAAGCTATAGGAATAAATAATAACAGCGAGATTATTTTTATTTTAAAATATTATTTTAATAGTAATTAGAATTTTAAATATCTTTATCTATTTTTTGAATTTATAAATTTATTTTATTTGTTTTCAAAGGGTGCTGAACTTTGGAATTGAAAATAATTATGCCCACCACATACTATTTTAGTTAGTATAATTGAAATTTATATTATAATATTTTATTAAAATTTTAATTTTTGTTATAACGGAAAGTTTAGTTTTCGACCTAAATTTATAACCACATATTACAAATACATCATTTAATATATAAAAGTACTAAAACAGAAAATAAATATCTCTGCTGTGGGTGGATCAAAGTCTAGTATAGATTAAATGGTATGATAGAATCTGCAAAAGAAAAATAAAAAGTATTTAATTTATTTTAAATACAGTGGCTAAATCTGTAAATAAAAGAAAATCTAAATCTTTAAATAAAAGAAATACTAAAGGGAAATTCAGTTTTAATAATATAGATATTTTTTGGCCTAAGTTCTTTAACTCTTTAAATTCATAATAACAACTTTTTTATCTTTCTTTTGACCTCATCTCTTCTTTCTTTATATATGTGTCGTTCATGTGAATTTTCTTATATCTATCATGTGTAAGTTGTAACATAAATTTCTACAGTAAAATTAATGTTTTTAGTGTTTCATGGATATTGTTATAGGTCATAAAAAAAGAGATCTAAAAAGAGATTTTAAAAAGAGAAAATAAATGAGAGGATATAAAGATATAATAATCTTATTTGGTTTCGTGCACCATTTGGTTTTAAGTAAATGTGTTTGTTGTAGATGGTTGCCGAAAAAATTGTAGATGCTAACTTTCATGACATGAAGATTGTTTTATGGTGGACAACAACAGTCATCAAACCATCACTGTAAGCGGAACTATTTCAAATATATATTCTAAGATTACAAACAGATTCAGGAACACCATACATAAGAACTTGATTGCTAGTAAGAAAATGGAAATTCAGTGATTGGAAAAAAACCAGTTTAAAAGAAACCAGTTTTAGCCAGTTAGCTTGTGTTTAACAATTTATTTTTATGAGAATACATACATGTAAGATAAAAGAGCATTAGAGCACCCCCATTGAAGGTTCACAATGGGGTTCACATAAAAGAAAAAAAATAATATAAAAATCAGATTTCTATGAACTTCTATCTCAAAAGTTCACTACCATGAACTTCCATGAACGGGTTCATCAGCGTAGCTTGACCCACACGACCGTGGCGGCCCATGATTTTTTTTTTTTTGAAAAAAATCAAACGAAAAAATAATAAAAATTACTTTGTGAACCTCCCCATGAGGTTCACTGATGTCATGCCCTAGGATCATAAGCTGTAGCTTAGTTAACTCATTATTAAACTTACATTCTTGTTCAACATGCCATATATATAGGAAATTGCACCTATAACCATAAAAAACCAAACCCACTATCTAACCAAAACATTATCTCTCTTCTTATTTCTCTTCCTATCTCTCTACTCTCTCTCTAAAATCTAATTTCTCTTTCTTTTTTGGTTATTCAGCAAATAAGCCCTATATATTATTGGATACTAAAAGAGAAAATTTTGAGTTGATATATAATTTAGATTTTATATAAAATACTCATAACCGGGCATAGCCCATTAAACCCTCTAGTATTACTAACCTGTGTTAAACTTGTCATACGGATGAGTTGAGCAAGTGAAAGAAACAATATTAAATATTCTAATTCTATGTATATTTAAAAATACTTAGTTTATTCTCTTTTAAAGTAATCGTTATAGTTCTTGTCAGAAATGACATGTTTGTATAATTAATAAAGAGATTGTTTAACTAGTGTAACTATTTTTAATAGATTGTTTATTAAATTTTCTTATAAAATTAAGTAAAAATATTACTCAAAATTACAGTTGAAATTCAATAGAAAAATTGATTACTTTTCTTTCTGATAGATTAGTTTTGCATATGTTAATAGTTTTCTTTTCTTCTATACATTTTCTTTTAAATTTATTGATTTGGAAATGGGAAAAGTGAATTATGTAAAATTTGTTTTCTAAAAATAGCTACATAACATAACAATCTAATATTAATTAATACAATTAGAGTATATTGGGTGATTTTTATTTTTATTTGATAACATTTTTGATTTAATTTTTGTACATTGGTTTTATTATTTATATGATTAATTTTTTATTTACTAAAGAAATTACCATAAATTTTATTAATTATTTTAAATTAGGTAAGCTTGTTTTACTTTAGTTATATTTATTTATTTAAAGATATCGTGTATAACAGTTACAGATCAAGCAATATTCATTCAACGACTCAATCTTTGATAAATAAATTTTAGTCTTGAAAATAGAAAAGTCTCAAATATATCACTATAATTAAGATTGGAATTTTGTAGTAAAAATATATTTTTAAAAAATTATTTTGATACAAAATAACAAATAACCTTTTATATATCAAATAATCATGTTTTAAAAATGATAAATGACATTTTCTACTTTTAAAGCATATTTATATGTATATTTGTACATTGAATGTTATAGTATCATATTATTAAAACTGAAGTACAAAATAGAAATTACCTTTACTCACATTTTTAACCTTAATAGTTACAACTTCATGTCAATGGGTTAAAAATTAAGGGTTGCACAATTATACACTATCCCTTATATATTATTTGAAAACACTACATCCTTTGATCTATTTCCATCACTGAACGATTTTCATAATCTTAGAAAATTAAGTTAGTTTATCTAAACATAATGTATACTTTTCATTAAAACTAATCATAAAATTAACTATTAATATATAAAATTTGTTTTCCTTATTTCTTTAAATAACAGTTACGGAATTATCTAATTTGATCAAAATATATATGACAACTAATAATTTTTAAAATAATAATTTGTACATCCTGTTTATTTTTTAAAAACTTTATATTATTAAAATTAATTAAACAATCACATTAACCATATAATAAAAAATGAAATTTTGCATCTGTTATACTTTGAATTATTAAAATAACACTATGAAAATTTTGTGATCAATGGTTTAATTTTTTATACCAAGATACAAATTTTCATATACCTATATAAGTAGAAAGTCTTATTTAATAGATATTTAAATTATATATATTTATTTTAATATCATTTAAATTAAACTATATACCATAAAATGAACAAATACTTAAATTTCAAAATTTTCATTGAAAAGTACAAAGAATTTAATATTTAGTTTTAAAATTTTATTGAACTTTTTTTAAAAATGCAAGCACGGTTTGGGGAGGTTTCTTTTTACCTTTTTATTTTAACAAGGAAATTATCTATTCCATCCGACTGGTTCCAGGTTGAATCCCTTTAACCTTATCAATTAAAAAATATTAAAAGTCTCATATTAATATTTATGTTATCAATGATTTAAAATTTTTGTTACATAAATACAAATGATCATAAAATTATATGAATAAGAAATTTTATTTAAATATTCATGTTAAAAATATTTATACATCTATTTTAATATCATTTTAAATTTAATTATATATCATATAAATGGATTAAAATAATGGTTAAAATTTATTTACGATTAGTTTTGATTGTAAATAAATTAAAATAATTGTTTTGATTTACATCTCTGCATAAATTTAATTATATATGTAGTGGTTAGTGATCTCTAGCTTAAACAATATTTAAAATTATGAGTTTGTCCCAATTTGTTATATTAAGATTTTGAGGATGAGTAATATACTGACTTAATTATAATAATCAAGATAAGAAATTGTTGATATGTTTTGTTAAATTTCAAAAATACAGGTAACAAAATTTAATGAATAAAGAGAAAGTTTATATAGGTAACAAAATGTTTTCCAAGATATCAAATCTATTAACTAAAAGAAGATATATCCGATTTTTAACAAAATATTTTCATATTTAATCACTTTGGGGTTATTTTAATATTTTTCAGTTTTAATAATATATTAATGTTTATATGTAACAATATATCGTTATAAAACATATATTAGAAAGAAAAATACACTATATTTTTAGAAATAATTTTTCATAAAAATTTAAATAATAGTATATTGTTATAGTCATAATAGTAACAATTAATAAAATGAATAATAATTATTTTAGCTAAATGGTAACAAAGGCATATATATATATATATATATGAAATTTATGAAAATGGTAAAACACGAGCCAACACATTTAATTAATTAATCAAAATTGAGTTACAACAGTTTAAAATTAATTGGCAATTTCAAATATAATTAAAATATATAAATAAAATCCATATAATAGTTAACATATATATAAAGGAAAATAAAAATGAAACTTATAATATTTACAACAATATATTATTTATCTAAAAGCCAACTTAGATTTAAACTTAAGAAAACATGCGTTTTCATAATGCCGATCAAATCTAGTGACATTATTAACAGAGAAAATGTAGGTTGGTCATGTTATCAAATGATAATATTACCCTTATTTAATGGCATAAATCCTTTGAAAACTAATGAAATAAAAATAATAAGTAAAATTTAGAAAATTAATAGATAAAATCAGTTTTAATAGAATAAATTTAATTCTATAAATTGAAACATTAGAAAACTGGGTAATCAAATCAAAACCGGACAAAATCTGAATTGAACAACCTCTGGGAAAACTATATGATATGAAGTATCAAAACTAAATCGAACAAGGTTAGTTTAGGTCGGTTTGGTTTGTTTTTCCGGCCAACCTGTGTCAGCGTGACAAAAGCAAATTATTTCACTGACGTATTTAGCCCACTGGTCTATTGGATTCGACGAGACTCTAAAAACGGAATTGAGTAATGCCCACTATATAAAACAGGACTAGTTATAGGGTAAGCCCACAAGTAGTAGATAACGCCCTCTTCATATTTATTCGTCGCCACTGGAAAGTGTTACAGCTTTGTTTCACTGCGCTGTTCTAAAAGGGGTTTCGTTGGAAGAAGATAACAAAATGCCAGGTCCTGTTGTTGAAGAAGTTAAGATTGAGGAAGCCATCAAAGAGCAAATGAAGCTCGAGGTTCGTTTTCTCTTCCCTTTCTCTCTCTCTCTCTCTCTTTTTCGATTTGTGGTTCTCCTGACGATTGTTGTATCTGTGTATGGAGCAGAAGGAAGATGATGTTGTCGTTGAGGATGTCAAAGACG
This sequence comes from Brassica nigra, assembly GCA_016432835.1. Taxonomy (NCBI): domain Eukaryota; kingdom Viridiplantae; phylum Streptophyta; class Magnoliopsida; order Brassicales; family Brassicaceae; genus Brassica; species Brassica nigra. The sequence goes on along the minus strand of CM028244.1, from coordinate 22,245,091 downwards.
GAGATGAAGATGACGATGTCGATGATGACGACGATGACAACGTCGATGGTATAATCTATTTTCTCGATTTGATTCATTCTGTTGGTTCGAGTGATTAGAAATCGTTTTTTGATTGAATCTCGATAAGGTCTTGAGGTTTCTTTTTTTTGCTCATGTTGTTGTAATTTTCAAGGAGCTGGTGACAATGAGAGCTCTAAACAAAGCAGAAGCGAGAAGAAAAGCCGCAAAGCTATGCTGAAACTTGGAATGAAACCTGTCACTGATGTTAGCAGAGTGACTATCAAGAGATCAAAGAATGTAATAACATTATGTTTAATCAAGTTCTTTCTTGGAAAACCAATGCTTGATTCTGTATGTTGTTGCATATCCCCTTCAGGTTTTGTTTGTCATCTCGAAGCCGGATGTGTTCAAGAGCCCCAACTCTGAGACCTATGTGATATTCGGTGAGGCCAAGATTGATGATATGAGCTCTCAGCTACAAGCTCAAGCTGCTCAGAGGTTCAAGATGCCGGGCGTTGCGTCTATGATCCCTAACGCCGATGCCTCTGAAGCAGCCGGGGTTGCACAAGAGGATGACGAAGATGAGGATGTTGATGAGTCCGGTGTTGAAGCCAAGGACGTTGAGCTCGTTATGACTCAGGCTGGTGTTTCGAAGGCCAAGGCCACTAAGGCTCTTAAAGCCAATGATGGAGATATCGTTTCCGCCATCATGGAACTCACTACATAGGTTGAGTTGCAGAGGCTCGCAGTTGTCCTCTTTTCATAATTAAATGTCTCATTTCTCGAACATTGTTTGTGTTTCGCCTCATTATAGATATTTTGTCTTCTATAAACCATAAACAAACTTGATTCCCAATCTATAGCATGAGACATTCATTTCTAATGTTGTACTTCGTTTAATAAATATAGTTGTCGAGTTATGTTTGTTTTGTGACAATTAGAACTGGCATGATATAAGATCTAAGCGAAATACAAAGCTATATTCCCCAAAAGATCAAAGCAAATACAAGGCTTTTGAGAGAACTGTTAAGAGCGTTCAAAAAAAAAATTGAGTATTTTCTCACCTTTCCTAAACATGAGTGATCTATTTTCTAGATGATCATTATTGTCTTTCTCAAGTTCCTTATATAGTGAAGTCTCTCCTCTTGTCATGCAATCTTTGTGAAACCGTTGAGAGCACATGCCTCTTCCTCACGTGGATTATTCTGCATAGAAAAGAATCTCTTCTTCTAGATAATGTCTAGCTCATCAATCATTCTAGAAGTTTTGTACCATCTTAGGCTTAATTTTTCCTTCTTCTTCTTCTTTTGAACCTAAACGTAGCTTGTTGTTTAACACTTTTTTCAAAGTCATAGCTCTTCCATCCGCAAACACTTGCTAGGCATAAACATCTCTGTTGGCATCTCTCTGTTTCTCGTCTTCATGTGGCTGTAGAGCCCTTCCATCTCCTCTTCTTCTTCTTTTTCTTCTTATTCCCGTTTCCTCTCACAATCACGTGACTAAGCAATTTGCTGACCGATTCAACCCTTCCGTCGTCGTTCCTGACCTGATTGTTCTTCTTGAAACCCATTCTCGATCAGCTGTGTGAACAGACTGTCTTTCTCTTCCGGTGCAGCCAACAACACATCACTATCGGTCGCTCTTCTTCAGTCAACATCGATCACCATCACCTGTACGTTTTGGGTTCTTTCTAAACGATGTTGAACAGCCATGAAACGTTTATGTGACAATCCGTCCCATGGATCTACCTACTCCAGACTCATAGTCCTACAAAGCATTGATTTTAACCCTTCACATATGAGCCGTCATTGACTCTCCCATGTAGGTTATTAATGCGCTTGGCGTTCCTCGAACCCAATACCTCACTCTTTAACAACCTTACCACAGGATAATCTATCACCAATTGAGCTGAACATGGGACGGACGGTAGGTCCACGGACGAGTTATCACATTAAGCGGTACCGACCCTAACCCCTCACCTATAAGCCCTCACAGACTTCTCCAAGTAGGTTATTGGTGCGTTTGACATTCTTCGAACTTAAGATCTGACCCTTTAACAATTTTCCCACAGGACAAGATATCACCAATTGACCTGCATCAATAACCTATCTAGAGGAGTCAGTGAGAATTTATAGGTGAGGGGTAGGATCAGTACCCTACAGGACTGTGAGTCTGGGATCTACGGGACGGGTAGGTCTGGGGGCGGGTGGGTCTGCGGGGCGGGTTGTCACAGTTTCTTTCACATCTTCTTGTTCTTTCTGATCTTCTCTCTTCGCTCAGCGGGCTGAGCTTCCTCGAAACACTTAGACAGATCTTCCATGGCAATTCCAGTTATTCTTCTTTCTCACAGACCACCACCTCTTTTCTCAATTGTGATCCAAACAGTGGGATCTCATTCTTATCTTCTGTCATCGTCACTGTCTGGATTCCTATATAATCGAGCGACACACTCAACATGGCCTCTGATGTGGCTCGATAATTGATTTAGATCTCGTATGAAGCTGTGGCGACCTAATTTGCCCGTTAAGATCTGGGCCCATTCATTTTAAACTTATTAAAATATACATGTTTTAGAAATTTTTTTTTAACAAAGATCAAAGCTATAATTTTAGTGAGCCCTTTTTGAGAAATAGTGAATCCTTTAATTCGTTATTTAATCCTCAACCTTTATACAGAACAAAAACACTTATTTTGTGTTGATCAAGCCATTTCTATCCGTCAAGAGTCTAACTGTTAAACGTTATTAAATGATTGACTTTTCAAAATATACTTACTAGTTGGTTTGGTCAATAAAAATATAAGATTTATTTATGTCTAACTATAAGTAGAAAACTAAATGGAGCTTTTGTGAACTGGAGTTTTTGTTTACATGTGAAAGTTGACGTTATCCATATTTATCACAAACCAGTCACTGCATTATTTTATTACTGATTCAGTCTCCTAAATATCAAGTTCAAGCATACATGGACATGTAAAATAATAATCAAGCATGAGTATTTCACGCATTGAATTAGAACGGCCATCAAGAAACACTTTCTTCTCCACCTTCTTTGCCAAGGATTAACCACAAATAGAAATCATTGAGAACATCTTTGCAGCCAACATCAGGTTTCTCCTACCACTCAATTTCATACGTCCATATCTGTTTCCAAGAATCACGCTCACCGATCTCAGAATGAGCATTTAATGGGCTACACCACCTCACCTAGAAGTTGAGGTGGTTCATGATTTACCAGTTTTCATTTTCTAGAGCTCGGTCTAGTAGGCATCTTAGTTTAGTGTCTTTTGTTTTCCTACCGAAGACATACTATTATAAGAATAAGGGACTTCAAGCATTCCAAAAAGTAATTATTTGAATAAAAGGCAAAAGTAGATGTCAGATCTCCTCATGCCACCTTCTTTAGATGGTGTAAAGTTATCTCACTCAAATCACCAATCATGATCCATCTCTAGAAGCTGCACAATGCGTATCGTTCTCAAACTTGGTCCATCTGCTCACACACTTTGTCCTCCATAAACAAGCGACATATAGCTTTTGTTCCATCAATGGCTGCTTCTAAATCAGTTATTCCATATTTTTAGAGTAAAACTTTATTCAACTATGATTTAAAAGTGACAACGAACACAAAATATAATTTTCGTGAATTTTGTTTCCTGAATAAGTTTGAAAACCTATGTATAACAATAACTGACTATTAGTTTGGTTTATATAGTTTTATTTTTTGGGGAATTGCAAGTTTACCCCAAATCTCATACCACTTTCAAATTTATCCTTAAAGGATAATAATTTTCATAAATACATTACATGTGTGATAAAAAGACTAAAGGAACCCTTCTAAATTGTTTCTAAACTTTTAAAATAATTTATAAAACGTAAACCAACCCCACCTAAATACTAAACCCTAAACAACAATCACTAAACCCAAAATCCAAATATATGGTATTTTGAAAAGTAGTAGCCATTTTATGATATTTCAAGGAAATTCTTTTAATTTTCAATAACATATTTTATTGCATTTAGGTTTTTCATACTTGATAATTTTATTTAATATTTTAAACATCAAACTTAGTAAAAATAAAAGAAAATTAAATCTTAGTTTTGCTTGGAAGATTATTTCAAAGGAAAAGATCGATCCCATCAATTTCAGTGATCTTTTGATTTCCACTTAACTTTTATTTATTTTCAGATCTCCTCATGCCACCTTCTTTAGATGGTGTAAAGTTATCTCACTCAAATCACCAATCATGATCCATCTCTAGAAGCTGCACAATCGTATCGTTCTCAAACTTGGTCCATCTGTTCACACACTTTGTCCTCCATAAACAAACAACATATAGCTTTTGTTCCATCAATGGCTGCTTCTAAATCAGTTATTCCATATTTTAGAGTAAAACTTTATTCAACTATGATTTAAAAGGTGACAACGAACACAAAATATAATTTTCGTGAATTTTGTTTCCTGAATAAGTTTGAAAACCTATGTATAACAATAACTGACTATTAGTTTGGTTTATATAGTTTTATTTTTTGGGGAATTGCAAGTTTACCCCAAATCTCATACCACTTTCAAATTTATCCTTAAAGGATAATGATTTTCATAAATACATTACATGTGTGATAAAAAGACTAAAGGAACCCTTCTAAATTGTTTCTAAACTTTTAAATAATTTATAAAACGTAAACCAACCCCACCCACTAAATACTAAACCCTAAACAACAATCACTAAACCCAAAATCCAAATATATGGTATTTTTGAAAAGTGGTAGCCATTTTATGATATTTCAAGGAAATTCTTTTTAATTTTCAATAACATATTTTATTGCATTTAGGTTTTTCATACTTGATAATTTTATTTAATATTTTAAACATCAAACTTAGTAAAATAAAAGAAAATTAAATCTTAGTTTTGCTTGGAAGATTATTTCAAAGGGAAAAGATCGATCCCATCGATTTCAGTGATCTGTTTTGATTTCCACTTAACTTTTATTTATTTTTCTTCTAAATTAATTTCAATATCTGTTTTTATCTTATCTCGAGTGTATTTATTCTGAATTGTTGTAAAAGAAGAATATTTTATTTCATAGGAGTGTAAGACAAACAATAACAATAATTTTGTTTTAGAGAGAGAGAGAGTTTTCTTATGTGTATATGTGGGTAGGGAATATTGGTTAATGCATGTATCAAAACATGAAACACACACATATATATATATAGGAACATTTATAAAACAATACACAACTTTCAAATTTAATCCAAAACCATTTTAATCCTATCAACTTTCACTTCGGTTGTCTATGCCTTTCAATCCGGTCAACAGTTTATTAATATATTAGTTACATTCAACAGTTGACTTTTGATGGAACCAAAATGACTTGGTCAGATTTTTGGTTTCCTTAAAAGTTGAAGATCAAAATGACTTTCTTAAAATTTGCTATTTAGAAATTGCATCTATGTTATCTTGATTAAATGGCTTAGCATATATGTCTTAAATAAGCTTAAAATGAATCAAAACTAAAACAGTTGTTCAATGTAAGACATAATTCAAAACACAAATTTAACTTAAGTTCTTTTATTCACTTAGGATTATCTAATACATGTTTCAAGTCATGCTCCTTCATTTGGTTTGTATCACATTAGAATGTGTGATAAGCATTTTGGGATATCAACTTCCTGTGGATAGATATCTATTAAAAATTTATGACCAAGTTTCTGTTTTGGTTATCTAGATAGAAGATTAGTGTGTATCTACTATATTAAAAGAGAAGTCATGACTTCTTATCCATGTGTGATATTTAAAAAAATGGTCTCTTACTAGAAATCACAACTCATTCATTCATTAATGATATACATAGACATATTTGATTCCTTTATAAATTATAAATAGATATTCCTAGATTTTCTCTTATTTGATTCCTTTATTTTTTATTAAAATAAACCTTTTAAGATTTATTAATATTTGTGATATAAATTTAATAGAATATTTTTCAATTAAATCTTTGATCTCTAACAATTAAGATTTGTTAATATTTGTACCACATAATTGAAAAATATGTCATCAATATGAACAATAGGTCTACAAATACTATTTTAAAAGTGCATTAAGTTTTGTTATTAAATATAATAGATGGTTTTATTTTATATTTCGATAATAGAAGTATATGACTGCTTAGTTTACAAAAATATAATCAAATTTATTTTATATAAACCATATTCATATACTATTCATTAATGTGATTATTTTGTATCTTTTATCTTGTGCATTTTGAAAATGCAATAGATATTATACCAATTTTGTCATTAGCATAAATTACATTTAATATAGGTTATTCAGTCTAATACTTAAATCATACAAATAATTCGATTAACATATATGTATGATCAAAACCATACAAGTATACACTTAAGGAAATTAATATATAAGGTAATATTAATCTGAATGGATTTTGTCGTAAATATCAAAGAATGTAAGATTTTAATTAGTGTTCATATGTTTTAATAAGAGATATCACTAATAATTTGAAACAAATAAATAAATAAATTACAGCATGCAAGCTATAAAATTGTTGTATTTGAAAATTCTATAAAACTATTAATAATTTGGTAAATATTAAAATTATAAATCACTAATGTAAACCAAATAGTTACATGTATAAAATGAAAATATTCACCCGGTTGTGGGGTCGAAATCTAGTTTTCTATTGAAAGAGAAACAACTACTTAGCTCTTGATTCATTTTAAACTTATTTAAGACATATATGTTTAATTAAAACAATTTAATCGAGATGAAAGCTACAATTTTGAAGGAGCATTTTAAGTAAGTTATTTAAAAGTTCTCACCTTTAATACTAGAACAAGAAAACTCTTATTTTGTGATGACTAAGGGCCGACTGGTTCAAGCAGCGTTCTTGATTCTGACTCGGAGTTCTTGGATCGGTGATTCGGTTTGAAGCGTTATGTTGCGTTTTATATGACTGGCATAACGTTTGAAAATTGTTAGTTCTTGGATGTTTATGACTGGTTGATTATGAAATATTACAGTTTAATAATAAATTACCAATGTAAACATATTATAACATTATAAAAATATAAAAAACATATTATTGTGATAAAATATAATAATTATTAATATAATATGATTAATAATAATATTATGTTTATTTATTTAATTTTTAATTAGTTGAAAACTATAATTTTAATATATATTTTGAAGATTTATATTGAAAACTTTTAGAGAATATTTTGTTTGATTTTATATATATGTGTATATCTTTATAAATGTATATATATTAAGTTTTAAGAAATTCTAATCATGAATAGATAGTTTAAAGTTTTATAAAACAAATTATGACATTGATTATGAATTTAAATTAATATATAATTTTGTATATATTTTTATTTATAATATTTCCATTTTGATTTTAATTTTAATTTTAAAATATTTAGAAAAATAATTTTATATTTTGTATCCAACATAACCCATAGCATAAGCTAGGAACCAGCTTTTGATTTTAAGAGGTTGAGCGGTTTGAAGCGATTGTAGTGGTTTGTATGATTGTTTTGAAACGCTGTCAACCACTATCAACCGCAAAAGCTGCGTTCTTGGTGGTAGCGGTTGACAGCGTTTCAAAACAATCATACAAACCGCTATAAATCGCTTCAAATCGAACCTCTTAAAATCAAAAGCTGGTTCCAGCTAGCTTTGGTTGGGTTGGATACAAAATATAAGATTATTTTTCTAAATATTTTAAAATTAAAATTAAAAATCAAAATGGAAATATTATAAATAAAAATATATACACAATTTATATATTAATTTAAATTCACAATCGTCATGATTTATTTTATAAAAACTTTAAACTATCTATTCATGATTAGAATTTTTAAAACTTAATATATACATTTATAAAGATATACACATATATAAAACGAAACAAAATATTCTTTAAAAGTTTTAATATAAATCTTCAAAATATATATTAAAATTATAATTTTCAACTAATTAAAAATTAAATAAATAAACATAATATTATTATTAATCATATTATATTAATAATTATTATATTTTATCACAATAATATATATTTTATATTTTATAATGTTATAATATGTTTATATTGGTAATTTATTATTAAACCGCTGTATTTCATAATCAACCATCATAAACATTAGCATAATTTTCAAACGTTATGCCAGTCATACAAACATAACATTGAAACAAACCACCATATCCACTTCGCAGCTTAACCTTTTGAACCGGCGGCCCTATTTCTATTCGTCAAGAATCAATTGTTGCGTATTACTAACATAACTTAATAATTGTCTTTTCTTATTACGTACTAAAATAGTCTGGTCAATAAAATATAAGATTTATTTGTGTCTAACTATATAAGTGGAAGATTAAAATAGCGTGTTTGTGAGCTGGAGATCTTTTTCGTTTAAATATCAGAGGTGACATTCTCCATATTTATAACAAACCACCATTTAGATGCAAAATTTATAATATTTATAATATCTAGATATTCGAGACTCTAAAAATGTAGAGTTTGAATGTTACATTTGCATTTCAAAATTCAAAAGACATAATAAAACCCTTAATTTAAATATAAAAATAATTATATTAGTTACTAAAATTTTTATATAATATTTGAATGAGAATTCCCTTTAATAGTAATTTTAAATTTTTGTTACCAAAAGAGTGTACAGGGAAGAAAATGACCAAACACGATCTCATTAAGTAGATAAAAAAACTCTTACACCCCTTAATTTATAGATATATAAATTTTTTGAAAAATATGTATTAACGAAATTGTATGTTTTCAAACTCAAATTTTTATCATTTTTGAAATACTTTTTTTTTTTTTTTTAATTTTGAAACTCTTTTAATTTTTTTAAATGTTAAAAAAATTCAAATCCCACCCTCAAAACCACACCCCTTGACTCTAAATGCTAAGTCTAAGTATAAATGTATATTTACTTTATAATGAAACATCTTTTGGTCAGTTTTCTCTTCTGAAGCTATTTTGTGAAAATAAACTAAAAAAACTATCATAGGAAATTTCTCTATTTAAATACAAAATGTGTTTTTCTGCAAGAATCGCATTTTTTCGTCGAAATCGGAAATCGTATTTTTTCTGTCAAAACTTTTCCGCATAACCTATAAAATCGTATTTCCCGACAAAAACGTAATTTCCACCAAATTAGAAAAACGTGTTTTCCGTCAAAACCGAAAAGCGCTCTCCACCAAAACCGAAAATCCTATTTTTCCGCTAAATCCGAATTTTTTTCTGGCAAATCTGACAAATCTTGCTTTCGTCAAAAGCGACAAATATCGTTTTCCATAAAAACCTATAAAATATAATTATCCCGCCAAAATTGAAAAACTAGTTTTCTGTCAAAACCGAAAATGGTATTTTCTTGCCGAACCATAAAATTGTGTTTCCGTCAAACCGAAATCGTGTTTTCTACCAAAACCAAATATCTCATTTTCCGCCATAACCGAAAATTATGTTTCCTCAAAACGGAAAATCAAGTTTTCCGCCAAAAACAAAAATCAAGTTTTTCCACCAAAACTGGAAAATCATATTTTGGCACAAAATCGAAAATCTCGTTTTCCGCCAAAACCAAAAATCATGTTTTCCTCCAAACTCGTAAAATCGTATTTTCTGTCAAAACCAAAAATCTCTTTTTCCACAAAAATACAAAATTATGTTTAGATCTATTTATTTGAATATTACAATAAATTTATTATTAATGTTCTTTTAGTCTTTTAACTACTAGTTAATTTAATGCTATTATAAAATAAAAAACGAACAACTTAGCAACTCGATGTTGCATCTGAATACTAATGCTAACTATAAAAACATACGACATCTGGATGCCATATCCATATTTTGTATTCAGATGCTACATCTAGATGCTGAATTATATACAAAAACGAACATGCCTAATAGATAGCTTTGATCTCTGTCAAATAAGAAGTAGAGAGCCTTGCAAATACTTTATACAGATAAACCCTAACAACTGCGAACCAATAAACGAACAACATAAAAATGTTCTAATGCTTTGGATCCATTGATCACCTAGAGCTCTGATTTCACTCCAAAGTCTTTTAACAGTTCCCCTTGCCTGAGGTAATCAATACACTCTATACTTGTGCATGTTTCCATTTTTATACATACATGACTGTAAATTTGTAATATGCGTGTTGATCTCTCGGTTACATGAAGAAATGGTTCTTAACACATGCCATATTCTAAACGGGTATCAAAATATCATTAATCAGCAAGTGTGAAAGACATTTAGTTTCTCTAGGAAAATATATCCATTTACTATTGTGTGAGATTTTGGTGTCTCTTGGGCCATCCTGGCTTCGACTGAACCTGAAAAATAAAGATGGGCTTAGTCTTGTGCAATAAGAAGTCTAAGTTCTAATAGGAAACAAGATCAGATGCATATGATGGTGGATTGATAAATCCTTTTCCAAATACAACTAGCTAAAATCAGGTTGTATAAATAGGGCTCTCCTCTTGTTAGTCTAGACACAGAAACATAAAATCTCTCATAGAACACACAACTAGTGCGAAGCTTGTAATCTTTTCGATTCATAGTGATATTGAGTTCATCTTTGGTTTGGAGAAGGACTCGCCAAACATACTGCTGCATTTGATTTGTTTGTTACAAGAACAAAGTCAAGGTCGATTCTCTACATATTCTTTCAATCACAAGTGGAAAAATCTCGTGAATGCTTTCAGATTGATGTTCCATACAATATACATATATGTTTATGCATATTTAAGGTTTCAATTAATTCAAGAAGCAATGTTTGTATATATATGATGGTAAAACAAGATTAACGGAGGCAATGGAGGGAAGTGAGGCTGTCCTTGGTCAACCACTTATCTTGGTTCTTGTTTTGCTAAGGAATAAGAGCACTCCCATCAATGAACTTATGGGGGGATTCACACAGATTCCAAAAAAAATATATATTAAAATAATGTACAGTGATGAATCTGCCTCTCCAGTTCTCCCAGTGAACCTGTGTCGGGCGAGTTCATCACTGTTTATGGCCCACGACACGTGGCGGCCCTGATTATTCGATTATAATTTTTTTTAAAATCAAACAGAAAAAAATAATAATAAAATTATAAACTTGAACTCCAAGAGGGGTTCACTAATGCAGATGCTCTAAAGACTCACTCTCCTTTATTCTACCTTTTTGCCATTGTTCAATAATCTTATCACATTACTATGACGGTGGTGAGGGCGAATCCAAAGATTTTTTTTTTGGATGCACAAATGGTAGAATAAGTGTCAACTTAGATATGATTGTAGATGTAGACATCAAATTTGTTAAGAAATATATTAAATTTTAAAATTATTATGGGATAAGTGCAAGTGCACCCATTCTCCTCTACCTAGGTTTGCCATTGGTGGTTAGTCACATCATCCTTAACAACATCCAGTTTTCCTACTTATTAATATTCATTGTTCATAATTTGTAACATCTTTAGAGGATTTTGATTTTGCCATTTCTTCTATGTTATATATCTGTTTCAATCTTTGCACTTTTCCCTAGCTTCTTCAGTCTTTACACTCAAAAATGTCCAAAGAGAACTGGAAAGTGGTCATCATCACCAAACAAAAGCAAAATAAATAAATAAACTTTGACTCTTTGCGTAAGCGGGCTATGCATTTTGTTTTACGCATTGAATGCATATCAAACCAACAATATCGCAGCTTATTACTCAAAATTAGGATGTGAGACTCAATCAAATCCTTATTCTTCTTCGTCTTCTACCTCTTCCTCCTCTTCTGAGTTAGCTAAGCTAGATTTAAAGAGCCATAATCATGTTGACTTCAAGGAAACAAACCAAACCATCAAGTACTTAGGACCATATGACTTATCCCTCAGTTATACACTCCTTGCGAAGACCGTGCAATAGGAAGGAGATTTGATATGAACATGATAAAATAGAGAGAAAGGCATTGTCCTTCAAAAGATGAGCTTCTCTACTGTTTGATTCCTCCTCCACCAAATTACAAGGTTCCACTCAAATGGCCTCAAAGTATAGACTGCACATTGTTGAGAAAGCAGTCCAAAACTAGATTCAAGTAGAAGGCGACCGGTTTAGATTCCTTGGTGGTGGAACTATGTTTCCCCTTAGAGCCGATGCTTATATCGATGACATTGCTAGGCTCATTCCTCTTACTAGTGGTAGCATCAGAATTTGGAACAGTTATTGACACTGGATGCGGTGTAAGTTTTTTGATATTTTCCTTGTGTCTGTTAATATTTCATTAATTGATCTGTTTTGATTAGGTTGCCTGTTCAAACTCTCTCGCACTAGACCTCCGATTGAAGTCAAAGGAAAGCAAAAATCTTGAAACATTGGAAGACAATGAACGTAGCCAAGTACCTCCTCTGTTAAAGTGCCAAATCCAGGATTTGTCAGCTCATCAGTACAAAATCCAGGGGTTGTCGTAGTCTGGATTTGGAGTTGTAGTACGAACTCCATCTGTTATGGTCGCCAACTTTTCTGAAGGAGCTGGGGACGCACCTTAATAACTTATGAGAATGAAGGAGAGATTCCATATGAGTCTTCCATAATAAATAATTACAATCATTGAACTTGATCATGACAGAACTTGCGATGTGGATTTTTGATGAAAAAGGATAAGGGCCAGTCTTTCCACCATTGAAACACTTGTGAAGGTTCAAAAATGTTCTTGTTTTTGATGAAATGGTTTTCACCATTTTCGGTAAGTTTCTGAACGAATCATTCGTCGGAATAACCGTAGATACTATGAAGTAGTGTAACTATATGTCAAAATCTTAGGTTGTTTAAAGGAGAAATAGAAATTTAAATTGGATTATTTGAAAAGCTTGTAAAACTTCTAAATTTGGCTAAGTATGAAAACTAGCAAATGCCCAATTTAGATATTGTGGATTTGGATTTGGTGTATGGATTTGTTAATTGGATATCATATCTATATACACCAAATTTATATTAATCTTTGTCGTAAATTTAATTTAGACAGAGAAAATAAAAAGTCCATTATGAAGCATATTGTTATTCGTGAAATTGGTCAAATATAATATCTTCGTTTTAAATGTGATGGAATCTTGATATTAACGGTGTTTGGCTAACTTTACCATGGTTCATACATTTATTATAAAGTTCCATAAAGGCTATTACACCACTTACGTTTTTTTTTTTTCACACCACTTACGTTTGACGTGGCAGAAACCATAAATTTATGGTTTGTCATATAATTGTGTGACTTATGGCTCTCATTTTTTTGTTTCTATATAAAGGTGCTCACCATTATAGAAAAGAGTTCATTCGATGAACGAGATCAATTCCACTTGAATATTCTTTAGTATTTTTTATGTCTTAGGTGAGAGACTGAGAGTACAACGCAGAAATAGGTTTGATATGTTTTATTCAGTGATGGAAGATAGAAATATATGCATTTATATTGTGTTCAAAAAAAAAAATATATGCATTTATATCCTAGGATTTTGGAACACCATACAAACCATTATGGGGAGTTAAGAGCATCCGCAATGGTGTTACCATTGGAGTCCTTAGAATTTGATTTTTAATTATTATTTTTTTCTTTTCAGATTTATAAAATAAAAAATTAAAATTAAAATTAACCAATCGCCGGTCGCTACGTTTCGTGGGGACCATAAATAGTGTAAGGATTCACTAAAAATGAATCCTTATTTAAGGATTTTCGGGAATGAATCCTTAACTTTTGGTGGTGTCGGTTAATTATTTAATTATTTTTTCTCTAAGGACTTCCCCTTAAGGATTTCCATTGCGGATGCTCTAACAGAATCAAGGAAAGAGTGTCTCGCCTCTGTAAATCCATTTTCTTTCCAAATTCTTATATCAGTATTTTATATTTTATCAATTTATTTATGCAAATATTTTATAAGTATTCAGTTTGCTTTATTGTAGAATTTGCGTTCTTAGAAGAAAAACTCTGATACCATCAGGGGCGGACACAATGTGTTACGAACAGGGGCACATGCCCCCTACTAATTTTGATTTTTAATAATTACTACAAAATGTATGTCAGTATTCCCAACCAAAAATAAAAATATAGTGGAAATTATTTTGTGCTCCTTATTAAATTTGATTCTGCATCCGCCCCTGGATACCATGAGAGTGTTGGTGAATATGAAAGGGTGAAGAATGTTTCAGAGAAGAAATTGTAACATTTATTATTAGACTTCTTGATTTAAAGAGAAACAGAGGATGGGTTCTTATAAAATAATACAAACTTAAGGTCGAACTCCTTAGATTAATCTTGATTCTGTGGACTAATCCTTATCTAAATTGTATTTCCTCTGTCCCACTTTAAGTGATGTTTTAGATTTTTGCACAAATATTAATAAAATACAAATTTTTATGTATTAGTATTAAATTAAACTAATTCAACCAATAAAAAAAAGATGTAGTATTTTGTAGTTGGTCAAAATTTTCAAGCAACAATAAATTGTATCTAGGATAAAGAGAACATCACTTGAAATGAGACAAAAGAAAAACCCTAAAAACCCACTTAAAGTAGGACAGAGTGAGTATTACTTGATGTTGGGTTTATATTTGGGCTCTGACTCCAAATATTGTTCACAAACCTCTTCTTCGAGCTTTCTAGTATTTAAATTGAGATTTCAATTTTTTTTTTCTTCCTAGGATTTACCAATCTTATTGCTTAACAATGATTTTTCCTTTACCATATGAGTTGAGTAAGTTGATTATTTTAGAAACACAAATTAGTTGCACAGACACAACAATTCTGATACCAATCTAAATAGATGTGTGCGTATATGTCTTATGTGTGACTTATGTCTTCTCATTGGTCGGTATTTGTGTTCTTTTTGATGACTTTCTTGCGGGATTGCCTTTGGAATCTTCCCAAAAACTGGGTCACATTGTCCCTATCGACATGATGCCTTTTTGTAATGCCATATGCACGACAATGTACCTGATAGATTTGGCCTTAGGAAATGAAAATAGGAGATAAAAGCTTGTGGGATTAACCAATCAGGTTTAGTTTATAATTATGACAAGAGTAGTTCAATTTTACCACAAATTTGATCACTTTTCAAATTTGCTTTTGCAGAATAATCATTTTCATAAATATTTTAAATTTGTGATGGAAAATACTAAACTAATAGACTCAGACTGAAAGATGGCTGAAACCAAAATTTTGAATTTGTGGATGAAAATAGATTAACTTTTAATACGTCAAAATTAAAGCCTTGCAAAATAATGTTACTCATTTTCTAACCTGTATGTCAATGGTTTAAGAATAATTTGTCCGTATATCATACCAAATAAGTTGCACTCTTTTGTGATCCTAAACTTTAGAAAATCAAAAATATAATCTGATAAATAGGAACACCAATAAGTTGGCTCTACTTGAACGTCAGAATATTGAAATGCATGCGACTGCGGAAAAAGGAATGAACAGTTGAATCATTGAATTGGGAATCTTTTCTGCCAGTGAAATGAATGTGATGTAAGGTCAAGAGGGGTCTCAGTTCTCATGCCCATTTTGGATGGCTGAGAAAATAGATAAAGTCATCACATCATTATGTTTTAAGTGACTTTTATGTTTTTGACCTTTTGGTATGGATGTCTCTTGATTGTTTTCAAATTATTATTTTTTTAGAAGTTTGATTTGATTGACGCAACCAGATATATAGAGTAATTACAATTTATCCGACAGTCTACCGTTCGATAAACAAAATTTTAAAGAGTGAGTTACCTTATTAGGCAGTTTTGTCTTTAATTTTTACTTCCGTAGTCACTTATTCCTTGTAGGTCACAATTGTAGATTTTGAGGCAGGTTTCAGACGTTTGTGTCTTTTGTAAATGAATGTTGTAAATCATTATGGTTAAAACAACAATTATATGGCAATTTGATTTTCTTTTATTCCACAAAAGTAAAAGGAGAAACCAATCATGTGTGTTCTCGTGCAGTTATAGACTTGAAGTTGGATAAAAAATAACAAAAGATTATTAGTTTAATACTTTTATAAATTATTTTTATCTCATCATATTTTATTCCATATAATTTTATTTTCTGATATGTTAAACATAAATAATATATCTATTAAAATGTATATATTTTTTGATATTCAGATAAATTGAAAAAAAATTGTGTTCGCTTGAATATTTGTTTTGTGTATTATATATTTTTATAGTTTTCTATATTATGTTAATAGTATAGTTTAAATCTATATGCATTCAGAAATTTGTTTTTGTGTATTATATATTTTTATAGTTTTCTATATTATGTTAATAGTATAGTTTTATTCTATATGCATTCAGAAAAGGCAAACTAACCTACATAAAAAAGAAGAATGGTTTCGGTAAAACTAGTCTTGTACAGTAGAAACATGGTTACTTTGACTGATCTCTTTTATCGGCATAATACAGCTCCTGAAGCTTCTCCCCGTTTTGCAATACGCATCAACTGTTCTTTATCATACGGTATAGATTTATACACAATAAAAGAAAAGAAAAGAAAAGAACACTCAAGAAACCATGACATGTATTTTGGTGATGAGTGTTACTACTGTTAATTTGTCAGTATTTGATTTCAAATTCGGCAAAACTTTTCATGACTTACAAACCAACGAGAAAGACCCACTGGAATTAATTCATAAAATATATCTTCAACTCTCATTTGAAAAATATATCTTTATTTGAAAAATATATCTTTAGAAAAATATTGTAACGCCCTCACCGTCCACAGTTAATGGACTACCGCTGTTCTCGGCCGTGGATCCCTGATCGGCCATGGATTTTACCTATTTTTAGCCATGGTCTATAGGTGTTTTTATATATATTTACTACGATATAGAGTCTATTTAGAGTATTTACAGGTTCAGGTACGTTCTGGAGAAATATGGTTATTTTGGAGTCTTTTGGGGTGCAGAACTGCACAGACGCGTCAGATGTTTAGCTATGGATGGAAACCTTCCAACCGTTGGATTGAGCCTATATTTTGACACGAGATAGTGCTTTGAGTTAGATTTCCAATGACACCGGTCTCAGGTCAATTTGCATCCTGTAGCAGAAGTTATGCCTGTTTTACTGAAGAGTGGTCAGTCTGCCTCGCGAGAAAAGGCTGTCGAGAAGAGGAATGTATATCGATCGATAGGAAAGCCTTCATATCGATCGATATGGATGCCAGAATGCAGGCCGAGTATATTTTATGACCGACTGAAGCCCAGAAGCTATCACAAATTACCAGAATGCCCTTGGACGACCAGAAACCCTATTTATGTTATTTCTAAGCCATTGTTGACGGCTACACGCTATCCAAGCTTTCTATTCTATTGTTATCTTTGTTGGGAGAGAAGGGAGGAAATCCTATCAGAGTCCTCCTGGAACTCCATTGGTTTATATATCTATTGCTTTCAGTTTTATATCTATTTTATCTATGATTTCTGTGACAACTATCATGTCTGAATAGATCCACCTGTTAGGTTTAGGGTTCAGATAGGTTATGAGGGATTAGCCTCAAATATAGAATTTCTAAGTTGTGATATTCATCATTGAAGATTGTTCATAATGCTTGTTTAGGAGTAATTAACCTGAGCTTGATTATAGATTTATTATCTGACTTCTCTTCTCTGAGCTAGGGTTGATAGATACATTCGAGAGTTGGTCTAGAAACCCCAGTGAACATATATTCAACCCGCGCAAAGCGCTTACTAGAAGCGTATCGATCGATTCTCCTATAGATACATTGATCGATACGATGCAAAGCTTGTCGATCGATACGCCTAACCCGGCATCGATCGATGCTTTCTTCCTAGAATCGACAACGAGAGTTGGAGTTCTTGGATCTAGTAATAGATAACCTGGAAATCGAGAGATGGTTAGTTATTCTAGTAGTTGAGTTCTATAATATTATGCTTCAGTCTCTATATCATTATAATCCTGATTACCTGAATAGAAACCCTAGATCTAACAACCATCCTTCCATCAAACAACTCTCTGCCTTGTTGAATAATTGTCTTGTTCAACTTGTTTACTATTTTATGTACTGCTTTATTTATTTATTTACTGTCTTATAATCTATTAGCCTAGCTTAATCATATAACTATTAGATCTAATTGGTTCCTTAGCTCCTTGTGGATTCGATCCCTAAGTACTACAACTGAACCTCTTATTTGAGAGAGTAAAGTCACTCCTTAGGGTAATTTGAGTGATATCAATCCCATCCCGTTTCAGCGGTCAGTCAGTTAATTTTTTCCAAGGTTCGAAATCATTGTTTACTGACCCTACAATCACCACCTGACCTTTTCTCGTGCTTTGACTTCACTCGCACGTTATCGCAAATCACTTCCCGATAGGTCACCTATCCTTCCACTACTCCAGCTCAAGCAGGCTTAACTCTGGAATTCTTTCTGGATGTGCTCCGGAAAAGGTAAGTCAACTTTGGTGACATAGGTAGCCAAATCAATTCTCTTAAGCCTTTCCACATATCACAACTCGGGATGTTACAATTCACCCCCTCTCAAAGAACGCAACGTCCTCGTTGCCCACTGGAGTCTCAAGCGCTTCGGGTCAGAACCAAGACAGCTAACCAGCTCTGATACCACTTGTAACGCCCCGACCGCCCACAGCTAATAGGCCACCCACGCCCGCTCTCTCGACCCGTGGGTCCCATCCCGTTCCAGCGGTCGGTCAGTTTATTTTTTTCAAAGCTCGAAATTATTGTTTACTGACCCTGCAATCACCACCCGACCTTTTCCCGTGCTTTGGCGTCACTCACACGTTATCGCGAATCACTTCCCGATGGGTCACCCATCCTTCCACTACTCCCGCTCAAGCACGCTTAACTCTGGAGTTCTTTCAGGATGTTCTCCGGAAAAGATAAGTCAACTTTGGTGACATAGGTAGCCAAATCAATTCTCTTAAGCCTTTCCACATATCACAATTCGGGATGTTACATATATATTCTTCTGTATTTCATCATTCCAACTATGAGTATTAAACAAAATTAGTATTTTATGTTTTCAGTTAATATATCAATCAAGTTTATTTAAAAGATGAGTGTTAGACTGATTTTTATCTGGTTCTCTCGTTTGGGTTTGAAAAAAATGAAATTTTATCAGTCGTGGTTTATTCATGCATCTCTCTATGAAAAGTGTGATTTTGTCATTTGGTTCCCTCGCATTTAAGTTTAGATACTTTTTTGAATTTAATCACTCTAATTGATAATTGAAAAAGCTTTTAGCTTATAATCGTGTTTATCTTCAATGATCTCACAGTTTTATTTCTTTCCATTTATCTTCTTTAAAACCAGATCTAATATCAGAATAAGGTATATATGTGTGGTTAATACGCTCCTACAATGCTTCTCTGAGATAGATCCTTGCAGAAACGAATCAAAGACTCAAGTTTCTCAAGGTTGTGGATCAAATGATGACACAAGAAGCTGTTGAAAAGCTTCTTGATACTCCTAGATGGCTAGATCGGATATGACACACCGAAATAGACACCCTCGGGCTCTGGATATTACACACATGAAGTTGAATATTACACACCAACACTCAATCAACTCGATAAGCAAAAACAAAGGTTTTGATATAAGATAACTTGATCGATAATAGGGTTTGCGAACACACATGTGGGAACCGAAATTCGCACCGTCAAATTAAGTTGATTTGGAGGAAAGCCAAGTGAACCAAGCCTTCCACGAAGGTCGGATATCTGCTGGGCGCTACGACACAATCAGTTCGACAAGGAAAATATGAAAGCGAAATAAAAATCGTGAAAAAGAATAGAGCAAAAGATTTTATTTCGAATCCGCGTTTGGCGTGAACAACAGGTAAGAGCCTTGGCTCACGAGGCTGTCGGCAAGTTCGCTAGTCTGATCGCCTAAGTCTATCCTAGTTGAGTTGCAGCTCGCTAGTGAAAACAGAAAGAATGCTAAGTTGCTCTAAGTGCTCCGGGCGTTTTTGATCTGGTTTGCTTCTTGCTCAAAGCTCTCCTTATATACTCCTCTATGGCGGTCTATCCTCTCGCTGAGTCGGGCTTTTCCATTTTCGTCCATCTTTGTGTTTATCGGAAACTTGACATTTATCTTGAAATCGACATTTATCTTCTGAAAACTTGATACTTATCTCTTATGGAAACTTGACATTTATCTCTTATGTGAGGATAAAGATAAACCGTCATAGTTATCCTTCTTTTGGAAAATCGTCGTGGGCGTTTGGCGCGTTAGGCCGTTTAAGCGTTTTCGGTTTTGAAGGACAGTCTTTGAAGGTCTCGGTGTTTCGAAGGAACCTTAATTCCTTGTTTAGTCGAGGAAGTGGCGTTAGAGTAACGTGATCATACCAAACTTGCGTAGATTGATCGAACAAGCTAAGGTGGGATCGAACGAACGCGATAGGAGCGAAACGGGGCGAGGGCGTGGACTGGCCAGGCCGACCAGCGGCAGTGCCGGGCGCCAGGCGAATGCCGCCCGGCGCAGGCGGCCAGCGTGGCGTGCCCGCAGGCAGTGCCGCCGGCGCCAGCGGCCAGCGTGGCAGTGGCCGGCGCCAGGCGAATGCCGCCCGGCGCCGGCCAGCGTGGCGAATGCCGCCGGCGCGGGCGGTGCCGGCGCCAGGCCAGCCAGCGTCCAGCGTGCGCCCGGCAGAGCCACCAGCGTCCAGCGTCCGCCAGCCAGCCGAGCAGCCCGGCGCCAGGCCAGCCAGCGTCCAGCGTGCGCCCGGCCAGGCGAGTGCCGCCGGCAGAGCCAGCCAGCGTCCCGTGCGCCCGTATAGGCGAGTGCGCGGCGCCAGCCAGCCAGCGTCCAGCCGCAACAGAGTGCCGCCCGCCCAGGCCAGCGTCCAGCGTCGCCCGGCAGGCCAGCCAGCGTCCAGCGATGCGCCGGCGCCAGGCGAGTGCCGCCGGCGCCAGGCGAGTGCCGCCGGTGCCAGGCCAGCCAGCGTCCAGCGTGCCGGCGGCGCCAGCGAGTGCCGCCCGGCGCCAGCCAGCGTCCAGCGTGCTGCTGGTGCCAGCCGTCTTGCCCGTCCGTGGGTTTGTTCGATCTTTCCCTCGTCGGTCGTTTGCGGAAATCTTTCGAGTTTTGGAGGGTCTCTGGTAGATCTCGAGATAATTGTTTCCAGCGAGATTCCGAGTATCGGGATTTTGAGATGGACTTAGATCTTCAGATTTTCCGTCGTCGAGGATGAGAGCAATGTGGCTCGAGTTTTAGATATGTTAAAGATGAATCTTTAAAACAATCGGGAAGGTTTTACGGAAGACTCATTGTAGATCTCGGACAATCCAGGACATGGATTTCAAGGGAGCGGATGCTGTCATCGCCGAGATCGTGAGACGATCGCATTGATGAGCGCCAGGACCCTCGCCGTTGGCGCCCGATGGGAGTGGACGAGCCTTCCGTGAGTTTTATCGGCGGCGACCCGTTTCTTGGATTTGATCGTCGCTTGGCTTTTCTTTCGAGGACTTCGGGTGGCGATTTCGTCATTGACGATTTTGACTAACAGTTAGCCCCAGCTAGCTAGGAACCGTAGAGCCTGTCGGATCTAGCTTGCGGTATAGCCGATGTGGGAAGGTGTTGAGATGTAATCGTGCGCGAAATCGGGGTAAATAGTGATTTTACCTCCTTTATATGGGTAAGAAATCTCATTCTTACTTCATCACAAGGTTTTACTCTCTCTCTCGAGAATCCTTTCTCTCTCTTTAAGAACAATGTCTTGAAGATCCTCAAGAGAAACTCTTCTTCCCATTCATCCTCGGATGACTCTCCTGCCCATGTAGCGGTAAAGCGGGAGGAGTCGGTCGAGGAGGAAAAGAATCGTATTACGAGCCCTTGTAGGTTTGCCCTACACTGCAGAGATCCCTGTTCGAAGAGGCCTGCGAGGCAGCCGGTGCTCCTTTTGCGCCGAGCTTCGGTTTCGTAAATATCTCAAGGTTCTTGAGATTTTTACCAGGTTCTGAAGAGTCAAATTTGGTTCCGTTGGTAGCGAGTGCAAGGAATCCTCAAGATTTCTTTACATGTTCTGAAGCTTTCTTCACGTACTGCGTATGTGGTTCCCAATTCCTGGTGCCATTGTTAGATGCTTCACGCTTGAACTTCGATCAACCAACTCAGCGTTCCTTGGAGTTGGCTTGGCGTAATCGCTAGCTACTGAACTTCGGGATTGATCTTGGTCCCGATGATTTCGAAGGTCTTTGGGGTACTTTCGGCCGGCGGGGTGGCGGTTACTATTCCATGCTGCCTAAGAAGGATATGGCCGTGATTCGAGGGACTACCGAATCCCAAATCGTGGCGAGGGCGTTTCTTCTTTGTTCAAATAGATGGCGAGTCTGTCGAGGAGAGCTGCCTCCATCTATTTCGCGGGCATGGAACTTTAACCGAGGTAATATGGCGAAAACTCTGTTGTCTATCTCACTTTTCGAAGTCGTGTCTTTGACAAAATTTTCGTTTTGTAGGAACAACCCTACCGCGCATTTGCCTGTAGCGTTTTCGTCAAGAGATCTTCTTCGTCAAAGGCGTTTTCTGGAAATCCTTCACCCTCGAGCGGATCCGAGATGCGGTTAACCTTTATCGGTCGGGGTCTGTTCCGTCGTCTGACGCCGAACCTGTTACCGTGGTTCCTACCGGGCGCAGACAGAGGTCGTAAGGGAAGGAAATGCGATGATGGGAAGGCTCGAAAACCCTTCACCGTTGGGAGAAAACCTAGTTTTGTTCCAGCGGAAAAAGATGGAGCCAGCGGTTTTCCACTATCAACTTCTTTGATGGCCTTCCTCGGAGTTTACTACTGATGAGTATTTGGAGGATGAGGAGAAACAACGGGTTTTGCGAGGGCTCCCAGCGTGTCAACGAGGTTTGGCCGAACTTCTTTAACCTTGCGTTTGAATCATTATATAAGCATGCTTGCTGATCTTGAGTTTATCAGGGGACTAAGAGTGTTTAGCGGTGACTCGAGTTTCCAAATCAGGATTGCTAACTTCAAGACCACAGAAGTGGGCGAGAGCTTTCGGTTCCGTCAAGAGGTGAAGGCACAGAGCGAAGCAAGCTGAGCTTCCGTTCGGGCTCTCGGCGGCGGAAGGAGGAAGGAGGAAGAAGGATAGTGAGGTGGCAAGGCGAGGCGGAATCGTTGCTGCTGAGTTTCAATGCTTTAAAGCTCAGGAGTTTGTTGGTGATTTCAGAGTGCGAGGTTGATCGTAAATTTTACAAGTCTCAGAACCCAGATTTCTCTTCGATTCGAGATCGCTGAAATGAAGGATTTCATGGCGAGTGTGCTCATGCTGAGTCTTTGGTTCCTCCGGTAGAAGAAAGAGTCCGGAGACTATGGGAACTATCGAGGTTTCGAGGATCTGATGGAGGTCGGAGCCGATGAGAACACCGAGAATGGTGGGAATGCTCGAGGTGTGAATGAAGAAGTGGACCAGCCTGCTAGTTCATTTGGGATTTCTGCATCCAGTTTCTCAGCGTTGACTTCCTTATGAATTGAATTTTCTGGCCGTGTGTGGCGTTTTAATAATTTTATCCTGCGACCGTTGGAGGTTGCATTCTTATGTTTTGGGACTGGCGTTGGTGGCTTTGAATCCTGCCGTCTTTTGCGGCTTTTATGAATATGAAAATTTGCGAGATTTAGTCTTTTGTTTTGATTTATACTTTCGTCAAGTGTAGAGGAAGGATCGCAGTAGTCGCCGTATCCTAACTCTTTTTTCGCTTGGTCCATTATGCTACTTTTAGCGGCGTTTTAGGTGTAGCGATAAGAGACATGTTTGGGATCTCATTATCACGATACTATGTCTGTGAGATGTCAAGATCCAGCAAGGCTGGGTTTAGGGCAAGACCTAGGTTTACTCTCAGCTTTGAGGCTGTGCGATGACTGATCGGCTTCGTTTTGCCTGTTAGTGATTTCTTCCTGATTCTTTTCGTTTAAAGTCCGCGACTAATCGCTTATATGACTTGTGTTAAAGAATCGAGCTATCTTCGAGTTTATCAGAGCGCTAAACCAAAATTTTGGGTTTCTTGTATAGCTATATGATATCCTTGTCGGATGTAAGAGGACCTTTGTAGGTCTGACTACGATTTTGTATTGAGTGAAGCGTTTCTTATGGCGTCCGTCGGAATGTCGGCGGTGAGTTTATTTTAAGTCGCTGGTGGACTGTCTTTTGCGGATATCTGAGTTTTGTTATCTTTTTAAGAAGTTCGCGTCGCGTTTCTTTTGAAGATATGATTTTCGTTTTCGAGCGTTGATCGTTTAAGTAAGTATAAAAGATAGAAAGAATTTTATTAAAAATTTGAGAAGTTTAAAGTACATATCGGATTTTCGCGTTTTGTGGGAGTATAGGGTATCACGCAGTCCCCTTTTGGTGAGGGGATAGCTGAACTCGTCGGGCTTGACGAGCTGCCTCGATACCTCTTCGAGGATCAAGCCATCGTGGTTCTGATAGTTGCCGTGGGCGTTTTACTCCCGTCGTTGCCGTTCGATCGTGCTGATCGGATCGGTGGTTTGTCGGGGGTCGAGCTGTCGTTCTTCACGGCGGTGGATTGAGGCTTTGTCGTCGTCTTGAATCGTTGCCTGTTCAGATGATTTTGGATCATTTTTCTTGAGTCTTCGGGAATGTTGTGTGATTCCTTTGCTCTTTGGGTTGACCGCAGAGCGTTCCGATCTTTTGCGGTTTGAACTTCGGCTAGGTAACAAAGTCTCGATTGTTTCGGCTACCCGGATGGCTGCGGTTCGGTCGGTCGGGAACTTGATACCGAGGTGATATGTGGGCGGTACTGCCTTCATGGAGTTGATCCATGGGGTTCCCATGATGGCGTTGTAGATGGCGGGTTATCGACTACTGCAAACTTCGGCGATCTTTGTAACTTCCTTCGCCATGGTAGGAGTTTAATTTTCGAGGGTCATGGTAGTGGCGCAGAACCCGTCAAGGTTTTGGCTCGGGGCGACTTCCCCAAGTGGGATCTTCATCCTGTAGAGGGTGTCGCGGAAGATGGCGTTGACCGTGCTTCCAGTATCGGCGAGAATGCGGCCGACCGAGATCTGGATAACCAGGTCGATTACCAAAGGAGCGATGAGGTTTGTCGATTCCGGCGGTCGTGTTCGGCGATTGTGTGGTTAGGAACATCGCTGTCCGGGAACCAGTTGGAACTGGTCTCGGCTTTTAGCCCGTAGGCTTTATCGATGAGACAGAGTCCTGGTAGAACTGTGATCCTCCGATGATCATGTTTACCCTCTGGCGACTGCTGTTGTTCCCTTCTGTCTTCTTCAGCGCTTTTCCCGATTGGTTTTGATTAGCGGTCTTGGAGTAGTTTTGTTAGTCTTTGGGTCGGAGTCAGGAGCAAGTCCTTTATACTCTTGACCTTTGATAGCTTCGCGGTGAGGAGTTTTCGCGGCGAGCGGGCACGAACCTTGCAGTTAGCGATGGAGTGACCTCTGGTCGTGGAACTTCGCAGTAGGAGTTATCCTTGTACTGGTTCCTGGTCCAGGTGTTTCGGAGGTTTTGCCCTGCTCGAGTTGATGGCGTAGTTATGCTCGCCTTGGGCGTCTTCCGCCGTGATGGGCGTATTTGTCGTTCGAGGGTTTCTTCTTGGGCGCGGTTTTCTGCGGTCCGTGCTTGCGATAGAAGCTTCATCTCTTCTTCCATGATGATGAAGTCCGTTGCCTTGTGGAAGTATCCTGGATTGTCGCGGCTTTTCCAGTAGTATCCACTTTCGAACTTCGACTTGTACCAGAGTTTTCTCGATTTGCGACATTATCGCTGATGCCGTTACTCTGGCCATCACCAGTTTGAACCATTGAAGTCGGGTGGCTTCGTCTTCCTTCGAGCTATACTCCATAGATCCCGTCGGACGTTTCTCATCCATGAACATGGAGTACTGTTTGAGCGCCGAGGCCAGTTGGCGGAAGCTTCGATGGAGTTCCTTTTGAGCGGAGAACCACTCGGCAGCACCTTTGAGGTGCTCGGCGAAGAAGACAATGACCTGCGTCCCGTTCGCTCGGGAGTTTGCACTACCCATTGCGATCTGGAAGGACTGCAGGTGCGACTTAGGATCCGTCGTACCGTCATAGATCGGGATTTTGATCTTCCAGGGTCTGAGATCGTGTTTCCGTGATCCAGTGGTGAGCGGTGTTTTCCGTGCTTCCTCGAGAAGTCTATCGATCTCGGGCGGAACTGGTCGCTGATGGATCTGCGATTTTACGCTTTCACTTCAGCCACGGTCTTTTGAGAGATTCACGGAGTCATGGATCTGCTATTGCCGCCGGCGTTCCTCGAACCTGTCGGCGCTGGTCGCGATAGATCGAGTTTGATCTTCCGCGAGTTCTTCATGCTCCATCCAGTAGAGTTCTTCTTCCTCTTCTGTCATGGGCTATCGAAGGATACCGTCGCGGCGGACTGGCCGGTTCTCCTGGGGTGGATGTCAGCGTCTTCATCGGAAGGATCCGATCGGTCGCTGACATCTAGATCGATCTTTCGGCGTCGCTTTCCTTGTTTCCGCGGCCGGGAGTGGAAGGTTCTGCGAGGTCGTTTGCTGTCCTCGAGCCGTTTCCCGGGTGGGCTCTTCGGGCATCTTTCTCGTGCCGGAGATCGAAGTCGAGTCTCCTGCCGTGGCGTGCCTTGGTGGATCAGCGCGCGCTTGCTCCTCGCAGTTAAGGTATCGACCTGTTTTGCGGCGAGGTTATCAACTTGTCTGTTGTTCGCCAGCGCTGAAATAAACAGTTCCTTCATCTGCTTGGCTTCGGTGTTTGCATCAGCGGTGACTGTGGGCGCGTCTCCAGCTGAGTCTTCTCAGCGTTGGCATCGGCGGGTGTTCCGTCTAGCTGGCTGATCCTTTCGGCGTCGGCTGACATGATCGGCGTGTGCAGTTGCGAGATAGATAGATCCGTAACCCCCTCCTTCTAGCGCCAAGCTGTAGGAACCGAAATTCGCACCGTCAAATTAAGTTGATTTGGAGGAAAGCCAAGTGAACCAAGCCTTCCACGAAGGTCCGGATATCTGCTGGGCGCACGACACAATCAGTTCGACAAAGAAAATATGAAAACGAAATAAAAATCGTAAGAAAAAGAATAGAGCAAGAGATTTTATTTCCGAATCCGCGTTTGAGCGTGAACAACAGGTAAGAGCCTTGGCTACGAGCTGTCGGCAAGTTAAGCTAGTCTGATGCTTTAAGTCTATCTGGTTGAGTCGCGGCTAGTGAAAACGAAAAGAATGCTAAGTTGCTCTAAGTGCTCTGGACGTTTTGATCTGGTTTGCTTCTTGCTCAAGCTCTCCTTATATACTCCTCCGGTCTATCCTCGCGGGCTGAGTTGGGCTTTTTCCATTTTCGTCCATCTTTGTATTTATCGGGAAACTTGACATTTATCTTCGGAAATCTCGACATTTATCTTCTGAAAACTTGATACTTATCTCTTATGGAAACTTGACATTTATCTCTTATGTGAGGATAAAGATAAACCGTCATAGTTATCCTTCTTTCGGAAAATCGTCGTGGGCGTTTGGCGCGTTAGCGTTTAAGGCGTTTTACGGTTTTGAAAGGACAGTCTTTGAAGGTCGGTGTGAAGGAACCTTAATTCCTTGTTTAGTCGAGGAAGTGGCGTTCTAGAGTAACGTGATCATACCAAACTTGCGTGGATTGATCGAACAAGCTAAGGTGGGATCGAACCGGACGCGATAGGAGCAGCGGGGCGAGGGCGTGGACTGACGCCAGGCCGACCAGCGGCCAGATGCCGCCCGGCGCCAGGCGAATGCCGCCCGCCAGGCGGCCAGCGTGGGTGCCGCCGGGCGATGCCGCCCGGCGCCAGGCCGCCAGCGTGGCAGTGCCCCGGCATGGGCGAGTGCCGCCCGGCAGCGTGGCAGTGCCGCGGCATGGGCAGTGCCGGCGCCAGGCGGTGCCGCCAGCGCCAGGCGGCCAGCGTCAGCGTGCCGCCCGGCGCCAGGCGAGTGCCGGCGCCAGCCAGCGTCCAGCGTGCGCGCGCCAGGCGAGTGCCGCCTTGGCGCCAGCCAGCGTCCGCGTGCCGCCGGCAGAGCCAGCCAGCGTCCAGCGTGCCGCCCGGCGCCAGCCAGCGTCCAGCGTGCTGCTGGTGCCAGGCCGTCTTGCCGTCCGTGGGTTTGTTCGATCTTTCCCTCGTCGGTCGTTTGCGGAAATCTTCGAGTTTGGGAGGGTCTCAGTCGTAGATCTCGAGATAAGTGTTTCCAACGAGATTCTGCGAGTGTCGGGATTTTGAGATGGACTTAGATCTTCAGATTTTCGTCGTCGAGGATGAGAGCAATGTGGCTCGAGTTTTAGATATGTTAAAAGATGAATCTTTAAAACAATCGGGAAGGTTTTACGGAAGACTCATTGTAGATCTCGGACAATCCAGACATGGATTTCAAGGGACCAGGATGCTGTCATCGCCCGAGATCGTGAGACGATCGCATTGATGGGCGCCAGGACCCTCGCCGTTGGCGCCAGATGGGAGTGGACGAGCCTTCCGTGAGTTTTATCGAGCGACGACCCGTTTCTTGGATTTGATCGTCGCTTGGCTTTTCTTTCGAGGACTTTCGGGTGACGATTTCGTCATTGACCGATTTTGACCCCAACAACACATATATATAGGATGAGACTTGTACTTGCACAAGCTCATGCAACTCAAGAGACCTAAAGGGAACACGCTCCCATGTGTTTCGAAATTCAAAAGAAAGAAATAAAAACCATAGTCTAAAATAACACAAGTAGATAATATGGTTGGTCCAATATGCATCAACACATGCATATCCAAGATACATCAACTAGGTGATTTGTGTAGTACAACTATGGCCTCGTTAAAAACCTATCTTTGGAAAATTCAGTGGGACAAAACCAAAGACAGGGAAAAAGAGCACACATAGTTGGCTTGCCTAGTTGATGATCGGCTTGATGATGAAGTGGCTTGAATGGTGATAAGTGTGTCTTGGTTGATCAAGCTTCCACCATGACATTCTTCTTGCTTCCAAGACGTCTTAAGCAATCCTCCAATAGCTTCCTTGAGCTTCTTCGATCTGGAACGAGTCATGGGGCCTTTATGAATGGCTAAGACATCTTCCTCAGCTGGTTGTCCATAGTCTCATCATCTCCATCAACTAGCTGGTCCATGATCATATCATCCCCTCCCTCTTAAAAAGGATTTGTCTTCAAATCTGGCTCATTTGCAATAAAAGGAATTAAATCAGTAACATGAATTGAAGCTATTACTTATATCATACTTACCTTAAAGATCAAACTTGTAGGCATTGTCGTTGATTCTCTTTGTCACTTTGAAAGGACCATCAATCCTAGGCATCAACTTAGATTTCTTCTCGTTTGGAAACCTCTCTTTGCGTAAGTGAACCCAAACTTTGTCTCTAACTTCAAAGATCATCTCACGCCTTCCTTTGTTAGCTTGTTTGGTGTATTGATTTGTTCTTTCTTCAAGGTTACGCTTAGCTTGCTCACGGAACTGTTGCACCATCTCTGCTTTCTTTTTCCCATCCATGCTAACTCTTTTGCACTCAGGTAAAGGTATTAGATCCAAAGATGAGTTGGGATTGAACCTATAAACAATTTCAAAAGGAGAAAACTTAGAAGCAGAATGCACAACATTATTGTATGCAAATTCACAATGTGGTAAGTAATATTCCCTTGATTTCAAGTTCTTTTTGATGAATGCACGCAAGAGAGTATCTAGTGTTCTATTAACTACTTCAGTGTGCCCATCAGTTTGAGGATGAGATTTAGTAGAAAACAACAGTTTGGTTCCTAGTTTCGACCACAAGGTCTTCCAAAAATAACTAAGAAACTTGGTGTCTCTACCTGAAACTATAGTCCTAGGCATTCCATGCAAACGAACTACTTCTTTAAAGAACAAATTAGCAACGTGCAATGCATCATCAGTGTTATGGCAAGCTATGAAATGTGCCATCTTAGAAAATCTATCAACAACCACAAAGATAGAATCCTTTCCTGTCCTAGTTCTAGGAAACCCCAACACAAAATCCATAGATATATCAATCCAAGGATGAGTAGGAATGGGTAGAGGGATATACAAACCGTGTGGTTAAACTTTGGATTTGGCAAGTTTGCAAGTATTGCATCTCCCACAGATTCTTTCTACATCTCGTCTCATATGTGGCCAAAAGCAATGATCTTGCAACACCTTAAGAGTTTTTGCAATACCAAAATATTCCATAAAACTTCCTCCATGGGATTCCCTGACAAAAAAATCTCTCAAAGAGCAATTAGGCACACACAAACGATTATCATAGAATAACAAACCTTCATGCCTAAAATAGTGTCCTGCAGCAACCTTTTCACACGCCTTGTAAACTTCTTTAAATTCAGGATCAGCTTCATACATTTCTTTAAGTTGTTCAAAGCCTAACAACTTAACATCAAGAGTATTCAAGAGAATATACCTTCTGGATGGTGCGTCAACAACTATAATTTCCTTACCTTGCTTGTATTTGATGACATAAAGAAATGTCTCAATGAATTCAACCCCCCTAGCATGTCTCTTGCTGAGATTGTTCTGACCTTTTAAGTACTTGAGAGACTCGTGGTCTGTCTGTATGACTAACTCTTTGATGTCTTGTGTATTTGCATGATTTTCATATTAGTTTTAGCTCCTTTTTGATCTTTAGAATCCATATAGAATGCATATAGGTTGCATCTGTATTGCATTTCTCCTTATCAGGTATTGGAGATGCTAGTTGGTGACTTTGGAGATATTAGAGATGATTTTGGAGCAAAAGGATGATTCATGTTCGAGAAACCTCACCACGCCTAAGTGTCCCAGCGGCCAGACGTCCCCAGCGGCCTGGGAGCCATGCACCAAGACCGCTGCAAGTCGCACAAAATCACAACAAAATACGGATGCTCCCTCGGCCTCGTCCCGCGGCATGAGAGGCCGCGCCAGGATGGAAGACCTCCCACGGCTAAGTGTCCCCGCGGCTTAGTGTCCCCAGCGGCCTGGTGGCGTGTCATCCTGGCCGCTGGCTGCTCTGCTGATTGGCTTTTTACCATTTTTCCCCTCTACGTTTTAGACTGGAAAAACCTAAGTTTAAGTTTGTTTTGGAAGCCATTAGGCTGGATTATCTTTTGTTCTTAGAAAACCACCAAATACTTCTTGTAAACTCCTCTTCTTGGATTTATTGGATCATTGTTCTTGCAATCTTATTGATATTGAATCTATTATTTGTATTTCTCTACATGATTAATCTTCAATCCAATATGGGTTTAAGAGGAATCATGGAGATTAGTGAGTAATCCTCCTTTGAATTCATGGGTTAGGAAGATCAAGGGTGATTAGACTAGATCTAGGATGTTTAAGTGTAGATCATGCTTATTTCTTGCTAGTAGAGTATTCATAATGCATCTTCTGAGTTGGCCTCTCAAAAGTTGATCTTTAGGCATTTCCCACCCACAAGGTGTCTGATGAAATGCCTGAGACAACTCTCCTAAGCTTTTAACATACTTTACCAAAGACATTTGTTGTCAAAGGTGTTAAGATAGCCATTAGACTTGTTTGTAATGATTGCTTTCATTTTATTCAGCCAAAGACATTTGATGTTTGAATTGTGTTAGCAAATGAACATTCATCTAGACATAGAGTTTGTTTAAGATTGTGTCTAAGCTTAAGATTGATAGTTTGATTGTTTATTTGCCATCTTTAGTTCGAAACCTGATCACCCAAGGTCTAATTCCTATGCCCATGAGTGCTCATTTATCATATCAAAGAAAGCTTCCTCTTTTATTGCTTATTTGTTTTGTTATTGCATTCTATCATTAGTAGTAGTATAAAACCATCCAAATTATCGGTTACACTTAGATTAAGTAGGTACTTGCATTCTTGGTGCTTTGAATCCCTCAGAACTGGTTCGACATTCACTCATACTACAACATTTGCCTTAGGAGCCTTGAAAACTCCTAATATCACTCTTTCAGCCAAAGATAGTGTTGCCATGTTTGCAAAGCTCTCACCAAAGCATACAACTATTTATCATAAGTTGCATAGTTGAGAATAGGTCCTCTAAGCTTCTCACTGAAGTATGCAGTGGGTCTCCTATCCTGCATCAACACAGCACCAATACCAATTCCTGAGGCATCACATTCAGTCTCAAACATTTTAGAGAAATCAGGACGCATGAGAAGAGGAGATTGAGTGAGCTTCTCTTTAAGGGTTTGAAAGGCGGTTTCTTAAGCTCCTCCCCAGTTGAATCCCACATCATTCTTAGTCACTTAGTCAGTGGAGCTGCTAGAGTGCTAAAGTCCTTTACAAAGCGCCAATAAAAGCCAGCAAGTCCATGGAAACTCCGTACTTCTCCCATATTAGTTGGACTCGGCCACTCTTGTATTGCTTTGATCTTCTCTTGATCTACCTTAACACCATCTGCACTCACAGCAAAGCCTAGAAATACCAAGTTATCTATACAAAAAGTGCATTTCTTCAACTTGGCATAAAGCTTTTCCTTTCTTAAAACATCTAGCACAAGCCTAAGATACTCTATATGATCACCCATGCTTTTGTTGTAAACTAAGATGTCATCAAAATACACAACAACAAAGATGCCACTGAAAGATCTAAGAACATGATTCATCAACCTCATGAATGTACTAGGTGCATTTGTCAATCCAAATGGCATTACTAACCACTCATAAAATCCATGCTTAGTTTTAAATGCAGTTTTCCATTCATCTCCCTTTTTCATCCTAATTTGATGATAGCCATTTTTCAAATCTATCTTAGAAAATATGCAAGATCCAAACAACTCATCAAGCATATCATCAAGTCTAGGAATAGAGTGTCGATACTTCACTGTTATGTTATTGATTGCTCAACAATCAACACACATGCGCCAACTACCATCCTTTTTAGGAACACGAAGAACTGGAACTGCCCACGGGCTCAAGCTTTCTCTGATATGTTCTTTCTCCATCAGTTCCTCTACTTTTCTTTGCAATTCCTTTGTCTCAACTGGATTGGTTCTGTATGCTGGACGGTTTGGAAGTGTTGATCCAGGAACAAAGTCAATCTGGTGCTCAATCCCACGCTCTGGTGGCAAACCAATAGGATTATCCTCTGGAAACACATCTTCATACTCCTGTGCAAAAGAGAGATAAGTTCACTCGGGTATGCTGGTGGGAGATCAGTGACAGATAGTAGAGATTATTTAAACACAAGCAATAGAAGATGTTTTGAGAATAAAGAGTTCTTTTGATGTCTCCCAGTTTGGCATAGAAACTATGCTGCTTGTTTTAATCTAGTTTGAGGTTGATCTCTTTCTTTTTCTGAAGTTGGAGCTGATCTTCATGAATCTCTTTAGGAGTTAAAGGTACCAATACAGTCTTCTTCCCTTTAAACTCAAACGAGTGCTTGTTTGTGTAGCCATCATGTATCAAACGTCTATCTGATTGCCAAGGTCTTTGAAGAAGTATATGACTAGCTTCCATAGGCAGAACATCACATAAGACCTAATCTTCATATCTGCCAATAGCTATAGGTACCATCACTTGATTAGACACCTTCATCTCGCCTTCTTCATTGTAGGCAGAGTATGAAACTACATACCTTTCCTTGCACAAGACATCGAGTGTATAATAGGTTCTCTCTTTGCTCTAGCTACTCGGATTTACTTCGCAAGTTCAGAGTTCTTCTATCCACCAATAGATTACCACAGACCGGATTAGCTACATACTCTTCTTCAGAGCTGATTTCATTCTCCCTTTCTGATTCATAGTCTTCAGACTAATACTCTCCATTGTCAAGAAGAATTATGATCCTTTTGTTGGTACACTCATTATCATAGTGTCCTCTTCCTTTGCACTTGAAACACATAAGATCTCTGGATCGTGTAATTGAAAACTCAACTTTTTCCTTATGTTTGTTGTAGATGTTGCTGGGTTTACCTTCTTATTTCTGAAATGGTTTGCTCTCCTTCTGATATGGCTTGCTCTCTTTAGAATAGCTTGGTTTATCATCTCTAGAACCTTAATACTTGGAGGTTCCATAGCTAGATTTTGTTTGACTCCTCCTTTTGCGTTGTTGTTCCACCAGGATAGACTTGTGTAACATCTCCTCTATGTCCACATAATGCTGCATCTCCACACGATCCTGGATGTCACGGTTGAGTCCTCCTAGAAATATTGCCATGGTAGCTTATCTATCCTCAGATATACGAGCTCTCAGCATCAGCAGCTCCATGTCTTGATAGTATTATTCCACTGTCCGTGTCCCTTAAGTGAGCCTTCTGAGTTTCTAATGTAGATCACCGTGATAATGACTACGAACCTCTTGCGCATCAGGTTCTTCATCTCAAACCAAGTCTCAATTGGATTCTCTTGATGGTGTCTCCTATTTGTAACCAATTGATCCCACCAACTCAAAGCGTAATCATAGAACTCAGTGGCAGCTAAATGAATCTTCTTAGCTTATCTGTAGTACTGACAGTGGAAGATAAGTTCTATCTTCTTTTCCCACTCCAAGTAAGCATCAGGATCAGCCTTGCCATGGAAAGGAGGTATTTTAAGTTTGAGTCCAGTTTGCTCATCTCTATGAAACCCTCTGTCGTCATGATCACGTCTAAACTCATGTCGATGGTATCCTCGTTCTTCATGATCACGTCTAGGTTCATCTCGATTGTACCCTCAGTCCTCATGATCACGTCTAGTCTCTCTGCTGCTGTGTCTAGAAATAGAGCTATTACGCCCATAGAAGCTGTCAGTTTCTTGTGATCAAGCATGCTCTTGTCGAGTTGGTTTACGTCTACCCTCCCCCTGGTTCTCGTCAATGACTAGATGATCTAGCTTGTTTATCCTGTCAGAAAGCTTCAAACTTCATGTCCATCATCTTATCCATAGCTTCTATCATCTGTTTGGTTATGGCTTCTTGCAAGAGTTTGTTTCTTCTCATGAAAATTGCATCATCTTCCTCGGATCCCATAGCTTCCTCATACACACAAATACTGAACAAGTAAGTAGTTCAAGCAGAAAAGGAAACAATATGATTTAAAAAAAAAAAAATAAGCGGTAAACAAGCAAACTTGAACAACACTGATCAAGAATTCAAATCGACAAAACATGAACCAGACCAGTTCAGATTAGAAAAAACAGATAATGATTTTCAAACAACAGATATGGATTCACAACGAGCACATCAAGTCAAAACACTCAGAACTTTGCAATCTGTCAGATCAAACAAATCAGTAACGTAAACAGCAAAGATCTGAAGGGTTTTAATAGAAACGAGGTGAAAGCTTGCTATTTCAACAGATTTCAGTAGAACAAACAGAGATCTATCAATTCTCAACAGGTTTAAACACAGATCAAGCGTTAAACTGAAAGCAAACAATAGATTGATCACAAATATGCAAGAATATGAAAGGGCTAGCAGTTGTATCGATGAACGAACACTTAGATCTATCAGTTTCAAAGCTGATATGAACATATCGATCAATATTGGAAACAAATATGAATAGATCAATTGAAAAACAACCACAAAACACAGATCTAACAGATTTCGACACACAAACAAATAGATCGATTATATCACGACAGAATATGAAAAGATCAAATCGAATAGAACTAGAAAACGAACACTCCCCTTCCAGAGTTGCTCTGATACCACATAATACGCTCCTAGGATGATTCTCTGGATGGTTTGGGATAGATCCTTGCAGAAATGAATCAAAGACTCAAGTTTCTCAAGACTGTGGATCGAATGGTGACACAAAAGGCTGCGGAAAGGCTTCTTGATACTCCTAGATGGCTAGATCGGATATGACACACCGAAATAGACACCCTTGGGCTCTGGATATTACACACTAGAAGTTGATATTACACACCAACACTCAATCAACTCGACAGGAAGTAGAAAAGAGAAACAAAGGTTTTGATAAAAGATAACTTGATCGATAATAGGGTTTGCGAACTCACATATATATAGGATGAGACTTGTACATGCACAAGCTCATAGAATTCAAGAGACATAAAGAGAACATGCTCCCATGTGTTTTGAAATTCAAAAGAAAGAAATAAAACCATAGTCTAAAAATAACATAAGTAGTAATGTGGTTGGTCCAATATCCATCAGCGTATGCATATCCAAGATACATCAACTATGTGATTTGTGAAGCACAACTATGGCCTCGTTAAAAATCTATCTTTGGAAAACCTAGTGGGACAAAACTTTGACAGGGAAAAAAAGCACACATAGTTGGCTTGCCTAGTTGATGATCAGCTTGATGATGAAGTGGCTTGAATGGTGATAAGTGTGCACAGGATTTGGTAAGTTCAATATTAAATGTAAGACGAAAAGAATATTTTCCAGATGTTTTGTTTTTAGTAGAGACAAAAAAAAATAACAGAGATCTATTAGTAGATTTGCAAGTGTGGCTTGAATATGACAAATCATTATTGTGGCTCCAGAAGGTTATAGTAGTGAACTTGCTCTAATGTGTAAAAATTCAGTTGATATAAACATGATGTTAGTTGACAAGAATCTGATAGATTTTGTGGTGAAATGTAGAGCTAGTAGTTTCTTTGTAGTGTGTGTGGTGCTCTTGTGTGAAAACATAGATTGAAAGTTTGGGAACGTTTGACAGGAGTTGGAGTTGGTAGGAAAAATGTATGTTGTATGTTGGGCAATTTAAATGAGATAAGACAAAACGGGCAGAAGCTTGGAGGCCCTAGAAGACGTGAAGCATCATTTAGCCCTTTTAACGACATGCTTCATGCGACTGTAGTGTATGAACTTCAGTCTCATGGTAACAACTTTATTTGGTATAGGATGAGAGGTAAATTGTGGATTCAATAGATGTTTCGGGAACATAAAATGGTTCAAACTTATTTCCAGCATCTAATCAATCTTTTCCGACAAGAGGGAATCTATTCAAGGTTGGTATTAGCTCTCGCTTAATCTCATCATCAGAATCATACAAAGACCACTTTAGATTTGATAGAAAATTTCATCATAAACCTTTAGTGAGAGAAGTCATTAAGAAAGTTTTTGTATATGGTTTCTTCTTGAATGTATGGAACTACCCCTTGTTTTATCTCTTTCGGAAAGTTATAGCTCCAACAACTAAAATGTTTGATTTGAGGACAATCAGTTTGTCATCATTCTTATACAAAATTGTGGCAAAGATTATGGTTTGGGGACCGAAACCCATTCTTTCAGAAATAATCTCAGACACTCAGTCGGCTTTTATAGAGGAGAAACTAATTACATATGACATTTCGATAGTACATGAGGTTATTCAAAAATTTGTGCACCAATGACATATTCTCTTTAAAGTTCGTGGCCATAAAATTTGATATGTCATAAGTCTATAAGAGGGTCAAATGGTCATATTTGAAAGCCTTATTGAAGCCAATGAGATTTAATGAGGTATGGACAAAAAGGTGATATATTGTGTTTCTTTGGTGACTTTCTATCATTTGATAAAAATTACCCTTATAATAAGTGAATTCTTCCACAGCCAGGGTTGTGTCACAGAGACCCTCCCTCCCCCTCCCTCTTTCTGTTAGTATGAAGGACTTGATTCACCTTCTAACAAAAGCTGAAATGGAAGGAAAGATCCAAGGTGTTTAGTTCTGGCATGAAGGACCCGTGATTCATCACCTCTTATTGCAGACAACAGTCTCTTTGTATGTAATGCATAAGAAGAACATGCAAATCAATTGATGAATATCTTAGAGGTATAGGGTCAAGATACATGACATAAAGTAAAATCAACTCAAATCGCAATAACATTTGGTGCAAGAGTACCAGAATTGATAAAACTGAAGAATAAAGCAATTACTGGTATTGAGAATGAAGGAGGAACAAGAAAATATTTGGGTCTACGGGAATGTTTCAGCGGTTTAAAAAACAGAAAGGCTCGCCTACATCTATGATCAGTTGAAAGATAGGTAATCAGGTTGGTTTGTGAGGTTATTATCCCATGGATGCAAGGAGACATTGTTTAAACCAGTAGCCATGGCGATGCCATTATATGCTAAGTCGTATTTCAAGATGACCAAAAAGTCATATAAGAATCTGACAAGAACAATGGCAGATTTTTCATAGAACTCTCTAGAACATAAAAGAAAATGCATTGGCTGAGTTAGACAAGTTGTGTCTTGCAAAAGAACAAGAAGGTCTAGCCTTTAAGGATATTCATGACTTCAATTAATCATTATTGGAAAAGCAAGCATGGTGTATTCATGATCAACCTAAGTCGACTTAAGGAAGATATTTTGAGCAAAACTTACTTTCTTCAGGCAATTATGGGTTCACGACCTTCTTATGCATGACGTAGTATACCATTTGATAAACAATTGTTGGTCCAAGTGTTAAGAAACCATATTGCAAATAGTGAATCTCTTTTAGTTAGGGTGGATGCTTGGATAAATAATGGTATCATGAGAAGACCATTAATGAAGAATATCTTTGAAAATATAGATATGAAGGTAAGTGCTTTGCTGGATAATCAAAACCTTTCTTGGGACTTTAATATATTGGAAGATTATTCTATCCGGAAGATACTCAAAGCATTATCAATATGAAATCGGTGGTTGAGGATGATGATTATTGGGTATGGGTCCACAACCGCACTGGCTGCTACTCTATCAGATCAGGGTATTAGATGATCAGAAAATGTCCAAATATGAGATTTATCAAATGCTCAACGTTCCATTAACATATTGAAAGACTCAATCAGGAAGTTAAAACATCTCCAACAATCTTTCATTTGGAGAGAATTAAGAAATACTATACCAGCAGGTGAACTTTTAGAGAAGCGTGGGATTAAAGTTGATCCATCGTGCCAAGTTTTCCGTTTTCAGGTTTGGGCCCTATCTAATATATCAAACCCAGAGAATGGGTTCAGTTCATCCTCATTCTTCACCAACCTCTATTATCTTTTATTGTCGGAGAAGAATATCACTACAAGAAAACTCAAACTTAACGACAGCCATTTTCGTCGTTCTTTCCTCGTAAATGAGACATTACAAGGAAATAGCGAAGAAAGAGGCTTCGTCGTTATACGTTCGTCGTAATGAAAGATTCCTCGCCAATTCCTCGTAAACTAGCGAGGTAAATATTTCCTCGTAATAAAAAAGTAAACGATTCCTCGTAAAGACCACGTGAATATTCCACGTAAAGTGGTCGGTAGCTTTCCTCGTAATAAAGAAATAAAGGATTCGTCGTAAAGACCACGTGACCTTTTCACGTAAAGTGCTCGGTAACTTTCCTCGTAATTACGTCGTAATGTTTTCTCGTAAAAAACACGCAAAAATCTAGAAAAGTTTTCCTCGTAAGAAACTCGTTAATGCTTCCTCGTGAATTCGTCGTAAGGTTTCCACGTACAGAAGTCGTAGAGTAGCTACGAATTTACTTCGTTATGTATTTTACTTAAAATATAATTAAAAAAGAATTAAAATTATTTAATTTATTAACAAAATTATAATTTAAAATAAAAATCAATAAGAAAATATTTAATATATAAATAAGTTTAGAATTTCATAATACAACAACCGAAAAAAGAACTAATTATGGTTGTTCATCGCGTCGTAGAACTCCTCGCTCCTTCTCATGACATCTGCCTCGTCATGTGTGCGATGACTCGCTGGAATGGGATTTTGTTGTCGCATGGTCCTCAACATGGTCTCCCATTCGGATTTGTGGCCGCCAACGTCCAAAAGTTTTCGAGTCCAGTCATACGAGCTATGAACGCCGTTTTTGTCGAGGTCAACTCATGTTTTGTCGACGCCAACTCCTCGCGCTCGGAGATTTTGTCATCCCGTCTCTGACCATAAGACGATGTCGCTCTCGTAACATCGTTGACGGAACCAATCCCCACCGTCGTCTTTTTTCCTAGGCGACCTTAAAAACAAAAAAAACATATATTGAAATTTAAAATTTAAAGTTAAATGAAATTAATAAATAAAAAAATTAAAATTATTTAAAATTTACCTTCTCGTAAATCCTATCCACTTCAATTGTGGATAAGGCGATGGGTAATCCGTCGGGGACTCCTCGTCAGCTAGGTCTCCGCGCTCTCAATCCGAGATGCCACGCGTTGAAGATCTTCTCAGACTTGTCATCTACAAATTGGCCCGCCTTGTTCTTGTGGGTCCGCCGTAAGTTCCATAAGAGTCGGTAAACGTCCCAACTCTTTGGCCTAAAACATTTAAGAAAGTTGTTAGAAACTATATATATATATATATATATATATATATAAATTAAAATTTTAATATTTAATTACGTACCATTTCCAAACGGATGCCGGTGTGGTTTTGGCCCGTAGAGTGTTGCATCGTCTTGTGGCCGTGCTCATCTACCGAAGTTACGGAGGCGGAGCAAGACTGGCGACTTTCATGGCCGGGATCCTTCCAGTAACGGATGAGGCCATCCCACTCATCCGTGGTGATGGAAGCGGGTTTGCCCCGCTCATATCCCTTCACCATCCAGTCACCCTTCCAGTTGGAGACCGTGTCCAACAAGCGTTTTTTTGCCTTGTCGATAAACGCTCCGCTCTCAGTGACCACTAAGGACCAATGATATTTTGCTGGAAGCAAAAAATAAAATTAATAATTAGTTTAGAAAATTAAATTAATAATTAGTTTAAAAATTAATAATTAGTTTAAAAATATAAATCAGAGATAAATAGTAATAACTTACAGCGTAAATCTTGAACCACGTCCTTCTGATGTAGATCGGGATGGTTTTCCAGTTGGGATGTGGCATGGAGAAGTAACCTTTAATCGTCTCGGATACGTCCGTTGCAAGGCAGTTATCAACCCCAAACCTGAAAAAAACAAATTTAAAGTTTAAAATATTTTAAAACAAATTTAAAGTTTAAATTTAACAAATTAAAAAAATAAAGTAACATACATACCACAAAGTTCCTTCAGGTCGGTCGGGGTCTATGATCGGTAAGCCTTCTCTGCCTGGCATACCGAGAATGTCCTCGAGAGTGTACTGAGAGTAAGGACAACTCGTCGGCACCATCAAATCAGCATGAACCTGATCGGCACCTGAGGAGGCACATGAGGAGCTGGCATCGGAGGAGGCACATGAGGAACTGATGGCGGTGCCGTAGAAGAAGACGAGACTCTCTGAGAAGACTGAGTCTCGGGGACAGTCTCATGCTGACCCGAAGAACCGGGAACTGAAGAAGAACCGGGAACTGACCAAGAGGGCGGGTCTAACCGAGTACCCGGGGGACCGAATATCTGAGAGTAATGAGCAGTACGCTGATGCTTGCGAATAAAAAATAATTTTCTAAATGAAAATGAACAGTTAAAAAAAATCTAGCTTGCGAATAGTCTGCAAAAAAATTAATTTTCTAAATGAAAATGAACAGTTAAAAAAAAATCTATAACTAATCTATAAAAAAAATATATAATCTAGAGTAATTAACAGAAAATCCGTAAACCTATCATTCTAAACTAACCACCTAATCTAAATTCCCTAAACTAACCACCTAATCTATCCTAAACTAACCAAAGAGGAAAGAGAGACTTACCATAGTGGAGAGGAAAGTGAGAGGAAATGGAGAGAAAATGAGAGACCCTGTTATTTCCTCGTAACTTTACGAGGAAAGAGAGAGGCCCGTGTTTCTGTTCGTCGTAAAGGCCACGTAAATTAACGAGGCAGGACAGAGGTCCGTGTTTTTTTTTACGAGGAAATACAGAGGCCCGTGTTTTTAATCCACGAGGAGTTTACGACGATTTCATCTAACGTGGAATTAACGACCCTTTTTATTATTTTTTTCATGTTTCCTTGAAATTTCCTCGTTATATTACGTGGATATAACGAGAAATATGTCCTAACCCCTAAAATCTGAAACCCCAAACCTCAAACCACATCTTTCTTATCTTATACTTCATATATTCCAAACCCATCTTCCCTTTAACCTTAATCTCTTATTTTTCTAATTTTGAATTTTTTTTCAACTTTTCGTTTTCTAAATCGAAAATACTTTTGAAACTAAACTCTGAATATCTAATTTTATTATCAAATTTTTATTATTTATTTTAATTTTATAAAAATTTAAACTCTGAATATCAAATTTTTATTATTTTATTTTTAGTTTTATAAACTCTGAATATCAAATTTTTATTATCAGATTTTTAGGGTATAAGATAAGGAAGATAGGGTTTATAGGGTTTGGGGTTTCTGAAAAAAAAAGAGAACTTCGTTAATTCCACGTAAGCATATTTCGTCAGAAGACCTTGTATGCTTACGTGAAATTAACGAGGTGCATGTAAAAAAGAAACTGAGTTCTCGTTAATTCCATGTAAGCCTATTTCGTCGTAAAGACTTCGTAAGCTTACGTGGAATTAACGAGGTGAATGTAAAAAAAGAAACCGAGTACTCGTTAATTCCACGTAAGCCTATTTCGTCGTAAAGACCTCGTATGCTTACGTGGAATTAACGAGGTGCATGTAAAAAAGAAACCGAGTACTCGTTAATTCCACGTAACCATATTTCGTCGTAAAGACCTCATGCTTACGTGGAATTAACGACACTTTCGTAATCTATAAATACCTTATCATATCACACCCCAAATCACACACTCTACTCACCAATATGTTTTTCAAATCTAGAAGGATTTGAAAAAAAAAAAGAAGTTAAGAAGATATTGGAACACATATGGGGTAGACTTATGCGGGTTAGACTTGCGTAGGTCTCGCCATATGTGACTCCAGTATCTTTCTTCTCTTCTTTTTTTAGTATATATGAAGTAGACAAAAAGGGATTAGGGGTTTGGGGTTTGTGGTTAAGATTTTAGGGATTTAGAGACAATCGTCGTAATTTCCACGTAAGCTCACGAGGAAGTTACGACGACATTTAACGCGGGCCACGCTTATTCCACGTAAGCATAAATCGTCGTAAAGTCCTCGTGAGCTTACGTGGAAATTACGACGCTTATCTTTAAATCCATTAAAACGAAACCCCAAACCCCATCTTCCTTAACTTCTATTTCATATATCAAACCCTTCTTTCCATTCCAAACCCTTTAACCTCAACCTATTCTTTCCATTACAAACCCACATTATAAAAACACAATTCCTTAACTTATAATTAATCTCAATATCTTATTTATAAATAAAATTCCCATTATCTTACACAAAATCAAATACATCAATCGGATTCATAGACATTCTCGTCATCACTAGAAACATCATCATTTTCATTAAACTCGTCTTCAACGGCTTCGTCCGTGGCATCGTTGGTAAGATCTTCGTACTCATGATTAAGCGGATCAATGAGAAGGATGTCATCAATTTCTTGTTCAGGTTCCTCGACTTCATTTATTTGTTCTTCTTGCAATGGTGGTTCTTCTCCAATGATGATTCGTCCTCGAGGTGTAACTTTGATCACGGCTAACCAATTTATACCCCAATCTCTCATCCGAGGGTATGGAAGGAAGCTAACTTGGTCTGCTTGTGAAGCTAAGATTAAGGACTCGAATTTGTTGTACCTTCGTCCACCGTTGACATCAACTACACCGAATTTGTTAAACCGAACACCTCTGTTGACGACGGGGTCGAACCATTCACATTTGAAGAGGACGCATTTCGGCTTCATTATCCCTGGGAATTCGATTTCAATAATCTCCGTCAAGATCCCGTAAAAATTTGTTTCCCCTTTCACACATATTCCATAGTTACTGGTCGTCCGTTGTTTACCATACTCATATGTGTGAAAAGTATAGCCTCATGTGAAATACATCTGTGATGTGGTGACCTTTACAAGTGGAGATTGAATTACTTCGTGTAACCACTTAGGATAATCTGCATCGTCGTCATAATTATCAACCTGCAAAAAATAAAGAGAACGTTGAAATACAGATCATGTATGAAAATTAAAAAAAGAGTTTGAGTTAATACATGATTTTTCAACCACTTAATAAAGTGCTGATCTTTCCTTTTGTCTACGTCATTTGTGGATATATCAGGAAATGTTTCTTCGACTTGTGAAGCAAATAGGCTGTAAAATCATATTTTATATGAATTAATCTCTCGCAGTTATATAATTTATACTCCATATAAGTTATCTTTCAAAATAACGCATCAATGGATCCTCGCAATTGAGTAGAATACAGGTGTGTGCACTATGAGCGTCTTGTTCACTCGACCACCAAACCTGTTTTGATTTCCCACCAAGACATCCAATCTGGCTAAAGATGTCTGGAACACCAGCAACTGCATATGTGGGCGCAACACCACCATCATCATATCTTCTTGGAGCTCTTCTCCGGGTACGTACTTTTGACGCAAAGTAGTACGATGTGAAGTGAGAAACTTCTTCCGTCAAACTTCCAGCAATTATAGAACCTTCAACTTTGGCGAGGTTCTTTGTTTTTCCCTTCAAATATTTCATGGCTCGCTCATACTGATACATCCATCCGTAATGTACAGGTCCACGAAGCAATGCCTCATATGGGAGGTGGACAGCTAGATGCTCCATCACATCAAAAAATCCCGGAGGAAATATCTTCTCCAAGTTGCACAATAAGATGGAAATGTTCTCCTGAAGCTGCTCCACAACTTCTTCTTTAAGAGTGTTTGTGCTCAGATCCCTGAAAAATGCTCCAATGCCTTTTATATTCCAAAAACAATTAAACACATTGTTAGTCATATACTATTGCAAACTAAACCAATATAAAATTATTATGCTATAATATACTACCTGCAAGTTGTTCATGTACGTTTGTTTGAAGTAGCTCCGCAAATGCAAATGGCAGTAGTCGTTGCAATCATGACTCTTCATCCCGGAGAACTTTTGATCATTTTCAACACATCTAGAGAGATTTGAAACATACCCATCGGGGAACTTCACTTCTGATGCCACCC
Source organism: Brassica nigra (assembly GCA_016432835.1). Taxonomy (NCBI): domain Eukaryota; kingdom Viridiplantae; phylum Streptophyta; class Magnoliopsida; order Brassicales; family Brassicaceae; genus Brassica; species Brassica nigra. The sequence continues at coordinate 22,200,239 of CM028244.1, read as the reverse complement.
AGTTGAACAACACCGACTTTTTTTCTGAAGACAATCTGAATATCGGAACGGGAACTTGGCCATTGCTTTTTATATGTAACTCACTTCTTGAGCAAATATCCGGCAAGTAACCTCGATTTTATGTTGTCTTTTGTCTTCCCTGGGACATTCAATATTGTATTCATGATGTTCTCAAAGAAATTCTTCTCTATATGCATCACATCGTGGTTGTGGCGCAAAAGAAGATCCTTCCAATATGGCAACTCCCAAAATATACTTTTCTTGTTCCAGTTGTGATGAACACCGTAAGAATCATGCATATTACGAGGGACATGCCAATTACCACCATAACGAACTGTAACCACTGTAAAGTGGTTGATTTGCCGCATTTAACATTTCATAAAACTTTTTTGCATCTATGTTAGGTTCTTCATCTTCATCATGAGCTACAAATGCATCAGCTACCATATCATGAACCCTATCATAATCTACCATCTGCTCCTCCTGGTGGTAACTATGTTCATTATGCAACTGATGATCAATCGGTTCTTCCTGAAAGTTGCTATTACTACTACTACCTTCATTCTGATCATAATTATAACCTTCTCCATGTTAAAACCAGATATAGTAATTTGGCGTGAAACCTCTATTTATTAAATGCTTCCAAAAATTTTCACGATTTGCCAATTTAGAATTGTTGCATTTCCTACAAGGGCAGAACATCTTACCACTTTCTTGGGCGAGCGGTGCGGAATCTGCTTGATGCATAAATGTCTCCAGCCCCGCAAGATATTCTTTCGTCACTCTCCCGTTAGCATCTCTATGCATATACATCCACCTCCGCAACTCGTAAATATTCCCCGAACCCGACATTCTTTTTCACGTCTTTGTTTCTTGTTGGTGTGTTTAAAATTATGTTCAAACCTCCATATTTATAGGAGACTTTCGAATGTGGTTGTTGGAACTTTGCTACGAATTTACGACGAAATGTTAGGTAGGTAGCCAAAGAATAAACGTGTTCACATTGTGAATTCAAACTTTCCTCGTCATTTTCTCGTAAAATATTTCCTCGTAAATTTCATGCTATCTTTACGACTAATTTACGAGGAAAGTATGATTCCTCGTAAAAACCATGTGACTTTACTTTAATTTTACGAGGAAATAGTTTCATCGTTACATTACGAGGAAATTACGAGGAATTTTTGTTTCCTCGTAATTTTCTCGTAAAATCGACGTAACTTCACGAGAAAATATTTTCCTCGTTAAGCTTCCTCGCTAAAAACGAGTTTTCTTGTAGTGATATGAACATAAGTTAAGAGTTTAAAAGGAAATTCTCGTGGATTATTTTGTTCCTATGGAAAAACATGAATATATTTGTGTTTGAAGAGAATGGATATCAAGGATTGGAGATCTTAAAGAAGATGAAAGAGGAAGTGGATTGCTAGTTTCTAGCTCAAGAGCTAGAATATGAAATGAAAGACTTGAGGAGATTCATCAGATTGAAATGATAGAGAAATATTATCCCTCCTCATGTGTCTTGGTTCAAATTCATTGTTGACTATGCATGGTCATTGACTAATTAAGAGGAGGTGAAGCTTGGGTTCTTAGAGATCATGGAATTAAAGTTCTATTACATAGTAGAAGAACCTTCTCATCGTGCACAACCCAAACGGATTTTAAATTTCAGGTTTCAATTGGTTTGTGGAAAGGATGAAATTCATTAAGGAAACCGGGGGATTTTTGCGACGGATAATAGGTGCATGTAGGTGTGGTTATTAAACCGAAAGATTGGCCTTCTTTCAGGTTTCAGTACTCAGAGACTATGCAGCAGTTAAGGAATATTGAATTGAGGCGGATGATGAAAGAAGAAAAAGTCAGGAACATAAGAGCTTATCTAAAGTGTGACACAAAAAGGCTACACATCTTATGTTGCAATGGGATATCCATGCTGTTTAAAAAATCACGGTGAGATAATTCCATCCCTCTGTTTAATTGGAATCTGATTAGTGTAGGAACATTGTCTTGGTCTATGGAGTGTTTGTCATTTTTGTTTGAGATGCCTAGGCGTTTTGTGTCGATGTTAGTTGAATTTTGAGATATGTTTTGAAAACGGATTATAAAGCTTGTATACTTTTGGTGATTACTACAAATTCTTAGATGACAAAAGAAAAACTTATTAAAAGAAACATCTTCAACTCTCATTTGACAGATATATCTTCAACTCTCATTTAACAAGTGATACTATTTTATCGAGTGAATACAAATTGATTTTCTGGAGAAACAAATGTGCCAAAAATGCTACTGTACTTTCCACAAAAATATATATATATTTTACATTTTGTGTTGCATCATTCCAACTACGATGTTTAAACAACATAGTATTTTATGTTTTGAATGAATATTAATTAAGTTTATAGAAAAGATCATTGTTTTTACAACTTTTCAAAACAAATTTACATAGATTTTAACATTTAAGGTTTGAAACCAAAAGTAAACTGATGCTAGCCTCTCGTGTCGAAACACATTAGAAAGCTTCTTTGGTAGTAGCTATTTTTTATAGTTTGAATCCCAGAGCAATCAATTTTGTAATTCTTTGTTAATGTCTTTGGTGATTGATTCTTGTGTATTTTGTTTGAAGTGCAATCAATCTAGTGATCGTAAAAGTGACAATAACTTCACTTGAGAATTTACCTTTTTAGTTTATTGCTGGACTTAGCCTCCTAAAATGAGTGAATCGTCGTAGGTGTCTAGCAGTTCTATAGACTAATAATACTATTATGGATGCACTTGCATAATAGGAAATGCAAATTGTATTTACTAGTTATATTACATATTATCAATTAACGATTCACCAGCTATATATAGTTACATAATATCAGTTATAGAGATATTTTTGAGAAATTTGTCGTTATGAAATAGTCTTATGCAAAATCAAATGTAGAAAAAGTATGTAAAGAATCGTTTTCTAATCATTTACTTCATAAGTCTGTCTTTTTTAAAAGGATAGTAACGGTTTATTTGATTTTGTTTCTTTGTTTTTAATGTTTGTCACAATAGCTTAATTGGCTAATTTGGATTCACTATTACACAAATCTATGTCTACACCCGGAACAAGATTTCAATTAAATATATTTGCAACCGTAACCATACACAGATAAATAAATTGCTTTCTTCAACCACTTTTCAGTATTATAAATGTTATCCTTCACACGCGTTTAACTGCATCACATATATACTCGATTTCTTCTAAGGTATATATATCCACTTGATATATCAAATAACTTGGTTACAAAAACTTAATTTTGTTTCTACATTCTTGCATTCTCACTTGCAGTGATAACCCTTCCAAAATCATATTGTATAGCAGAAAAGAAAGCATTATTTCTTTCTTTCTTTTTTTTTTTTTGGTCAAAAGCATTATTTCTTTCTTATATTTATAGTTACCTTGGCTTTATAACAATACGACATAGTTTATTAGAAAAAAAAGGAAAACAATGCGAAATAGTTCTCTTTAAAAATTGTTCCAAGAATCAAACGCTCTTCCCCAGACTTGAGAACAATTTTCTATTCAATTATTGGAGGGTCGTGGGGTGGCGAATGATCAGTGATACCGTCACGGCCATGTGCAGTTCCTAAAGTCACACATAGATGTATTGCTTAGATCGAACGGTAGTGAAGATGCCGGTGACAAAGGCACCGGTGACTCTAGCAGATTATCAAAATCTTTATAAAGGGAGTTAGTAAGATGAATGAACTGTTTTATAAAAGCAATAAGATATTGGAGTTGACTTTTATTATTGATCTTTTTGGGTTCAATGCATAACAATCTCTTTTCTATATAAACACAAACACATAAAAATATAACTTAAGCTCAAACATTAACCAAACCTTTCATCATCCAACATCTCTCTCTTTTCTTTCAGAACCACAGATCCAAGGATTAGTCTTTGTTCAGTGCTAACGTACGCATCCATATGTGTCTGTCGTCTTTGCTTTTTATAAGATTCGGTTCTTGATTTAATTTTTTGAGGTGGCTATCTTCGTGCATATCCTTCTTCTTACGTAGTAACAGCTTTATAAAAATCCTTAAAAGCATGTAAATTAACGTCCCAGATCCATTTTCTTCCCCTTCAAAAAAAAAAAAAAAAATTTAATCGATAGATAAGTTTTTCATTCATTGGTCTCTCACTCTCTGTTTTAATTTGATTTTGGTGAATCTAGTCCTGGAGAAGTTTAAAACACAAGTTTAAACCAAAATTTATAAAAACATCAAATCATGTAAATTTCGTTATCAAAGATATATTTCCCTCCTATAAAAAGAATATTAGTTTTTTTCTTCAAAAAAAAAACAACAAAAACACCCTTAAAAAGGTTAGGATGTCTCCTCCGGAGAATGAGATGGGTGCGGTGGCGGTGACGGTGACGGCTCCTCCGACGCCAGGAACGCCGGGAGGACCGTTGATCACGGGGATGAGAGTGGATTCAATGTCGTTCGATCATCGGAAACCGATGCCTCCATGCAAATGTTTGCCGGTGATGGGAAACCCTTGGGGTCAACACGACACGTGCTTCACCGATTTTCCCTCTCCTGGTGTCTCCCTTACTCGCAAGGTACGTGACGCTCTTTTTTAAAAGAATATATATCCAAATATTTCGTTCCGGTTATATGAAAACCTTGGAATACACGATGGGAAAATTAATAATGATTAATCAGGTCATTTTGTAAAAGATAATGAGATCGAGACATTATTAATTTATGTAATATAGGGATACACACGAGTCAAAATTCGATCGTACATTTATGTTTGAATAGTTTTCGTAAGCTCTGAAATTAAAAATTGCGCTTACCAAAAGATGATATTTATTTATCCTTTTAACCTATTATTTATATTGAAAAGATCATATGGGTTTACGTCACACTTGGAGGAGATTATATCACGACACGAAGAGTAGTCGCAACTGCAAATTAAATAAAACTGGCAAATAGAAAGAGAGTAAAATAAATGTAAACACAGATAAAATTAAACTATCTAAAAATAAAGATAAATAATAGTATAAATTCAAGTCAAATTAAATTATTCAGTGGATGCCAAGTTGCCAACTCCCGTCGTATTTCAATTTATGGATTCAATTTTTTTTTCTTTTTTTTTGTATAATGACGGATACAAATCAGTTATATACGTCAATTTTAGTTTTTAGTATATGTTACATTCTTAGCACTCATACAAAACAATTACCAAAAAGAACATGGAAAATTGCATCCTATATACATCAAAAAAACATAAATTCACTAACTAACTAAAATGCTCCCCTCTCTCCTACTTTCTCTTCCTATCTCTCTCTACTCTCTCTCCTAAAATCTAATTCTTTTTTTTCTTGGTTATTTGGCAAATAACCCCGAAGAACATTCATAAGCCTAAGTTACAAAAAAAGAACATTCATACCAAAAACTATATTACGTACGGTTCTGTTGAGTCTTTAATTCATTTAATTTCTGTGAGCGTTTTATTGTCTGCCCATGACGGAAGCAGCCAACGAATGAAACTTGCATTTTTTTAAACGCAAATCACTGCTCCTGTCTTTAAGTCATCAACCAATATTTTCTATGATAGGGTTTTGTCTAATAATCGGATATTTTTTTGGCATATAATCTATGATTAATGTCTTGATTGGTTGCTGATGGACCTCACACGTTATAATAGTAACCGCTCACTGTATTATGCCAATTAATAAATTTGACTGTATTATGCCAGTTAATAAATAATTAAATACCAGTTGAGATTAAAAAGGAAAAAAAATTGACCCTTATTTGAGATTTTGTTGAAAGTGACCATTAATTTTGCAATATTTGGACATAGATTGATGTGAAATTTTTTGGTCCAGTTGTTATAGATATGGTTAGACATAACTGTGAATCAAATGAATTAATTTCAAACATTATCCTAAATTATATAAATGTTTTATTTAAACTAATTGACAATAACTAGATTGATTTATATTATTTGTATAATATTAGTAAAATTATTTCTAACTTTATATCAAAAGTTCACTGTTTAACAGATTTTGGGTATTTTACTGAAACTAGAAAATTTGGCTGGTAAAACATGATTAGCATAAGGTGCTCGTTGTTCTCCTTTTGCAGTGTACTATAGTTGCAATTTATCACCAGCTTGGGTTGAGTTGGTAACTAATTCGTAGTAGTTTAGATACTTTGTTGGCAAAAAAAAAGAACATGATTAATTATTGTGAGTCTTCTTTGACATAAACTTCGATCCCTCAGATAGAAATATAATTACTTTGTATCAGCTTCACTATAATATATACACTAGTTCTCATAAACTAAGAAAACAAATTAACGATCGAAAAACAATCTTTTTTTTGGATAAAAGAAAAAAAAATCTTCATTCTCTAGACAACACATATCTTTCCTATTACACAAGAAACGTTTATGATATATCCCTCTAACGGTCTCACTTCTGTTTCCTCTGTTCACTTGATAATGGCTAACTTGTATACGTGTGTGTGATGCAGCTTGGGGCTGAGTTCGTGGGAACATTCATTTTGATATTCACCGCGACAGCCGGCCCAATCGTGAACCAGAAATATGGCGGAGCTGAAACCCTAATCGGTAACGCTGCCTGCGCGGGACTCGCAGTGATGATCATTATTCTCTCAACCGGTCACATCTCTGGGGCTCACTTAAATCCATCAATGACTATAGCATTCGCAGCGCTAAGACACTTTCCGTGGGCTCATGTACCTGCTTACATAGCGGCCCAAGTCTCAGCTTCCATATGTGCTTCATTCGCACTCAAAGCAGTGTTCCATCCTTTCATGTCGGGAGGTGTGACTGTTCCGTCAGTTAGTGTTGGACAAGCCTTTGCTCTTGAGTTTATCATCAGTTTCATTCTCCTCTTTGTTGTTACTGCCGTTGCCACCGACACTCGGGCCGTAAGTCTATCTTTCTCATCGCAATTTTATATAAGTATATGTACAACATATTATATACAACTGCATTTTCGCTTTAAAAGAAAGGATTATATCCGTAACTCTTTTCTTACTAATGTTCTTTGGCCTTTTGGGTTTTGACTCTACAAGAATACAAATTACAAAATCTTTTACTGAAAACCAGTGTTATAAAAACTGTTTTAGGCACCCCCTCATAAACGCTACGTGATTGGAAAATAATTTCTAAACCGTCTGAAAGTTAGAATATTAATATAATATAAAAATTTATTTTATAAATTAGAATTTTAATATCATGTTATGTTATAAATTAGAATTTTAATATCATGTTATGTTATAAATTAGAATTTTAATATCATGTTATGTTATAAATTTCATGACGATAAAGTATTATAAATTTAAATTAAAAATTATGATACTTTATATATTATACGTTATAAAATTGTAAATGATTACATCCTCTAAATAGTATTTTAGGCCTCTGATTGAACGTTTTCTATGTTATGTGTTGGGTCATCAATTGCTCACCGCTTGGCGGTTTCTTGATTATTACTAAAAACATTCAGAGTCGTGGTTATGTTTACAAGAAAAAACTATTATAACAGGAGACGGTCTCTAACTATAGCTGCCAAGATGAAATTTTGTATCCAACTTATATCTATGTTGTAAAAAATTACCTTAAAAGAAAGAAAATTTGGTTTCCGATTTCTAGACATATCCTAGTAGGGGTGGACGTTCGGATACCCATTCGAATTCATATCAGGTATTTCGAATTTTTGGATATTTTGGTATATGAGTATAGAACTCGTTCGGGTATTTCTGTACTTCGGATCGGATTTGGGTATTTTTAGTTCGAGTTCGGTTATTCGGATCGAACTTGGATATTCAGGTTTTGAAAAAAAAAATTAAATTCTTCATTTTTCAAATTTCTTGTATTTAAAAATATAACTTTCACTTATCTGTTTTTATTTTATTTTTAATAGATTGAATGATTAATATATTTGGAGATAACATTTTAAAATAAAAAGACACTAATTTGGTTATTGTTTTTAAATTTTGGATTTAACTTTTGTTAGTACATGAAACAAAAAAGTTTGACATACATTTTAAGTGAATAGCAAATTAGTTTTTCCATAATTATATGTATATTATATTATCTTAAAGTACGTATAGCATCAATATAAATATTTTAAATAACATAAGAAAAATAAACTAGAAATATAAAGTTAAATATACATATTTTCGGTTACCTTCGGATATCTATTCGGTTCAGATATTATCCATTCGAATATCCAATCTCTTGTAATTCAATATCCGTTCGCTTATTCTATTATTTCACTTTGAATTTCGGTACGGACTTTTTGGGTTGGATTCGGATGCGGCTTTGGATATCAAGTAAAATGCCCAGGCCTACATCCTAGAAAACCTTGTAGGAAACAAAAAAAAAAAAAATAATCGGAGCCCTGTTAGTCTCTCAAGATTAATTAGAACATGTAAACGTAATTATTAACAAAAATAGAATCAAAATCGACGCCTATTTAGATTAGCCAGTGATCGTCATTTATGTAGCTAATTGTAATTGTATTCTCTTTTCTTGATTGGGTTTGATGCGTAGGTTGGAGAATTGGCTGGTATAGCTGTTGGAGCTACTGTCATGCTCAACGTTCTTGTCGCAGGGTAAGTCTAAATCGAAGGATTTTAAACTTCGTAATTTCCAGAATCATTGAACCAAAATGCTCTCTTTTTGGTAACTTCTGAACCAAAATGTTTCTAAGACATTTGAATATTTTACAGGCCATCGAGTGGTGCATCAATGAATCCCGTAAGAACTCTAGGACCAGCCCTTGCATCAGGAAACTACAGGTCACTTTGGGTTTACGTGGTAGCTCCTACACTTGGTGCCATATCTGGAGCAGCCGTCTACACAGTTGTCAAGCTTAACGATAACGTGACTGACCCGCCACGTCAGGTCAGAAGCTTCCGTCGTTAAGTGAGAAACTTGTCCATAAGTCTTCTGCTTGTTACGGTTACTGTATAATTTATAATAATGTAATGATATGAAAAGCTATGGAAGCTTGTGTGAAGAATAAAAGGCGATGTGACTACAAGTCCACGCTCTATGTGGGCATAGCATTATAAATCTGATGCGAACTTGTCTTTTTTTTTTTTTTGCGAACTTGTCTTGTCATTGTCAAATTGTGTCTTGTGTGATAATACACTTTCTTTGGTGTGGGTTTCTTTGTTGGTTTGATGTTGTATGTACCGCGGTGACAACTAGGCTGTTTTATTAATAAATTATATTGTGTGTAAGTCTGTATTCAAAATATAAGCATCAATCAAACAATTTCTCATGTCGATACTTCACAAAGTATCGATCTACATGCATTTCGTGAACGAAAATTTAGATATTTTTGGAATTAGAAGCACGATCGTTTGTCTCTACGACTGGCACTGACCAGGGTTTCCTTTCCATACGATATCTTGATCTCTCCTTAAGCACTAAGAAGCTCTATTTGCTCAATTGTGAACCCCTTTTACAAAGATAAAGTAAAAAAAAAAATGGCATTTGGACAGTAAGGCATCTTTCTTTGCAAGAAGATTTACAGCTCAGTGATATCCGGGATCATTAATTTCTAGCAGCGTTCATCTTACCAAAGAAATGCATCCAACAAATAAATATTCTTTGTGCATCTTATTTTTGGAAGGGTTCAATTGATGGAAGATACTCGGCTCGTGTGGCTTGGGATGCAGTCACCTCTCCTAATGAAGAAGGAAGTCTTGGTGTAAAGAACCTCCTGTTTTAGAATAAGATTTGCTCACTGAAACTATTCATGATGTTGTTCTTCAAGACTGATTCCGTTTGAGTTGCTTGGATCCACCAGAATGTCTTCAAAGACAAGATTATCTGGGCAATGAAGTAAAAACAAACTCAAACTTGGCTATTCAAAAAATTTCAGAGGCTCAGCGAAAATTCACTTAAATGGCTGAAAGTAATACTTAGAAATGGCCTCTTCTGCTTATTCTGGTTTACTCTGTGGTACCGCCTAGGCCCCCTACTGTCTCTCTTTGGCTGTGCAGGACCAAGGCAGACTGGCATACCTCTACTCGCCACTCTAGCGTCGCTATGGACATGAGACTCTTGGAATCTCTCCCCAGCTCGATCTCCGCAAATGGAACATGTCCAAATTTGCTTATTTCTCTACCTCTCTCCTCTTCCCTGATCTTGCTATTTGGAATTTGCTTATCTTGCTATTTGGAATTATCAAATGAAATTCCTAGTTGTATCACTTATTACATGTCCATACTATGTCTAACATATTTTGAAATCATAAATTTTGTAAAAATACGTTTTGTGTATGTTATTCTAAAATGTAACCAGACAAGAAAACAAACTTTAAAGGTATAAGGTATATCATGTAGATTATGGGGTGGTGTGATAATTTTCAATTTTTTTTTGCAAAACTTCAAATAGATTACGAGAAAACTTTCTGAGTATATATCAATTTAGATATTTGATTGTTTTTCTTATAAAAAATACCAAATTGGTTTTGTCAGTTTCTGAAATGTCAAAGTTGTACCATTTTTGCGAGTAATATAATTTGATCTATAATGAAAAGTCATACGATATTTTCACATTTTAATTTTTAAAAAATATGTTCAATATTTGCTTTTCATAATAATATGGCAAATATTGCTAAAAATCTTAAAAATATAAATATATAATGTAAGAAAATAAAAGTTTAATGCAATAATTTAACAAAATTTTGAAAAACCTCAAATGAATAGATGAAGTTTTATCACCAAAGACCAATCATGATATTTGTTTGTCTATTTCATATAAAAACATGATTTACTAATTGCGCCAATTATAGTAGTTGCATATTTATTGTACATGAATAATACTAGTTATATACCACTTATACCATTTGTTAATATGTTTAGTTGTACGGGTTATAATAATTATACTCAAAATAAGAGAGATCACGTGCTGTGATTGAAGAAAGGCATAAATGATCATACGGTTGAGGTTAATGAGAAGATAATGTCAAGTTTAAGTTTACACACCCTTGATCTATTGAGATAAGTTTTGGTTGTGTAAGACTTTTTAGAAAACCTTTGGTCCATTATAGATAAGTTTTGGTTATGTAAGATTTTTTAGAAATCCTGTGAAAATATCCTATTACTATTCTGTTTGTTTTTTTTTTTTTGCTAGTTAAGAAGAGAACATACATTTATATATTAAATCTCTTACTGAAGAATCTAGAACTAAAATGGAAATTTGTATATAACAAACTTAAATACAAATCTAAAAGATACATTTTTTTAAGAAGAGAACATAATTCATATATTAAAACTCGTACTGAAGAATTTATTAAATAACATGTTTACTATCTTATGATTATGGTAGGGTGATTGTCTTGCTTGGCAATCTCTAAGAAGAATGATCAAATTCTCATAGACGCTATGCAACACATGAAAGAATCGTTCACCCTTGCATTTGACACCCGAAGCCATAATTTTAGACATGTCTTGTGATCATAAGATGGACTGTAACACCTTTCAAATGGCTTACGCGGAGTTGATCGTTCATCATGAATCTCAGAGTTAAGTTTAGTGGTTTCTCATTATCTTTCAATTTCTGTTTATTGAATTTAAAATCCACTCTTTTGGTCCATTATGCAATTTGATTTTGTAAAATCTCACTCTCCGTTTGGGCTGCCTTTTCAAATTATTAGTTTACAAAACTTTTGTTATCGGTTTACAAAACTTCTGTCGATAACAAAAATTCATTTTTCTTATATCACTACTGTAAATTTGATTATCTTAAATATCAAATCCCGTACTCATTTAATTCATTCATAAATAAATATATCGTACACATATATGTATATGAATGTATGTATGTATTTATTGCTTGCTTGAACCAATGCATCAAGTTAACAAAACAGATAGAAAGCTTGAAAGTTAGAGAAACGAAATAAATCAGAAAGAATCGGAGGTCATAGACTCATAGATAGGCACATGTGATGAATAAAAGCCCTAACCTTGGCCATTGCCTAGTGCATGGCATATTCATATGCATGTTTTAACCTCATATGAATATATGATCCATATTCTTGTTTTATTTCATATCTTTCTCTACGTTATTCCTCTTTAATTTTCTTATTAATTAAATACTATCTAAGTGTATACGTAAACATGATCAACCATATGATCCAAGTTGAAGATCCCCATACCCAGGCCATATGGTTCTTTAGCTTACATAGCAATCAAAAGTTGAATACGGGGTTAATGATTCTAATAATATAGTGTTTAAATTTTTATTGGGATCGTTCATAAATGATAATAAGTCAACATTGGCGTAGAGACACATGGAGCAGTCAATTGTACGCAAGTGTACCAAACCCTTTAACACAAGGCGCGCTAGAGACATTATATTAAACTAAAAGTCATATTAATCTCGGCGAGTCTTGCTTTTTACGATAGCTTTTGAGCATCTCCGGCGGCGTGGTCACCGGCCGTCAACATCATCATCAATAGCAACATGCATCATCATACATTTATATACCTTTTATTTAACTCCGTTGACAATTAACGTGTGAGTGTGTGTATATAAATATAATCAAGAAGTTATAGCTGCTTAGAAAGAAAGGCAGTGCTTCAATATTGAGAAGCACAATCACGAAAATAAACCGAAATGAGTTCGTCGTCGAACGGAGGAGTGCCACCTGGGTTTCGGTTTCATCCGACAGACGAAGAGCTTCTCCATTACTACCTAAAGAAGAAAATCTCTTACCATAAGTTTGAGATGGAAGTTATCAGAGAGGTTGACTTAAACAAGCTCGAGCCTTGGGATTTACAAGGTACTATTTACTTATTTAACCCATTTCAAGAAACTATGACAAATTATTGCGTGTTATTATTATGAATCTCAACTCCATACCATGGTTTCACTAAATGTTGATTTTTTTTTTTTTGAGATAAAACTAGTAAATCTTTATAGCTCTTCCATTTCTTGATTATCGGATATAAGCATGAACACTTATTTTGGATATTTTCTAAATTCGTATTCTTTTTTTGTTAACACAGAGAGATGCAAGATAGGGTCAACTCCGCAGAACGAATGGTATTTCTTCAGCCACAAGGATAGGAAATACCCAACGGGTTCAAGGACCAACCGTGCTACTCATGCAGGGTTTTGGAAGGCAACAGGACGAGACAAATGCATAAGGAACTCTTACAAGAAGATAGGAATGAGGAAGACACTTGTGTTCTACAAAGGAAGAGCTCCTCATGGCCAAAAGACTGATTGGATCATGCATGAGTACCGTCTTGAAGATGCTGATGATTCTCAAGGCAACCCTAGTGTATGTCATTTATTTGAGCAATCTTTGCAAATATTTAGACTATAATTTAGACATATCATCAAGAAATTATATCTGATATAATTATCACTAGAACCTTCTTACGAGATTTACGGATGTATTAGTATATAGTCTCTGGTTTAAAACTATTTTATATACGTATAGATATATAGGTTCTTAATTTCTACAAAATTCTTTGTGCACCATTTTGATAAAAAAATTGCAATCTTAAGATAGTTTGAGACAGCTATGTGTATTATGATGCGTTAAATTCATTTAACTGGTTAGGAAGTAGGTCTTTTGTATTTAACCCATTTGCGACATATATTATTTGATCTTGTAGGAAGATGGATGGGTGGTTTGTAGGGTATTCATGAAGAAGAATTTGTTCAAGGTAGTGACTGAAGGAGGCTCAAGCATTAACTCAACGGACCAATACAATCACGATGCCTCCAACAACTGCAACACGCTCCAAGCTCGTAGCTTCATGCACCGAGACAGTCCTTACCAGCTAGTACGTAACCACGGAGCCACGACCTTCGAACTCAACAAGCCGGACCTTACACTTCATCAATACCCACCAATCTTCCACAAGCCACCTTCCCTTGGGTTTGACTACTCTGCAGGGCTACCAAGGGATTGCGAAAGTGCGGCTAGTGAAGGGTTACAATACCAGCAAGCGTGTGAGCCAGGTTTAGAGGTTGGGACGTGCGAAACAGTGGCTAGCCATAACCATCAGCAAGGTTTAGGGGAATGGTCAATGATGGACAGGCTTGTGACTTGTCATATGGGAAATGAAGATTCCTCTAGAGGGATTAGGTTTGAGGATGGTAACAACAATTCTTCATCTGTTGTCCAGCCAGTTCCTGAGACGAATCAGCTTTCATTGCGCAGTGAGATGGATTTCTGGGGTTATTCTAAATAGATGTTTATGTTTCTTATGACTCTGCAAGTGTTGGTGTGTGTTCTTGATTGCATGTTTTATTTATTTCATTTTTGTATTTGAAAGCAAATTGCTTCATAAGACTCAAATATATAAATATTTATTGTTGGAACGAATAAATACAATTGATTAGTTTATTGTAGTCATCATGTATTGTTATTTTCTTAGAAGCATGATAAATAGCCATTGCAATATATCAAGAAGATGAAGATGGAAGTTTGTTTTCACAATGTCAATAGAAATTGTCATCAAACAAAGTCTACAAAGCATCTTCAAAGCTCTTTAATAAACTAGAAATGGCTTAAAGGGTAGGAGCTCTCTCAGCAGTTCCAGGGATGACTGTAAGCAAATTGTTTCCAAAAGGATCACTGAGATGCTTTGAAAGGTTCTCAACAGGACCTTCTCCAGTAACATAAGCTTGGATGAAGAAACCGAGCATCGCAAACATAGCTAAGCTCCCGTTCTTGATCTCTTTAACCTTGAGGAGAGCTCCTTGTTCGGGATCCTTAGCAAGTCCCAAAGGATCAAGGGACTTCCTGGGTGTAGCTTGTCCCCAAAATCCTGCCAAATTTTTTGCATTCCAAGTTTAGTCGTTTTCCACATGATGAGTTTAAAATTAGTATAATAGCTAAAATGTAGCGTACTATACCAATCCGTTGGTGACCCTGTAGTACTCGGCTCCACCGAGGAGAACAACCTCAGCAACTACGGCGAGAACAAGGTTGATTGGCTCAAATAGTTGCAGTCAGGATCTTTGACATCCTGTAATGACACCAAAAAGGTCTTCCTCAATAATTTGTTCGATGATACAAGGTCTGAAGATCTGAGAAATAAGATTTCTACAATTTCTCAGGGTTATACTGAAGGATTCAAGACATTTTTGGTGACACCAGAGGGACTGCCCACACCATCTTAATGGGCATAGATCAGAAGTACCTGATGGTTCTGGATGTTGTAAGTGAAGGAAACTTCAATACTAAGAGTCTAGAGGAAGCTAATAAGCTTATTGAGAACTTGACATCTAGCAATAACACCAAGAATGCAGGTCTTGATAGGAAGAGACTAGCTGAAACATGAATAGAAATTAGATTGCTAAAGTGAAAGGTAAGCTTGATTATGTTCATAATCTCCTAGTGGACAAGAAGCAAGTCCAGTTTGCTGCAGGGGTTGAAACTTTGAACCAAGTGAAGAATCTGAAGAGAAGGATGTCAACTTTGTTAATGGAACTGTTTTTCAAGATCAAAGGTTTGGCTACACTCAAAAGCCTTAGTTCCATAAATTTTTCAGAGAAACAATAGCTTCACAAGAAATTTTGGTTCCTACATTATCAAACACCTCCTACACCATCTCTAGAGAGTAGGTTGTAATCAATGCTGGATCAGATCCTAGAAGGTCAACAGAAGATGACCGTGGAGTTAAACACAAAGATGGATTCCATATATGCTGATTTTAGTGGGAAGTTTAAAGCTTTGAGCACTCATTTGAAGAAATTGGGTACTCAGATTACACATACTACTGAGTCTTTAAAAAGACAAGAAGGAATGCCCTCTCTAAGGACAAATGCCAACCCAAAACATTTTGTCAATGTCATCATGGTAGGAATGGAGAACAACACGGAAATGTGGAGTTGAAAGAGGTGAATGAAGATGATTTTGGAGTCACGAGCTTAGTGTCGGTCGACACCCAAGACTAGTATCGATCGTCATCCCTTCAAATCTTCGGGATTTCGAGTTATGTCAGAGAAAAATCGATCACACGAGACACTAACCTGAATAAAGGGTCGACACTCGAAACTGGTATGGACCGAGACTCATTCAGTATTAATCGACACCCTACAGGGAAATACACAGATTTCTCGAAACGAAAACAAAATCAACCATTATTGATACAAAGGTGCCGACACCAAGTCTTGGTCCCTTATATTTGTCAAATGCCAAAACTGGTTGAGGAGAGAGTCTACAAACCTTCATGTTAGCAGTGCCCAAGCATTTGAAAGAGCCCATCAAAGCAAAAGAAATAGTTGGTTTTTACAAAAAGGTGAAAAGGATTCCTGATATTATCTCCTTCGAGGAAGCTTGAGATGATTTTCGCTTGAGTCGGTTTTGCAAACACATAAGTGAGAGTATGGAAGATGTTAAAGCACTATTTGATGAATATCATTTGCAAACATTGATGAGAATGTCTACTACAAAACTGTATCACAAGAAAGAAGTATCCATCTAGCTTCATGTATTCATGTAACTGATGTTCTTTTATCCCTATTATATGATCAAAGTAAAATAAAGATAATTAAAATATACTGATTATTTAAATTAAACCACATCTCGTTCGTAGAAAAAGTTTGTGATGATAATGTTTTTTCTCTTGAACAAAAAAATATAGAAAAAGTGTTTATAATTTACTATAATATTACTATATTGGTTGTCTTTGTAATGAAGAGAAACATGAAAGAAGAAAAGATAAAAGTTTTATAAATTATTGTCTTATAAAGAAATAACAGATGGGTGTCTATTAATTTATACTAATTAAAATAATGAATCTAGTTTATAGATGTCGGTGAATTGGATAATCATTCTTTTGATAGTATTATCTTCTAACAAGAATTACCACAGCCAAAATAGACTTCATGCATTGATGCCGGTGAATTGGATATCGTTGTGCAAAAAAAGAAAAAACAAGAATTACCACAGCCAAGGCGATAAATAAACTCCACGCATTGGCTTTTTTCATTATTTCATAGACTGTTCTGATATCAACGATAGATGCAAACTACACACAAGCTTATATAGTAAATCACCCACAAAAAGACTTACAAGATTAATTGTATTTTATACTTATATATCATATGTCAGGAAGACGAGGGATAAAGTATCCAAGCTCGACCAGATTTAGCTGTGAACTGCTTAAGCCTACCATAAAACATTACTATTATTAGTATGAATTTTCCGCTGGAACTCCATCTTCCTGCAAACCCATAACCTGCGTCTTCACAGCCACCATCACTGACGTTCAAGCGCCGTTCACAGCTGTACCCGGTCGTGAACCCGACATTTCCGTATGCACTGCCATGACAATATTTAATTTTTTTGTTTCACAGATAAGTATAGTTTTCATGAAATGAACTAACCTTGAAGTTTAGTATATATAAGTGTCTTTCATAAGGACGAAATATTACCAAAAAAAATGATGGTGTTAATCTTTTTATCAGTCTCACAGACCTGTCGGTTGACCATGACTATGCCTAAGCTACTTCATAGTCTTAACTTATTATCATTTAGAACTTGAAAGGTGCATATATAATATATATATATAGTCAATTGTTTTGCTCTTAATTATTGTGGGCCTTTTGTAACAAATATGGGGGCTATTCTTGCTAGCTTTTTAGTTTTTTGATCAACTCTAGCTTTTTAGTTAAAAGATAAAATTCATGCAAAGAAAACTTTAATTTTGTGGTTTATAGGTGGATCCATGGATCTATATAGAAATACGAAGAGAAGCCGAATATAATATAGAGATATGAATATATACCTGACAACTTCAAGAGTGATGTTAAGAACGTTGAAGTTGAGTGGATCTCGTCGTAGTTTTTGCCTTTCGGTGATAGAAATGAGAAAGATGCATATCACCAAAAAGGCAAGCTGTGACACTAAGAGCCCACGCTTCTTTCCTCCCTTCTCATATCCGGAATCATTTTCTTCCTCTTGTTTATTCTTCTTTTTTACGGTGAACGGCATAAATAAAGTGTATGGGGGAAGGTACCTTATCAAAGCAAGAATTTTGTTTTAGAACGTAAGATAACATTTTAAAATAGATGCTTTTGTGAATATGATGAATTGGAATGCTGTGACATTCTCCACTACCTTGAAGCGACATCTTTTACTGGACATATATTCTGATTCACTCCAACAAAAGTTGTCTACCACATTCTCTTGTAAGTTTCTTTTTAGTAATGATATTCCAGTTATATCTAAATTATAAAGGACTTCAGCAATAACTCTTAAGTAATGAAGTTTTTTCAGTATACAAATAGTGTTTCGACTGATGTTTGGACCGGAGGTGTACGGACTTTTGGGCGTAGAACTTCCTTATCATTTAAGGAGAATGTTTTGACTGATTATTTTGGGTTCAATTTGACTGAACTTTTTTCTAAGTTTTCCAGCGTAAAAGTTTTTGTGGAAAACTTGACAAACTTACCTCCATTTCCCTTTATTGTAGTGAGAAAAATTTAAATTCCACAAAAGGAGTCAATTGTTAAGCTATTATTATTATAGAAGCCAACATTAATCTCCAAGAATTATAACGTAGCTATAAGTATTTAAACTATTTAAATTTTATATTCTTTGGTTATTTACAAACTTTATATGTTTGATGTTTTCGCTCTGAAAAGTTAGCCAACTTTATGTTTGATGTTTTTGCTCTGAAAAGTCAGCCAACTTTATAGGCCGTCTATGATTCAGGTTAGATCTAAATATTTTGAGTCCATGCAAATGCATCGATATATATGAAGAGAGAATTGAAGTTACTCACATCATGAGGATGAATAGTATCAAAATAGCAGGGGAAAGTGTGGAGAGGTCGACAATTGTTTCTCCAGTATGTCTCGAGTTTACCACTTGAAACAACGATCCAACCAATTTCTCATACCAATTCATTCCTGCAAGAGACTCCGAGCTCCAAGCAAAGGTGCAGAAGAGAAAAAGTTGTATCAAAACAAACCCTAACACCGTCAATCCTAGGAAAACACAAAGACGAACGGAGAGTAGATGAGAGTATCTCATCTTCTTGCGGTTCTTGAGAATATAATCAAACTCCTCACGTTTTGTGGTCTTACTTAGTCCCCATATTAGCAACCGCAAGAAGCAAGGGAACAAAGTGTTCCCCAAAATTACTAGAGGGATTAAGAGCCAGAGGAGACCCGAGTTCTTGCGAAAGATGATCATGTTCTCATTGGTGGGAACAAATCCGCAGGTTGCGAACGTCGAGACAGTTGTGAAGATAGAGAAGGTGAGTGGTGATATTTTTTTGGAACGAAGAACATCTCTTGCCGTTTTAACAAAGCTTACGTACACAAGAAGCAACATAGAGCCAGCTATGTTTGTTACAAGATGGTAGCCAATAACCAACGAGTACAAGCACTTAGACGCCTTTTCATTGATCTGGCTAGGAATCTCGTGACGATCAGTAACATTTTCTTGGTCAAGACGGCGATCCTCTATCGTATGGTCTGTCTTGAAAGAGCCGATAAGGTGTCTAATCTTGTTATGAGGTAAGACAAATTTGGTGACATGGGACAAGTAGAGATTGAGAAAGGAGGTGAACACCTGGCCACCGATAAACATGAGTATAGTGAGGATGATAAGTTGGGTGTTAGAGAAGACTTCCATGTCGACGGTGGACATGGAAGAGACGGTGATGGCAGAGACGGAAGTGAAGAAGAGGTCCAAGTCATGAGGACGTGAAGTGGTTCTTGGCTTAGAGACCTTGAGTGCCAAGAAACCTAAAAAAGAGAAGGACGAGAAGTAAATGAAATTGAGGAAGCAGGAGCGAGATTTATAGAGTTGCGAACGGATTTTACATAATTTTCTTCCTGCAACTCTACCCATTTTTATTTCTTGACTCGGTCTAATCATTATAATTTGGCAAATTGTGTGCTTATATATTACAGGGATATGAGTATTTTCAGCCACATATAATATATATGATGACTGTTACTAACACGACAGCACTGTCTAGCCAACCCGTTGTTCCAATCCCGAGATTCGTCATTTCGGCTTCTTATG
Organism: Brassica nigra; assembly: GCA_016432835.1. Classification (NCBI taxonomy): domain Eukaryota; kingdom Viridiplantae; phylum Streptophyta; class Magnoliopsida; order Brassicales; family Brassicaceae; genus Brassica; species Brassica nigra. The sequence continues at coordinate 22,180,206 of CM028244.1, read as the reverse complement.
GTATTGAATCTTTTGATACCCAAATGTTGAGATGACTAGTCTAGGTGAATTACGTGAATAAATTCTCTTTCTTAATACAAATGAAAGAAAACGTGCTTATTGTTACACTAGTAGAAAATCGGGTAAAGCCACGATTTTAATTGTGCCGACGGCTAATATTTTGTGATTATATCGGGAAATAGCTATGAAGAGTCACAAAAGTAATTCGTGGCTATACGTTATAACAAAAGAAAAATTTAATATGACAGTCCGTGGCCGTACAAACACGGTTTAGTGACGTTTTTTGGGACAATAAAAATCATGATTTTGTCACAAAAAAAATTTCATGGCTATTTGTCACGAATTTGATATGTTTACTTTCGTGTCTTTTTCTTCCAAGAATTTGAATGTGGCTATATCATGACTATCTTTGCCACATAAATAAGCAAACTAATAAACAAAACATGTGGAACTACTTTAGTACTTTACTCATCAAATTCTATTATACTTAACCTAGTTAAATATTAAGCAATAAACTGATAGGTAATTCCAAGAAGTCTGTGATCTAGTGGTGTCATGGCCTTTTTGGTACGTATCTACATAAACTTTTATTTTTTTATTTCGATACGACGATACGAATAAAATCTGCCATTAAAATATGTTGTTTATAATAACTTTCTCTAAATTTAGTATCCTTTGTATAGGTGACAGAAAAAAATATCCTTTATATTTATAAATAAATGTATTTGCTTAGTGTTCATTATATATATTTTTTTGAATTGAGTGTTCGTTATATTTAACATCTTAGAAAACATAATACACCCTTTAACAAATGTGGATTGATTAACCTCTCATTTAACAGTTTGCCATTGCGATTAATCTCGAAAGACAATTCTTCTTACGTGTGGACTAGCTTTTCAGCAGCAAGGAGCTTACTACTTTTGGGAATGAGACATAAGGTTCATTCTGGATATGAGATTAGAGGTTGAGAGGATATGTGGATTCCAACATTACTAGCAAGACCTGCACGGTCAAATGTTCCGGTGATAAATCCAAGAATGACAGTCAATGATTTTATTAAAGAAGGCTCTAATAAATGGGATGTAGAGATGTTCGAAAATTTTGCCTCAACCAATGACATACCAAATATTAAGAGTTTGGTCATAAGCCAAAACAACCATCGCGATACGTTTTGTTGGAGCTGACAAAAAGTGGTCAATATACTGTAAAGTCGGATTATTGGATAGCAAGGAACATTTTAAAGGCGGATGAGGATGAAAACTTTCACAAAACCTAGTATCACCAAGCTCCAAGCTTTTGTTTAGAGAATAAAGGTTCTCCACAAAATACGTCATCTCATATGGTAATTTTTATCTGGTCATGTTGTTGTGACACGAATTATGACATGTCGTCATATGCGATGTCATAACTATTGCTCTAGATGTGCCGAATCTGATGAATATGTCAATCACGCCATTTTTCAATGCCCACAGGCATTGCAGGCATGGTCCTTATCAAAGACCCCTCAAGCCTAAACATCTTCACAGGTCCATGTATTTGTGAAAATGTGGACTACCTTTTTGGAGAAAGAGTAATATTGAGGATCTAGAGCTGGATAGGAACCTACACCCTAATTTGATATTTACAGACAGCCTGAAACGAAAAGAATTTCAGAGGAATTGATAGGGACCCTCTTGAACTGATCCGATTCGCGGAAGGAGAGTGTCAAGCTTGGTTCTCAGTTAACGAAACGACTCTCTCAACAGCTCAGACAACAGTTAGTATTGAATCACAAGTCATATGTTTGGAAATCATTTGTTTGGTGAATGGATCATGTTGCCCCACATCTCAATTTAGTGGAATGCGGCTGGTTTGGATAGATACTTCTGGAACAAATAACTATTGAGAACCCGGAATTTAATGAGAGAATTAGATTTGCATTCAGAACTAGAAGGATTTACTTGGACGATGGAGGGTATGTTAAATGTTTCTACATGTTAGAACTTTGGAACACATTGTATAGACCTGATTAACATGATTAGAGAACCTGAAGCATGGCCAAATTTCTCAATGGAGCTGGAGGTGATAAAGACCCTAAAATCTAGATTCCACGGCTTCAAGATTTTTCACATTCCAGGAGACAAAACGATTTTTCTGATTTTCTAGCTAGAAGTATAATATATTTTTATAAGGAGCTAGAGTAATTGGTTTTTCTATTCCGATCTGGTTAGCTAGACCACCTTAAGTTTGAGTAATATAATAGTCGTTTAATGATTAAAAAATATGAATGGATATGAAAAATTATCAGCTCTACATGGAGAATTTTACTCTCTAAATGAGAGATGTAAAATAGCTACAACACTCAACATGTTGAAACTTTAAGACATATTGCAAAGAGTTGATATCAAATAGATTTATGATCCCTGTAGATGGCAAAACTTCCCAATGGAACTAAAAGGAATATTAAAATTAAGAGGGTGCTTCCAGAATTTCTCTATCAGCTACATTCTTCAGGAAACTAATTCAACAGAAAATTCTTTGGCAAAAATTGCTTGCTCTTTTAACAAAAAGATTTCTTTTATTGTTTGTTTTGTTTTGATCTGGCTAACAATGCTACCTCACATTTGAATAATAAAATATTTGTCAAAATCACATTTTAAAGTTGCCAAAATGATTAAATATCAATACAGTTACATATAAATTTAATTTAAATATATGTATATTTAAGCTACATATGCTATGTTGTTCTTGAATCTTAAATTTTATCACCTCCTAGATTTGTATATAATATATTAATATGGGAATATTTACCAAGAAAATAGTGGTCTGGTGATAGTTGAGAGTTTCAAATCATTATTCACTTCTATTCAAACATAACATTGTCTACTAAAAAATTGGGTAAATTTGAAATTCTCCCTAAAAACATTATCGACGATGGTCCCAAACACCAAAAAGACTATATCGATGAAAAACCTAAAACCTGTAAGAACTATCACAAAATGTACCATCTTGCATGAGTATAAATTATTTCGTTCTTTAGTTAAAATAATTGTCGGTGTTATAGGATGTGATTGTATAGCATTAATGGCGACAACGTTTTGGTGAAAAAGTTTGTTACTCTCAATTCAGCTTATAATTTGCCAGTGAGATAGAAATAGAGTTTCATCAGCTAGGTCCTGTTTAACCAAAGGTAAATATACTACTTTATTATCTCAGAGAAATAACAAGTAACACTAACTTTTAACTTTTGTTTTGTTATTTTTGTTTTCTTTGGATTATGTTTCCTCTCAGTTACTTTAATAATTTTACTCTTATTTCTTTCATTTAGTTTATCCCTAGTACTCTAATATTTATCAATCATACCCATAGACACGAGGGGCAGAAAAGTTGACTGATAGGACTAGAGGAAAGGGATTATTTACATTTGTTGAACAAACAAAAGGACTAGGAAATGGACCACTGATAAAATCTAGGAGGTGATACAAATCATACATGTAATAGTTAGATTGTGATGTATCAGATTACTACCATAACGTTAACATATTTAATGGGTTAGAGAAATTTTCAAAACTCCTAATTTAGTGGATATAAACATTGATGATCACTTCACGACCATGTATCGAATAAAAGTAACACAGGTAAGATTGTAATCTAGTAAGTTAAATATTTTTCTATAATCATCAATATATCTTTTTATTTTCTATGACTTTTTATCTTTCAATCTTTATTCGTTGGAATTTTTTTAGTTTATTAATTATAGGTTTTTTAGCTTTGATACAAAGGATGAAAAAGAAATAAAAAGATAGAAAAGTCAAAAATAACTAACTACGTTTTTCAAAAGAAAAAAAAAACTCACTACGTATAAAACTTGATAATACTGTTATATTTTTAGGAGGTGTATTCAATCTAACATTTGAGGTAATTTGATTTTTAATGGAGTTTTAAAAATATTTTAATAAGTTGCAGATATTTGGGTGATTTTTGTTTAACTACTCTAGAATATCACCTAAAACTATGAGATTTGAGTTTTAATTTTTTTAACTAAGAAACTCCACCCAAACATCTTAAAATCACCTGAAAACTCTAAAACTCTACAACTTAAAATATGTTCAATAATAGTGGATTTTAGAATACTTCACGAAATATCAAGTTCAACAACAGTAGATTTTAAATGAATTTTTGAAATTCATGTTTAAATAACAGTGGATTTGTCATTTTAATACAAATCACCTAAAACTCTCAGTTGAATACACCCCTTTTAAGGATTTTTGGTTGGGTGAATTAGGAGAGTGTATTCAATCTAACATTTGAGGTGATTTGAATTTAATGGAGTTCTGGATGATTTCAATAACTTTCAGAGATCTAGGTGATTTTGTTAAACCACTCTAGAATATCACCTAAAACCATGAGATTTGGGTTTTAATTTTTTTAACTAAGAAACTCCACCCAAACACCCTAAAATCACCTGAAAACTTTAAAACTCCACAACTTAAAATAAGTTCAATAACAGTAAATTTCAGAGTACTTTACGAAACGTCAAGTTCAATAACATTGAATTTTAAATAAATTTTTAAAATTTATATTGGAATAACAGTAGATTTATTATTTTAATACAAATCACCTAAAACTCTCAGTTGAATACTAGTGTACTAGTCATTAGAAAAAAATAAAATTAAGAGAATAACCATTAGCAAGAGATGTGAAAGGTATACATATACACTAAGGTAAAGCGTAAGATGAAGATATATAAAAGAAAATTATAAGAATTTATATTTTACATAATAATTTCAATTTTACATATGGTACGTTTTCTATAACAGCATGATAAGAATCAAATCAGTCCCCGTCATCCAAACTTATTTCATTTGTAACATCTAAAATGACTCTGACGAGGTTTACTTAAATAATAGTCGTAAAAATCCCTAAATTTAATATGAATTATATTGTAGAATTAATATGAAGACTTAGATTTTGAACATAAGAAATGAAAAGAATACTGAGTTCGCACAATTTAGGGTATGATTGGCAGAGCATTAGCATAAGCATTATGCTCGTCATTATCCAATCAACATTTATCACAAAAGCATTTACAAGAGCATTTACAAGATGCTAATGCTCTCCAAATGCTCTTTACTCAATGCTCTCATATGGAAATTTAAGTAGAGCATTTGCAATTAGAATATATAAAATTTTAAAAATAATTAGATATAATTAATATATTTTATTTAATAATATAAAAATTATGTTCATAATAAAAAAATTTACATTTAAAACATAAAAGTTGTGATTAGTTATTTTAACTTTTAAAAGAACAATGATTCACATTTGAAATATAATATAACTTATATAATTACACATATCATTCATTATTTTTAATAAATAAAATAAAATAATATATATCTATATATTATATATTAGAAATTAAAATATCTATAGTATTTATAAAAATAAATTATATGTCATATATTAATTTTTCTGATAATATTATATGAATCATTTACTGCTCTACTAATAGATAAATAATGATAATTTATATATATATTATATATATAATAAGTTTATTTTATTTAATAATATAAAATTCTTTTATATCCAAAATAAATTTATATTTTAAAATAATATTTACATTTATTTTTAAATAATAATATTTTATATTTAAAATTAATTAAATTTTATAATTAAATAAGATTCATTATTTTTAATAAAACATATATTATTAATATATATTATAATTTAATATATATTTATTTTATATATATATTATTTTAAAATAAATATATTATATACTAACTTTTATGACAATTTTAAAATTGTATACTGCTACTGCTCTACCAATCAATTTATTAAAAAATTTAATGAGAGCATCTGCAAGATATCGCTTCTACAAGATAATTATCGCTTTTCATCTGCTGTACCAATCGAGGCCTTAGCCTACAAATTTGGCAACAGTAGCACATTAAACTTTTGACTTGATTCTTACACAGACACCTTACCAAATATTCGACTAAAAAAATAAGGCAAGATTTTATATTACCTGATAACAAATTTTAACATTAGACGTTCTTCCTTATTTGATAGCATTTCAAATTTTAACATTAGAAGTTCTTCCTTATTTGATAACATTTGAACCATAACGTAAAAACGATCTTGTAGTGTTCTTTATATTTCTATACAAACGTCCGGAATTAATATAGTCACCAATGTCATATTATGTAATTCCTCTAGTAAATGTTGGTCTATTAGTAAGGGATGTTGAGGAGGTATGTGGTGTTGATACCTCGTTAAAAATGACAAAGTTGTGAATATAGTATCATATAAAGGTTACTCTTCCAAAATGTTTTTCTATTAATAAGAAAGGGATACGGAATGACATTCTTTTCCTGGATCGTTAGTGAGTTTCACACGCTTTATTAAACTTTTCCAACAATATGATATCGTACTATTCTATTTCTTGTGTGCACATAGAATAGTTTATGTGACTACAAATATAACAAATATATATATATATATACATATATATATACATATATATAGAGAGAGATAGTGTGTGTCAATTTTTTATACATTGATTTTATATACAAGTTTATTTATCTCAAATACTATTGGTGGTTAAATAAATGTAATTAATAAAAATATAAATACATTTCAATCATTTTTTTACTATATGAGAAAAGTGTCAAAAGAGGGAACAGTAAAAAATATTGAGAAATTGTAAAATAATTTCATTTGTATACAAATCGTCGTATAAGCTAGAGAAAACCTATAATTTTAACAATGACAATAAAAGGAGATTGTAAAAGTTAATATTATTTTCAGCTGAGAGTAAACTAAATATTTTCAATGTATATTAATATTTAAAATATTTTATTTATTTTAACTTATTCACTTGCATATATAACGGGTTAACCCTAGTAGAAAATATATGTTAGGAATAATGCTGAATTTCGTGTTTCAGATATTTTAGTGGATTTTTCAATTTTTTATTTATTTTGCATGTGTTTTAGTTTGAGATGGTCGATTTATCGATCGTCCAATAAAAACCACTGATGAAATCTAAAATGTGATCAATTGATCAAACATGATGACGTTTGAATAAAAAAGTTGTTCACCCTTTTCCTCTCCAGCCTTCTGAGTGCTGCCAAGCCTTTTTCTTTCTGAATTTGGTCTCTCCCATAGCTGGCGCTCCTCGCCGGCGCCGGAGGACACCATGTCCTCCTTGTATTTTCTTTAAGTCCTTTTATATGTTTTCTTAATTGGCATTGAAGCTTGAATCTCCCTGTTTTGTTAGAAGTCGCGGTCATGGTGTGTTGTTTGGATCACGGCGTGCAGTTCCGTTGATGCTGGCTGGTCAAGATTATGGTGTTTCATTGTCTCTCTCTATGAGTTCCAATCGCTGTTTTAAGATTATGGGTTGATCCTAGAACTCGATGTCTAATGCAAAACACAACCAGCTCTCGCTGTGAGTCTAATCTATTGACTAAGTCCAGTGTTTCAGCTGTTGCATGATGCTATGGTACGAGCATCGATCGACGTTCTTTAGGCAAGCGTTACCGGTCTGATTGATTTGTTCACTAGTTTCACTAGATCAGCTATCGTATGTTTCTAGCAATCCTAGCTTAGCAGAATTAATTCAGGTGAAGAACCTACTGTCGTAGTTGTCTACAATCCTAAGTTCATGTTTTAGTCAGCTACTCTAGAACACAATCATTAATAGCAATTCTATTGAAGGATCCTAACAAATCACCTTCTCAGTTATATACTCAAAAGTTCATCAAAACCCTAGAGAACCTAAACCTAGCAGGTTGATCTACTCAGACATGATAGTTGTCACATAAATCATAGATGAAATATAAATAAATATAAAAACAAAAGCAATGGAGTTCCAAGAGGACCCTGAAGGATTTCCTCTCTTCTCTTGAACCCTAGAACTAAAAATAAAGCGAAGAAAGCGTAGCCGTAAACAATGACTTAGAAAATACATAAATAGGGTTTAAAGTCGCCAGGGGCATTCTGGTAATATATGGTGACTTCTGGGTCTTAGTCGGTCTTGAAATATACTCGGCCCATGTTCTAACATCACCGTCGATTGACACCAAGGCTGTGTTGTTGATCGACACTCTTTCATCTTCTCGACAACTTCCTTTCGCGAGGCAGACATACCACTCTTCAATAAAACTGGCATAACTTTAGATCTAAACGTTAGATGGACCTCAAACCAGTGACTTTGGAATAAATAAAATCTCTATCTTGTGTCCAAAGATCAGCTCAATCTTACCGTGAGAATGTCTCCATCCATAGCTAAACTTTTGACGTATTTGTGCAGTTCTGCACCTCAAAAGGCTTCAAAATCACCAAAGTTCTCTAAAACGTACATGGACCTAAAACACTCTAAAATACTCCAAACCCATATAATAGACTCAATAAAACACACATACCATGGCCTAAAAGAGTTAAAATCCATGGTACATCAACTCCCCCAGACTTACCATTTTGCTTGTCCTCAAGAAAAACATAGAGTAGTCATGTGATAGAGGTTTGAAAACGCAGGGACTCACACAATTTTAAAAACTTACTACTATCACCTTTGCAATGTTGCAAGTCATATCAAATCAATGCCATCTTCAGAAGTACTTTATATACCATGTCCTAGCTTAGCAACCAAATCCACCTAGCCAACAACTTAGCTAATACTGTTTGACTAACCCCTCTACTAACTTCATTTCTTACATATAAAAAGGTGCATGCTTTACCTTGAAAATATCGACAAATGACACGTGGACTCTTACACAAGCAAGTATCTGAATACACAGGGAGTCTTCTCTGACCCATTTCTACCCTCTTTCTCTCTTCTCTGAATCTTTTTCTTTCTCTTTTTTATTAATCCAATGAATTAGTGACGCTGATGTGCAGTCCGTCTTGTTCATCTTCTTTTTTTTTTGACAAAATGTAGGCGAATAATGGGGTTACAGATAATTTACATGTGTGTGATCATTCCTTTCTGAATAAGAACAATGGAGTCATAGGAAATTCAGGAAAACATCTCATTCTTTTCTTTTTCTAAATTTCAAAGAGAGAGCGAGAGAAGGAAACCAGAAACACATAGATTTTTACCTTCCAGACTTGCAGAAGGAATCTGATCTTGTGTATACCAAGCCCCAAGACAAGCAAATTGATTTCAATTAGGTTGGAGGTCAGCTTTGGTTCCTTCAAACATGCTCAGCAATTGCATATATGAATGTCATGTGATCCACTTTGGTATCTGTAGTACACTCTGTAGTCAATAAATTTAAGAATGGTACTAGAGAGTTGTTAGATAATAAGTAAAATTGAAAAAGTTCATCATCCCCCTTTTTGACTCAATAAAAACACATAAAAATAAAACTCCAAATAAAACAAAATATCAGTTAAAACCTCCTCCTGGCTTAAACAACACTGTCCCCAGTGTTATACAGTCTAAGATTGGTGGGAAAAATAAATCATAAGTAAAAAGTTAACAAGGAAAAACGGTATACCTGCCTTTGATGTGTGTGTCGATCAACCAAGTTAAGTGGCGATCGATACTCGTGATGCTCTGTCGATTGATGCTGCCATCGGTCGATGTTGGTATTTCAACTCTTCTTCCTCAGATCATTTTTCGATGAATAGTAACGCTGCAACAGTATTGCCTATAATCTGCTACAGTGTCGCTCGATGTTCTGCTACAGTGTCGCTCGATGTTTTGCTACAGTGTCGCTCGGCGCTGCTACAGTGTCATCGTCACTATTCATCTTTTTTACCTGCAATAAATCTAAGAATGGTGCTAGAGAGTGGTTAAATAATAAGTAAAATTGAAAAAGTTCATCATCCCCTTCTTGAATCAATAAAAATGAAATAAAACCCACATAAAAATAAAACACAATATCAGTAAAAACCTCCCTCAGACTTAAACAATATTTTCCCAAGTGTTATACAGTCTAAGATTGGTGTGAGAAATAAATCATAAGTAAAAATTTAACAGGGAAAAATGGTATACCTGCCTTTGATGTGAGTGTCGATCAAAAAAATTAAGTGGCGATCGATACTCGTGATGCTATGTCGATTGACGCTGTCATCGGTCGATATTAGTATATCAACTCTTCTTCCTCAGATTAATTTTTCAAAAAATATCGCTGCAACAGTATCGCCTTATACTCGCTACAGTGTCACTTGATAGCTAAACTTCTGATGCATCTGTGCAGTTCTGCATCTCAAAAGGCTCCAAAATCACCAAAGTTCTCCAAAACGTACCTGAACCAGAAAACACTCTAAAACATACTCCAAACCTATATAATAGACTCACTAAAGCACATATACCATGGCTCAAAAGAGGTAAAATCCATGGTATATTATGCAGCAGACCATCCAGAAACAGCAAGCCGCACAACAAGCTGCACAACAACAAGCTGCTCTGATTGGGCAGAGAAACCTCGCACACAATTTCCCTACTACACGCTCTGTCACCAGCATGTGCAAGGCAAGACTATGAGATCAGGCCTGCTATGATTGAATTGGTGGAGAGGAAAATGTTTCATGAACTGCATACAAAAATTCCAATGGTTCACATTGAGAATTTCGAAGAGATTTGCAGTTTCGCTCTCGCAGATGGAGTGACACCTGATTTCATCAAGTGTGTGTTGTTCCCATTCTCTCTCGCTGAAAAGGCTTCAAGATGGTTGAAGTCACTGCAAACTGGTTCTCCAACATCATGGGAACAGGTCCGATCAGCCTTCTTGGAAAACTTCTACACCAAGGCAAAAAAGGCTGCACTGCGAAACAAGATTTAATCGTTTCAGCAGCATGTTGATGAACCATTTTGTGATGCTTGGGAGAGGTTTAATGAGTATCGCTGGAAGTATCCTCACCATGGATTTGATGATGATCATATTCTGGGTATTTTCTATGATGAAGTTGATTGGGAGTACCGCAATGCTATGAACTCTGCAAGCAAAGGAGACTTCATGACTCAGACAACCGATGGAACGTTTGAGCTGATTGAAAACATAGCTGCGAGTTCAGCTAATAAGTGTAGGAGCATGATCAAATAAGGAAGGTCAATAGTGTTGAGGCTAAGTGAAGAGATGATTTGACTGCAAAAGTTAATTTACTGCTGAAGCATAGTCAATAAGCTGTCTATTTTGTTGACAAAAAGCAGAACTGAACAGCCTTCTCATTAGGCTGAAGAAGAGGTATCTCAGGAGCAGAATAAGTTCCAGCCTGTGAACCAGCAGAGGTCGCTGAGCAGTAACTTCCAAGACGCTCCAGTTACTGTGAATAACTCTCAAGATGAGCTGAAAAATCTTGGAACTCTTATGCAACAGCTACTCTAAAATCAGCAAGTTCATGTGAAAGCAATGAATCAAGCAACTGCTGAGGTCAATACTAGGATGGGCAACATGTTCACTGAGCTGAACACTAAGTATGATGCTGTCAGTAGCTATATGAAGATGACAGATATTCAGCTCGCTCAAAATGGTAAAACTATTAAGAGGCAACAAGGAACTCTTCCTGGAAAAAGGTTGATCACTACAAGAAATGTATGTTTTATTAGCAGACTACCATAGCGTTTTTTCCGATTGTGCTTTGGATGACATACCTCTAATTTTAACATAGCGTTTGTATATTTAGAAACGCTATGACAGGGTAGTATATTTAGAAACGCTATGATAACATATGGTTTTATACGTAATACTTATGTTTAATAGCAAAACATAATTAAATGCGCTATGTTTGTCTTTTTGAATCCCTAAACCCTAAACAAGTTTTATAACTCAAAACTCTAAATACAAACTTTTAAACTCTAATATTTAACATCAAATTTAAAATTTAACTTTAAATCTTAAATATAAACTCAACAATTAGTATTTTTCAAAAAATAATTTCAAATTTAAAATCAATTCCCCAACCTTTAACCATCAAACCCCATATTCAAACCATATACTCAAACCTTTATTCTAAACTTCAAACTTTAAATCATACTTTTAAAAAACTTTTTAAATTTAGTACTTCAAATCATAAATTATAAATCATAAAATATTAAATTGATTTACATGTACTTTACCTAATTATTTATAAATCTTAAATTTATTTACATATGTAGTAAACATAAATGCATATTTGTAAATTCCTTTTAAAATTAAATCTAATCATTTTGTTAAGTTATATATCATTAACTTTATAAATCTAAATGATAATTTAATTTTTATATAAATAAAATTAATTAAGAAATCAAATTCTAATATTCAAACAACTATTAAATAAGAAACATCAGTTAATTTTGACCATTGATGCTTTTAATCTAATAGTTACAAATCATTTTTTATTGTTAATCCTTGTCTTTCTTTTTCATTGGCCAAATCCTAATGCACAAGGATAACATTTTCATCCATTGGATGAGATTTAATCTGACAGTCCAGATTTATTAGTCTCTCATTTCCTTAATCTGATGGCCCAGATTTGCAGATCTCTCCTTCTCTTTCAATCTCTCATTTTCTTTTCTTCTCTACACGAGATCTCGCTCTCTCTTCAATACTTTATTTTTTTTTGTTTCTAAAGATCGATGAACCTCATCTCTCTTCTCCGGTGGTAAAGCTCTAGGCCTGTCTCTTCATCTTGTTATCTGAAGCACGTCTCCTCATCTCATCATCTCCCTTCTCCGGTTTAATCTAAACGACAGTCTTTTCTCTTCACAGAGGACACGAGACGGCGAGAGGATAATAACGAAAACGTATATCTCGATTAACACTGAATCCGTAACCAATACAGAATCCAACGTTCATAAAACGCCGATCCTTACTCAGTATGAAGAATCACAAATTGATCTTCACACCTCAAATCGTCACCAGAGTTTAAGAAAAGAGAGAAGCAACAACAATTTCGAATAATCAGAATAATAAAAAATGTTTCTAAAAGCAACATATTTAAATGAGATATTTGTCCGTTGCGTGAAACGACGTCGCTGGCCAAACTCACAAACGATGACGTTTAACACTTATTTCAAACTTCCGCCATTCTTCTACTCTTCCCTCCATTTCCTGTATCAAATCCTTCCCCCTCAAGAAACCTTGACCTCAAGGTTTAAAAGCAGGAAACCTCCATGTAATGTCAAACAAGAACTCCCAAGAAGCTTCATCAACAGGTGTATTCTTCCATTTGACCAAGACTTTCGTAGCTGCACGTCCTTGGCGTTTGACCATCTTCCTCTCGAGTATACACTTCAGTTCTTTGAGTAAAACATCTGACACCGTATCAGGCAGTTCTGTCGACGCCGTCGCAGTACCAATCATCTGTTTCAACTGAGAAACGTGAAAGACAGGATGAATAAGTGAACTAGCAGGCAACTCCACCTTGTAAGCGACCACACCACACTTGTCAAGAATCTTATAGGGACCAAAATACTTCGGGGCAAGCTTCTGGTTAGAGCACAACACCACAGACTTCTGACGATATGGTTGGAGCTTCACATACACATAATCACCAATGTCAAAGCTCCTATCTGTTCTGTGTTGACCGCAAATTTCTGCATACAATGCTGAGCGCGAAACAAATGAAACTTCAACATCATCAGCATATCCTCTCGATCCTGCAAACACTTCGCAACAACAGCTACCTTCGATTCAACGGGAAGATAAGGTAAGTGGATAGGCGGAGCTTGACCATACACAGCTTAGTACGGAGTAGTTTGAATAGCAGTGTGATAATTGGTATTATACCAATACTCCGCTAAAGGAAGCCACTTACTCCAAAGATGTGGACGATCACTGCACATGCATCTCAAGTATGTTTCAACGCATCTGTTAACCACCTCTGTTTGGCCATCACTTTGAGGGTGATACACACTCGACATGTTCAAAGCAACACCCTAAAGACTGAACAACTTCTTCCAAAACTCACTCAAGAACACTGCATTACGATCACTTACAATAGAGCGGGGCAAACCATGCAACTTGAAAATGTTATCCAAGAAACATTGAGCCACCGAAGAAGCAGAGTAAGGATGAGTCAAAGCAAGAAAATGAGCTGCTTTCGTCAATCTGTCAACCACCACCAGTATCACCGACTTACCAAAAGAAAAAGGCAAGCCATCAATAAACTCGAGTGAAATATCAGTCCAAATAGCGTCCGGAATGGGTAAAGGTTGAATAAATCCCGGATAAGCAGCCGTATCATACTTGCACTGCTGACACACTTGACATTCCCTGATAAACTTTTGAATGTCCTTAGACATGTCCTTCCAGTAAAACAGGCTTCTCACTCTTTGATAAGTCACATCTCGACCTGAGTGACCCCCCGAACTAGACCCATGAAGCCACTGAAGGATTGAGTTCCTGATCACTTCATTCATGGGAACCACCAGTTTACTCTTTCGGCGTAACAACCCTTGAGACCAAGTGAAATGCTTCCGAGCGAATGGCGTCTCCACCAACGTTTTAATCAACTCCTTGACCACTGCATCAGCTTCATAAGCGTCTTGAATCTGTTTCACAAGATCACACTCCAGAACTGACATCGCCATACGCAAGATCTCCGAACCATCAACATGAGACAGAGCATCCGCTACTACATTGTCTTTGCCTTGGCGATATTGTATCTCATAATCGAACTCGAGCAGTTTCGGTAACCACTGCTGTTGAATAGGAGTGTTAAGCCGCTGTTCCAGTAGGTATTTGAGACTCTTTTGATCAGTCTTGATGACGAAATGGCTAGAGATAAGATAATGATGCCACTTTTGCACCGCAAACACAACCGCCAAGAGCTCCTTCTCATAGATCGATAAGTGTAATTGTTTTCCCTTCAAATGACGACTGATATAAGCGATAGGGTGTCCCTCCTGCATCAGAACAGCTCCAGTTCCCTGACCGCAAGCGTCTGTCTCCACGACAAAAGGTATATCAAAACGAGGTAAAGCCAACACAGGTGCTTCACATAATGCCTTCTTTAGAGCTTCAAATGCTAACTCTGCCTCGGAAATCCATTCAAAACTGTCCTTCTTCGTCAACATCGTCAATGGCTTTGCAATGGTACCAAAGCCTCTCACAAAACGACGATAATAACAAGCTAACCCGAGGAACCCACGCAATTGCTTTAAGCAAGATGGAACAGGCCATTCCTTGATAGCAATCACTTTCTGCGGATCAGTTGAAACTCCCTCTTCTTGAATGTAATGACCCAAATACTCCACACTACTCGTAGCAAAACAGCATTTACTCATCTTCGCGTAAAGCTTATGCTCTCTCATTAACTTAAAAACTCGCTTCAATTGCTCAACATGCACTGCAACCGAAGGACTGTATATAAGAATATCATCAAAGAATATCAATACTCCCTTCCTCAATAATTCTTTGAACACAGCATTCATTAAGCCCTGAAAAGTAGCAGGAGCATTAGTTAAGCCAAAAGGCATGACTAAATACTCAAAATGACCACTGTGAGTCTTGAATGCAGTCTTGTGCACATCATTTGGGTCCATTCAAACTTGGTGATAGCCGGCGCGTAAATCAATCTTCAAATAAACTTTGGAACCTCCCAACTCATCTATCAAGTCTTCGATCAAAGGTATGGGAAATCTATCTTTGACTGTCATCATGTTAAGACCGCGGTAGTCCACACAAAGATGCCAACTTCCATCTTTTTTCTTCACTAAAACGACAAGAGACGCATACGAGCTGGAGCTATGTTGAATTGTACCTGCTTGTAACAATTCCTGGACCATTTTATCAATTTCATTTTTCTGGTACAAAGCATAGCGATAAGGTCTTTGGTTGACAGGGTTTGAGCCTTCTATCAGTGGAATTTTATGGTCGTGATGCTT
Source organism: Brassica nigra (assembly GCA_016432835.1). Taxonomy (NCBI): domain Eukaryota; kingdom Viridiplantae; phylum Streptophyta; class Magnoliopsida; order Brassicales; family Brassicaceae; genus Brassica; species Brassica nigra. The sequence continues at coordinate 22,164,401 of CM028244.1, read as the reverse complement.
GCGAAACAGTGGCAGCGACCTTGGTTCGGAAAAAATATCCTCATAATTCTTCATTAACTCAGGCACCTCCGGATAAACCACCAATTTCTCTTTCTCCCCTTCCAAAGAAAAAAAGGTCACAGAGCTCTGTTCTTCCATTGTCTGCACACACAGCATCGATAACTGAACTTCTTCCTCTCTGTACTGGTTCAACTTCTGAGCTTTCATCGTCCGTACAGAACCATCCTTCAAACCATGTAACAAAACATACTTATCTCCTCGTTTAAACTTTATAGTGAGCTGTTGGAAATCCCAAGTGATCGGCCCCCATTGTTCCAACCACTGAACTCCCAATACCATGTCACAACCACCAAGTGGAATCACCATAAAATCAGCAGTGAACGAGTTATGTTGAAAGTTCCACTGTAACTGCTCAACTCTCGCCAAAACTGCTAATTTACTTCCATCGGCGACAGCTACCCTTGTTAAACCCGAAGGTAACAAAGTGCATCCCAAATTCTCAGCTACTTTCGGGTCAATAAAATTGTGTGCCGATCCTGAATCAACCAACACAAAGACAGAACGTTTCCCGTCACACCTTTAACTCTCATTGTTCTGTACCCCGTTACACCTGCAACTGCATTTACAGAGATCTGAGCACACTCCCCTTCATCCGTCTCTGTCGTCTGAATAATCTCCACACTCTTCACTTCCTCTTCTGCCGACTCAATCATAAATAACTGAGTCTTCTTATGCTTCAGATAATGCCCATGAGTATACTTTTCGCCACAAAAGTAACATAAACCATCAGCTCTTCTCTTACTCATTTCCTCCTGAGACAAAGGTTTCCATGGCAGATTATCACTCTTCTCTCCAAGATTTGTGATGTTACTCGCCTCCTTCTTGTAAGGAAAGATGCCTTTACTGTTATTCACTGGCTTAGCTTGAGACCAATTAGACTGAAAAGGTTTCTCTGGGTGTGCCTTCTCATACAAGCGACCCAGCGTGAGGCATTGACGAACAGTTTGCGGCTGAAACATACGGACGTGCATTTGAGTATCAGTACGTAGTCCTGCCAAGTAAGCCCTCACCAGATAAGGCTCCAAAAGCTTCACCCGTACTCGAATCAGCTCAAACTTTCCATGATAATCCACAATCCCATCCGCTTCCTTCAATTCCTTCAACTCAGCGATTGGATCATCCAGAACATCTTCAAATCGCTCAACAAACAATGTCCTGTAATTCCTCCAATCATACAAAAGATCCCTTCCTTCATCAGATTCCATCAAAGATTGAATGCCAAGCCAAAGCTAATCCATCAAAATGCATAGATGCTAATCCAACTTTCAAATCCTCAGGAGTCATATCGATCGAGAAAAATTATTCCACCTTAGATAACCACTCCTTCATATTATCACCACTAAACCGAGGAAAATCAAGCTTCGCTAATCTAGTTCTTCCTGAGTAGTGATTAGCTGTACCAAATCTACCTTTCCCCGATTCGTAAGAGTTTGATATCGGCGAAGGATGCTCAGATCTGCGATCATCGCTAGTAGTTGTTTGCCACTTCGGATACGAAATAAAACAGATAGCTTCAAAAATCTCCCTGATATGTTGATCCAACTTGTTGTTAAGTTTCTCCGCTTGATCTTCTATCTTCTCCTCCAAAACAGTGATTCGCGATCCGAATGATCCTTCTGCTTCACGAATCGCCGTTTCCTTCAACACTGATAGCGATCTCGTCTCCATCTCCACTCCGAAAGATTGACGAAGCTCTGATACCTTTAATAATGAAAAATGTATATCTCGATTAACACTGAATCCGTAACCAATACAGAATCCAACGTTCGTAAAATGCCGATCCTTACTCAGTATGAAGAATCACAAATTGATCTTCACACCTCAAATCGTCACCAGATTTTAAGAAAAGAGAGAAGCAACAACAGTTTCGAATATTCAGAATAATAGAAAAGGTTTCTAAAAGCAACGTATTTAAATGAGATATTTGTTCGTTGCGTGAAACGACGTCGCTGGCCCAATTCACAAACGACGACGTTTAACACTTATTTCAAACTTCCGCCATTCTTCTACTCTTCCCTCCATTTCCTGTATCAGAGGAGCATACCATCTACTTTGTTCTCTCTCTCTCTCTCTTTCGCTCTCTCTCACGTTTATGATTCTGAGTTTTTGTTTTGTTCTTAGTAAAGAAGCTTGACAGTGGAGGCTGAAGAAGCTTGATGGTGGTGATTTCGGCATTAACAGTGGTGGTGTAGTGCGGTGGAGGAAGCTGAAGACGCTTGATGGAGGCCTTTACGACCTTACGGATCCGACGCTAACAAGCTCTTCTTCTGCTCGAGTTCTCTCAGTCCCGATCTTGGCTACGTCAGCTGAATCCTTGGTATAGTAAATTAGGTTTAGGTTTAAGTTTGGTTAAGGTTTTTGGTTTTTTTGTATAATACTTTTTAATCTAGTTAGATTTACTTTTAATTTGTAAATCATATTTATTTGTAACCCATTTTAATTATAAATCAATAGAAATAGTTACATTTAAAAAATATATAAACGCTTACATTTTTATTATGTTCTTAATTTCATATAAATTAATTAAAAATTAATAATTTTTAAACAAATAATTTTAACAGAAATTATAACATAAAGAAAACGCTATTAAAAATATTCAATTGCATAAGAAAGAATGCTATGGTATTTAATAATACGATAGCTGTGCTAAAAACCGCTATCTAATGTGTCTGATCTATTATGACGGGCGATGATACAATGCTTGTTAGAATACTATACTATCGTTAGATAGCTTTATTTGGCCGCTAAAAAAAGTTTTTTTTTTCTTGTAGTGGATGAATCCTAGGGTTGAGCACTGTAATGCAACAGAGCGAGATGTGAGAAAGCTGAGCGAGAAGAAACAAAGATGTTTGCTGAGATTACCTTAGGCGCAGAAGAGAGAACAAAGCACCCTGCTACCTGTAGAACAACTGCTTCCGACGAATCTGTTGAGACTTCACCATTTTGAGTTTATATTCCTTAGGTTCCCTATCCAGTTCCACCTATACCTCCCATGAATCCTATTAGATCTAAGCAGCTGGCTGGATCTAGGAAGATGGTGTTCCTAAAAAGATCTCATTTGTACATACTTGGAAGATTCGGCCAATGCATATGTTATTCAAAAATTATAGAGTAGACTCAAAAGAAAATTAAAGCACTCTTTACTGAAGCATTGACACCATCACTGAAGGTATTGCCTAAGGTTGATGACCCTGGAAAGTTTGCTTTTCCATGTTCCATCGCTGGAGTAGAATTCAAGTAAGCTCTTTGTGACTCCGGGTCTAGTGTGAATCTTGTCTCAAAGGTAATTGTAAACGAGCTGGGCATTGTAGTTGTTGAGCCTTCTCAGCTGACTCTGGCTTTTGCAAACTCTTTCATAGCAGTTCCTTATGGAACAATTTGCAACCTTCCTATCCAAGTAGGGGACTATATTCTTCATACTGAGATTCATGTTGTTGAGATGAGCAAGGATTATGAGATATCTTTGATCCTTGGAAGGCAATTTATGGCTACAGTGGGAGTAATCATCAATATTCCAAATAAGAGAGTCTCCTTCTCCAACATAAACAACAAGATTATCTACAAGGCTGTCCCAACTAGATCTTCCATCCTACACGCATCTTGCATCTCAGTAGTCAGTGGAGAAAAACTGAAATTGTTCCTAAGAAGGAACTTGGTGATAAGAGTGAGATCAAAGAAGTCATGGATGGAGATCTCCACGCTGATACCAAGAAACTCAAAGGGGAGGCAAAGGTGAAAGAGAAAGTCCAGAAAAAGGGCCAAGGGTGATCCAACAATGACTTTGATACCTCACATGTGTGATGAGACATCCATTGAGTATGAAGTAAAGTGCAAAGGTACCTCTAAACCTTTCTTTAAAGTTAGAGAAATTCTCACACATGAGGTAAAATGGAAAGGAGAAGCTGCTTTGAAGGGGTTGTTGAGCAAAGTTTTGAAGCTGAATATGTCTGATTGTGGAATTTGTTTTGGAACAAGCCCTCATGCTCAACCCGACTAATCCCTTTTACTTAGTCAAGCTAGTGATTTAAACCAAGCACTTGGTAAGAGGTAACCCACTGGTAAGTATAAATATCATTAGCATTTGTCTTTGCTTATTTTTGGTTTAAGTTTATTGAGTCTCAGGTTAAAAATCAGAAAAATCCAAGATACTTCAAAATTATGATTTTCAGAAACTGAGCACCCATCCCTCCGGAATGAGCAGCTGCTCCTGGCAGAGACAGAGTTCTTAAGATGGAGCACCCAAAATTTTGTGGAGCGCCCACTCCACTCATGTAAGTATCTCAACCAAAACAAATATTTTTTTTTACACCTTTTCTCTGATTTATTTTTCACACAGAGATGTTGTAAAGTACGTTTGGGGGAGGGTCTTCGTCGTTTACTAACTTGTTTATTTCTTTTGTTTTTCTTTTGAGTCCGTCTTGAGTCATATTTTTGTTTTTATTGAGTCAGTTTTAAGATCGAGTCAGTCAAAACTCTGTGGGAGTTAGGACCTTATTTTGTGATGATCATTAACCACCTCGTGCTTTAGTTATCTTATTCACTGACCTTAGCAGTGATGAAAGACACACATGTGGATCTGGAACCCCCTGAAATTATCCCATCTTTCTCCACAAGATTTCTACTTGTTGAGGTTTCACTGGAAAGACTTAGCTCCATTTAACTTAAACTTAATCTTGACTGCAATTCTTCTTGTTATGGGCAATAGATTAGGGAAATGAGAATACACTCAAGACTTCTTATCCTTTTCATCCATCTTGCTGATCCTGAGTGGCTAACTCATCTTTAGCTAGTTCCCACCCTGCACCTTAGCCTTTATTCCACCTTCATGCTGTTTTCAGTGTCATATACGCAGATATGTGCAAAAAAGTCGGACAGGAAAGGATCGATGCGGCCTCTTACTCGTTACTGCTGCAGAAAATCAGACCAATTGAGGAGAGCAGGCTAGATCAAGGGGAGCAACCGCTCCATAACCAATGAACCGCAGAAGAGCGGGAATGGAGAACCAGAATGGTTGCACAATCGGAACCACCAGTGGCACATCAGAACCATCATGTATTACCTCCTTCTTCGTTACATCACCATATATATATATTTTTTGAAAAAAATTAGAATAAGGTGATGGAGAAGGGTAAGAAATAAAGGGAACATGGAGCCACTGGGAAGGTCGAACAAAAGAGTGGGTACCGAGTTGTTAGATCGAATAGAAGGAGGGAGTAGGTAAAAACGAGTAAAGGTTGTGGACATCAATGGATCTATCCTCTCTTGCCATTTTGTGCAATATCCTGCATCCGCTACAAAAAAAAATGGTAGCCCCTAAACACTCTTACCTCCACCATCAAATAACATGTTTAATACCTAGAACCGTCTAACCTGATGTGATGAGAAGCTCATGCTACTATTAATTGAATGTAAGGAGCTTTGTCTTGAAATTGTAACTTTTGCAGGTTTGAGATATAGAGTATGGAGCCGATTATGAACAACATTCACTGGGATTTTGGTAAGGGTGCGCTGTCCTAGTTTTACTACTTGTATGGTTCCGCGATTTGTGGTTAAAGTATGGTTGCTGAGAATAAGTGAGTTCCCACACTTTTAAACTTTTCTCCCTGTTCTTGATACTTGACATTGTTTGAGGACAAATAAGGATCTAAATCTGGGGGAATTGATATATTGTGTTTTGACACAATACACATATGCTTTCTAAATTTTTTTCATGTCTTTATCAAGTCTTTCTAGTCTTTTTTGAGTAATTTCAGGTCCGGAGTAGGTTTGGAGGCTCTTGGAAGGACACATAAAGAAATGAATGCAAATTGGAGTTTTCCTGCGGAGCAACCAGACAGAGCAGTCGGGTGGATGATCCTAAGCAGAGCACCCGAGTGCATGCTCTAGTGGCAGAGATTGTTAAGGAAACTTCTAATATTTCAAGATATTACATAGGGATTCCACTTTTTCCTCCTATGCCGCCACAAACCTGCAAAAACATTTTTTCTTATTATTTTCATTGACCGCCACTTTTGGGGAGATTTTTAGTGAGAGAAAGCTTGTAAACTTATTAAGGGAGAAGAATCCTAAACCCTATTTTATTATTCCAGCAGTCTATCATCATGTTTTCTTCATCTCTTATCTCTGTGATCTATGTTGCTATGACTGAGTAATCAATTGTTAGGTTTGGAGTGTTAGGGATCATGGACCAATGAGTAAAACACAAATAGGATTGTTATTCTTGAAATTCTATATATTGCTGAACTTATTACTTGTGTTAAACTAGCTATTTAACATCTGAATCTAGGTTAAACCATCCATCAAAAGTGTTTTAGGTTATTAAAAAGAGCATAGATAGACGATTTATCCTTAGCCAACGAAAGCTGATGTTAAGGGAAATCGTGAACCAATTGAATCAAATCGTAATGCTTGTTATCATTCTCTAAATCAAACGACAGTTTAGGCACTAGGACTGCTTGATAAATTGGTAGACATCACGACAATGAATTTATCTAATTTTGTTGTTCAAGTTCTAGATTGATTTGTATTATTTTTTTCTGAATAGTTGTGTGGTTCATGGTCCTAAATATCTCTATAAATTATTCTGAACCTAGCTTTTTTATAATCTGAAATAAAACAATCTCTTTTTACTTGCTTATTTTATTTTCTTATTTTAAGTTTCATTTATTTGTCTTATCTTAATATCGAATTCATAGAAACAAAATGTAAGAACTATCTTTTGGACTAAATCTCAAATACTACATATACACTCTGAGTTTGGAGTCGTGAAATATTCAATTTTAGTGTATCATATATCTTGGTTTCACGTGCTTGTTCCAGATTTAATTTTAATTTGGCTTATTCGGCCGGCCTTGCTTTCCTCATCTTGATTCTTGTAAAATTTTGATTTCAAGTTCATATAATTTCAGAGGAAAATAATAAATTAAAAGGTGATATAATATAATATTTAAATCATGATGTATCAAATCACCTGCAAGGTGACCCACTGCCCCCTACCACAACGTTAACATAATCTATGTATATTTGTCAGAAAATTAAATTCGTGACAAAGGAGAGCGAACATAATAATATGTTCTTTTTTTTTTGTCATAAACATAGTATGTTCAGTATGCTCAAATGCGAATGGCATTAGAGAGTTCTCTCCTTTATAGAAGTATACTATATTTTATGAAATGTTTTTTTCTGACAGAAATATACTATATAAAATGTTATCTGTTTTTCTTCAACAAATATAAATGTTAATATAAATGTTATCTTCGGCTAGGGGTAAACGAATTTATATAGAAAAGATAACTAGATAAAATTATCGCATGTGGGGATATTAAGCTTTAGAATCGAAGAAAGTTAAAGACAAACGAAGTGAAAGTACATAATACGCTAAAAGAAAAATAAAAAGACGAAAGGTCGTATTTACATGTAATTTGAACCATGTAACGATGGCAAATTTTCAGTAGGCAAAGCCGTGTAAACTTACGCATAAATATCTTTAACGAGAGAATATTGTAGATAACAGAAATAAATATTTTTAAAGTAAAGCATATATACCGATAGTGGCAGGCTTTCAAAAAGAAACTATATATTTGTTAATGGACTTTTAAAAAATTGTAAAGCATATATACCAATAATGCAGGATTTCAAACACAATCTGCTGAGATGCTCCAGAGGCTAAAATGGATAAACAATTGGAGAAAAGAAGTAGAGCTTTTAATAACAAAGATTGAGTAATAAAATAGTTACCAATTTTATTTTTGATTAGATTCTATATATTGATTAATCAGATGGACATTTGCAAATGAAGTAAACTATAAATTAAAATACAGTATGAATAGAAAAGATGAATGTAAATCTATAAAGAAAAAATATTTAAGATTCTTGTTATTAAAATACAGTATATTAAAATACAGTATGAATGTAAAAGATGAATGTTTATTGTGGAACATCTCAGCAGATTCTGTTTTTGAGTTTTTTTAGCCTATTTACAGGTTCAGACATGTTTTGGAGAAAAGTAGTGACTTTGGGGTATTTTGGAGATAAAATAAGAAGAAATTCGTAGCTGACCATCGAACCAGCTCAGAGTTAATAATCGATCGATGGACATGATCTGTCGTCGATCGACAGCGAAGCGCGCAAGACCCGACTTGCTTCCCAGCCGACTTAAAGCCCAAGTCCCACATAATTACAGAAATACCCCTGTCCGAGTTTAGACCTAATATTTATGTGCTCTGCTATTGTCTTAGGCAACACACACTTTTCATACTTTCTTTCTTTTCACAGCAAACATATTTAGGGTTATTTAGTGGTTTGGAGAGAAGATCCAAGAATTCTTCAGAGCTTTGTATTGGAACTCTAGTTTTTTTATTCTATTCTATTTTATGCTTTCTATTCAGATTATTATCATGTCTTGCTTGATCATGTCTGAGTAATTCACTTATTAGATTTAGGGTTCATTAAAGGTTATGAGGGATTAGTCCAAACTATAGAACTACTAAGGTGATAGAAATCCTTTAAGGAATTATTATTAATGCATGTGTTTAAGAGTAGCTAACTAGAACCTTGAACTTAGAATTTTAGACAACTACGACAATAGTTTATGCACCAGAATAGATTCCCTTGAGCTAGTTTTGTTAGAGAAACACGATATCTGATCTAGTCAAGTCTAGTGAACCAATCAATCAACACACTAAAACTTGCCTAAGAGAACATCGATCGACGCTCTTACCATAGCATCGATCAAGTTCGATCCGTATCAAAACACGATTGCTGAGGTACCAGACTTAGTCAATATGATTGATTCTTAGTGAAAGATGGAATACTTTCTCATTAGAATTCGAGTTCTAGAATTGATAACCTAAGTATTATGTATCATGATAATCATGATTACCTGAAACCCTATATCTAGCGCTTTCCCATAACTGTTTACAAACCTCAATTCAATCAACTGAACAACTGTCTTGTTCACCCTACTTGTTTACTATTCTCATACTTTACCTAGCTTAATCATTGCTGATTAGGATCTATTGTGTGCCCTAGCTCTCTGTAGATTTGATCCCTAAGTACTACAACAGAACCTCTTATTTGAGAGAGTAATGTCACTCCTTAGGGTAATTTGAGTGACATCAAACTACGCCTCCATGACTGCACCGGGTATTCATGTCCGTTCCTCCTCATCTCCGTCAGCCACAACCACCGCGAAAAGCCATTTCCTCCGTTCAAGTCTTCTCAGTCGAAAAACATCAAAATTGATAGAGTGTATTACATCGATCAACCAGGATTTTCTTCAAGATTCGCAACCACAGATCGAAGCTTGGACTGAGAGCGCATCAAATCGAGAGGTTAAGTCTTCACACCTCGGTCGATAGGAGCTCCTCGTTAACGACAGAGCCATTGATGCACAACTTTGAGATTTTTGCACGTTTGGTCCCTGAGATTTTAGACATCTATGACTTTGACTCCATAACTTCTCTATAGTGCATATTTCTCTTTTTTTGCCCCATATCTTCTGATTACACTCGAAGCCCCCTTGTATATGCAGATGTTACAAATTCAACTATTAATGAAGCTTAAATTTAATAGTTAAATACTAAAAACAGCTAAAATTAAAGCCTAAAAAACTATAAAATTTATAAAACATCTTTTTACTCCACAATATTCCATTCACACACTCATGATCTATAAATAGTCATCCACATGTTTTATGTTTTCTTCACAATTGTTTTGTCCACAATTACACCCGATCACAATATTTTATTCACACAATCATGATCTACAAATAACCATCCACATCTCTCTGTCCACAACACTTAATTCTCGCGTCCACAAAAATTTTTATCCACATTTTCTTTGTCCACATCCACGAAACATATGCCCAATAAATTATAATTTAAAAAATTAGTTAAATATTAAAGTATAAAATATATGTATATGTATATCTAAATAATAATAAAATAAATTTTATACGGTTATTACATATTTATTTATATATTAAATTTAAAATAATAATGAACTAAACATGGTCAAGACAAAAGTACAAATTACCCTAGCCCTACAATCTCCTTTTACTCCCCCTTCTAATGGCAAATAGTAGACCCATCATTTATAAACGTACCATAATAATTCCTAAGAGAAACTAACTAGTAACTAAAGTTTGCTAAAAACTACTAACTAAAAAAATTCCCTAACTAAACAAAATCACACCTGAACAACAAGGTCCCTTTTCGTTGGGAAGAATGACAGTTTTGTCCAAAATACTCCTTGGACTCCATGAAAAAGCTCCACAGGTAGATTGTGTCTCACAAGGGAAAAGAGCCAATTCATACTTCAACATAAGCTTGTTTTCCGGATCAATACATATACTGATGACATGTGCAGACACATACATAAACATATATTTGTTTTATATTTCATAAATGAACTAATATAAGTAGGCTAAATCATTCATTGATCTCTTTTCCGTTAGTCAAACGTTTATAGATGATGCCATATCACTAACGGAAGCTTACATGTCATAATAGAAGATGAGCTGTCTATTACGATTTAAAATAATAATTATTAAAAAGAGATTATTTGTCAAATCTGTTGAAGGGGGGATTCATACCCTTGTTGAATCAGTGCTTATTCTGACGCTCAACCACCGTGACAAAAAGATTCATCGTTTGTATTCTATGGTTAAAAATATATCTCTAATAAATATTTTTGAAAAAGATATTTTTTTCTTCTTTTTTTTTGAAAAATATATTTTTTTCTTCTTCCCGCCTGTCTTTAAAAGCCCGAGGGATTTCGAAAAAAAAAGAAAAGAAAAAGGTAAGTCTTTTGATTTCAATCTTCTTCAAATCTCATTGATTTATCTGTATTTGATATATTTTCGTTTCACTCGTTGATGGGTTTCTGGGTCGCAGAAGAACATGTCTGCCAACTTGAAACAAAACAAGCTAGGTCTCTGCCTTGAGCAATGGCTTTCTCAAGGTATTATTCAGATAAGATTGAATCTTTTGCTTCTTCCATGCTCCCTTTTGTATATATTGATTTGAGTTTTACTATCAGTTGCGATGATTAAGAAAGTGATAAGGAGGAGTTGGTTTCATGTGGAAAAACTGGAAATGGAAAAAGTGGAAATTTAGATGGACAGCATAGAGAAGAAGAGGATAACAGTGGAATGCATCGTCCCGAGAGCTTTATAGAGTCGCTTTATAATAGCCTTAACAGCATCTTGAATGGCATAAACTCAATCAATAGTTATAGCAACCGCAGCAGCTGTAGCAGCAGAAGTGGTGGCTCTTACAGAGGAAGATGATGATTAGAAAACAGACCGGAAGAAAAGAAATATCAGAATTAAATTAATACATATTAGCAATAAATCTTAAACTGATAGAGAATACAAACAATAAATCTGTTTGTTACAGTGGTTGAGCATCATAATAGTTACTGACTCAACATGGGTTTGAGTACCTCCCTTCAACTGATTTTTGATAAAATATCTTTTTTAATAACTATTACTTTAAATAGTAACAGACAGCTCAGCTTCCATTATGACACGTAAGCTCCCGGTAATGACATGTTATCCATCCATATAAGTTTGACTAAAGGAAAAGAGCTTAATGCATGATTTAGCCTAGTTTTATTAGTTTGTGTATGAAATTTAAAATAAATCTACGTTTATGTATGTTTTTGCACAGGTAATCAGTATGTATATTGATCGAGACCATGAGCCTATGTTGAAGTATGAATTGGCCATTTTTCCGTGTCTTACAATGTAAAAAACATTAAAGTGTACTATATAGTAATACACTCATAATTAAAGCACATCGATGTTTTCATCGAATATAAGAGGAAATCAAATTTGAGACTGCCACATATCACTGTCGCCTAACCCTATTATTTAATGTGGCGAAAATAGGAACGAGAAATTTTTTTATTTATATATAAAGATTCTTTTAATAATCTTAATATATAATTTAACAATTTTATTTTTTTTACTCTTAATAGTTTTAATATATGATTTCATTTTCTATTCATAAGAATCAATTTTAGTAGACTACAGAAGAAGTCTAATATGCCCCAAAATGAAAGAAAACTTCATTTGAAGTCTACTATACTTATATCATATACCACAAACCTCAAATGCCAATTTGATAACCAAAAAAAAAACACCTTAATTAACCATTGTATCAAATATCAAAATATGTAAAACATAACCACTCAAAATTGATATATAAATTTAAGTCAATAAAACAAAAAAAAAGCTAACATCTAACCTAGCAATCTAACTCTAAAAGTACTTGGAGTTTTGAATCTTTTGCTACCAAACCTTAAAAATTGTGCAACACATGGTTACCAAACCAATATATGTTCTTTTAAATTATTCAATTGTATTTAATTTTAATTAAAAAACTTCATATTGGTTCTTATATTGATGATTTATAGTAAATTTTACACAAACTATTTTTTATATATTTTTAAAAGAAATTTAGTAGATTTAATTACAAGGTAGACTTATGAATATGTCTATTGTGTAGACTTCTAAAGAAGTGTCCACCTAGTAGACTTCTTTCTGTTAAATGTAATTTTTGAAAAGATATAACCGTAAAATAACTTTCTAATTTTTGTTGTGTAATAGTAAATCATAATTTGGTTAACCATTTTTATTAATTTTGCATTTGATTGAATGTATAGTCTACTTTTTCATCTCTAATCAATTCTTATGCTATATTCTTTTTGTAAATGCCTATTCTTTTTACAATGATCAATAAATTTCACATTTCATAAAAAAATTCCTTCTATAATTTTTTAGCAAATAATAAATTTATACTAATAAAGAAAAATGTGTTATCTTTTCCTTAAACCACATCATGAAATGCTTCAACATAAATTGACACCTCATCACAATTTCTAAGAAATTATTAAATCTTGCATATCTCTTATATTATTATTATTTAAACCAAATATATTAATTTATCGTCTGATAGTCAATATAATTAATAATACATTTTAAATTTAACCCAATTATAACTTTTTAATCATAAATTTTCTTAGGATATTTCTCATTTTTATCAATATAATATCTTAATCAATAATTAAATTAATAAATTTAGTTATAAAAATATATTTAAAATGTTTTAATATTTTTATGAATTAATATTTATTTTAAGGAATCAATATTTATTTTTAAGGAAAAATAATTAATTAATAATTTCATCATCTACATATATGTTACACTACTTTAATATTTAATTATTTTTGAAAATTCAGATATGTACATAAAATTTTTAAAGGGATATGAACCATCATTTCAGTTTATTATAAACCATAAAAGTTCGGCATAAGGTACTAAAATTAGAGATATAAATAATAAATCTAGATATACTATTAAATATATTGGGTATAAATTTTATATTTAAGAAAATAAAATTCGATAACAAATATTAACTAAAATTTATAATAAAATAATATCTTTTAACATTTTATATATGTAAAACCAATTTACTTTACAAAAATTAATTATCCAATAAATAGAAATAAACTATTAAGATTTAACAATAAAATATAGTAAATTATTAATATATATTAAATAAATTATATATAATTAACTCAAGGTAAGAAACTATAAAATGACTTAATATCACTTATATTATTGAGAACTCTAATTAGTTAATTGGATAACATAATTTACATGGTGCCCAGAAATGATAACATATACAAAACAAATTAAGGCATAGATATTTCTGAGTTGTAATGATACATATTAATTTATCATAATGTATAACTAACTTTATTTACAAATTCCTCTCGCATTGTCAAAAACAGCAAATTTTGAGAAAAAATATTTAAAAGATAAATAGTTTATGTCCTCCGTAATGAACTCAATCAAACAAATTTTTTTTAAAAAAATCATTCTATTTGCTATTAATATCAAATTAGATCAATAAAAACAATTGCATTATGGAATTTTTCAAAAGATGAAATATATATATATGATTTATAGAAATGAGACACGTGTTACTACCATAAACAAATAAAATTGTATTTTAATTACATAAAAACATTTAAACTTATTGTAATTTGTAACCAACCAAATGTATAATTTTTTAAAATAGATTGAACTTATAAAACTTAATTATAATTCCAATACTGATATAAAAATTAAATATATACTTACATAATAAGGGACGAAAAAATGCACTACAAACAGAACATAGATTCATTATAACTAGATGACTTAAAATAAAATACATATTAAAATATTTTCACAGAAAAAGTAAAACGTAAACAGCCTTATTATAACCATCTAAACCAGCGTACTAAAAAACTTATGCTTAGTAAATCTCTTTATAACAGACAAGTTTAACATATAAGAATATGATCAAAGCATATGGAAAACAACCAAAAAATAATGATCAATACATGATACAAAACCAAACTCTTCAAGATAAAAACAAAAAATAAACATTAGCTGAGAAAATTTAATGAATGTAAATCAACGCGTGAACCCGCACCTAGTATTTTTATATTAAGATACACATTCGGTTTTCAGTTTAATTATGTTTAACTTTTATTTTTTAGGTTCCATGAATATAGATCTGTTTAGATATTTGTGAACATCGACTCTGTTTTGGTCCAAAACTGAAAGACATGAAAAATAGGAGCAATATATAAGTTCAAAGTCGGATTGACTTGAAATAACAACCTTGTATCTTTTCTCTTCTCTTTGCACCATTGAGCTAAAACGTGATTGTGTCTAAGCTTGGTGGTGAGGTTGAACATATAGTGGATTGCCGGAATTTTTTGTCCCAGACGTAGGAGTAGCTCATATCAAGCTATGAACTGGTTAAATTGCTCTGTGTCTTTTCTTTTCTTTGCTTGTTTGTTATTTCCGCTTTAAGCTAGATTGAGAGAGAGCGATTAACGAACGAACCGAAACGAACGTAATAACCTAAACGTGTGTTGAAGTTGATTGAGGGTTTCAACAAGTGGTATCAGAGCATCAGGTCAGGATGTCTAATACATGAATAGAGGTTGATCGGTTTGATGGGTCTGGCGATTTTATGTTGTGGAAGATTCACATGCTCGCACATCTTGGTTACTTGGGTTTGAAGGAAATTCTCAAGGATGAGAACCTACTTCGAGAACCTGCTAAATCTGAATTGAAGGAGGAAGAAGATGAAGCGAAGGAGGGGAAAGCAGCTGTTCCAACACCAACTGATATTGATCCCTCGAAGGTCGAAAAATCAGAGAAAGCCATGAATCTGATTGTTCTGAACGTTGGTGACCATGTTATACGGAAGATTAGCCACTGCACTACAGCAGCAGCTATGTGGTCGCTGTTGGAGAGGCTGTACATGTCTAAGTTTCTGCCGAACAGGATTTTCTTGCCGTTGAAGTTTTATAACTTTAAGATGACTGATACTACATCTGTTGATTCAAACGTTGATGACTTC
Source organism: Brassica nigra (assembly GCA_016432835.1). NCBI lineage: Eukaryota > Viridiplantae > Streptophyta > Magnoliopsida > Brassicales > Brassicaceae > Brassica > Brassica nigra. The sequence goes on along the minus strand of CM028244.1, from coordinate 22,148,910 downwards.
CTGAAGCTAGTTTCTGATTTGAGCAGCGTTGGAGTCATGGTAACAGATGAGGTGCAAGCCATATTACTTATATGTTCTTTGCCATCTCGATACAACCAGCTGAAGGAGACTTTGAAGTATGCAAAGGACACCATAACTCTGGAGGCTGTTATTGCAGCAGCTCGTGATAAAGAAAGAGAGTTGAAAGATAGTGGTCGGAGTAGTAAAGAAGCTGGAGAAGGTTTAGTCATGAAAGATAGAGGAAGGTCTGAATGGAGAAATGATTCGAAGAAAAGCAATCGTGGAAGATCAAAGTCGAGATCTAAAGTGGTGTGTTGTCACTGTAAGAAGGAGGGACACCTTAGAAAGGATTGTTTCGCTCTAAAGAAGAAGTATGACAGGGAGGAACAAGCTGAAGCAGGTGTTATAACAGAGAAGCTTCAGTATTCTGACACATTGAATGTCTCTGATCTGAATCCAAGGAATAATTGGGTTATTGATTCAGGGTGTACCTACCATATGACGTCCAGAAGAGACTGGTTTTATACCTTTACAGAGATAAACGGAAATCAGATTCTACTTGGGGATAATCATTCGGTGGAGGCTAAGGGAATTGGTTCTGTTAAGTTGTTGACTTGTGGAGGCTCAATTTCCGTGTTGAACAATGTTAGATATGTTCCAAACCTGAGAAGAAACTTGATTTCTACAGGAACACTTGACAACTTGGGTTCCAGCACAGTGGTAGAGATGGTATACTCATGTTTCACAAGAATGGAAGGCTGGGGTTGAGAGGAAAACTGATAAACGGATTGTATATCCTCGAAGGTGAGACTGTGACAAGCGAAGTTCACCATGTAGAAGTTCCAGAACCAAAGGGAGATATCACTGGGTTGTGGCATAACAGGTTGGGCCACATTAGTGAGAAAAACCTGAAGATCTTGGTTAGCAAGGAGATACTAACGAAGAAGGAGATCACTACTCAGGATTTTTGCGAAGATTGTGTGATGGGAAAGACCAAGCGTGTAAGCTTCTCTATCGGAAAGCATGACACAGACAAGGTGCTTGGGTATGTACACGCAGACCTCTGGGGGTCTCCAAACGTACATCCATCCCTGTCAAAGAAGCAGTACTTATTGTCAATCATCGACGACTGCTCTCGTAAGGTCTGGTTATATTTCTTGAAGGCAAAAGATGAAGCCTTTTCTAGTTTCTGTGAATGGAAGACACTGGTTGAGAATCAACTGAATCAGAAGGTCAAGTGTCTTAGAACAGATAATGGTGTTGAGTTCTGTAACATGGAGTTCGACACATTCTGCAAGAAGAATGGAATTCAAAGGCATATGACGTGTAGTTTTACGCCACAACAGAATGGCGTTGCAGAGCGTATGAATCAAACAATTATGGAGAAGGTTCGATGCATGTTAAACCAATCTGGTTTGAGTGAAAGCTTCTGGGCGGAAGCTGCAGCTACAGCAGCTTACCTGATCAATAGAACACCGTCGTCTGTGATTGACAACAACATTCCTGAAGAAATTTGGCTGAAGAAGAAGCCTGGATACAAACATCTAAGGACGTTTGGATCGATTGTTTATGTACATGTTGATCAAGGAAAGTTGAAGCCAAAGGCGTTTAAGGGAGTATTCATAGGATACCCACCAGGTGTGAAAGACTACAAGGTCTGGTTATTGGATCAGAAGAAGTGTGTGATAAGCCATAATGCTTTGTTCAAAGAACATGTGATGTACAAAGACATGTTGGGAATGACCAAAGAGTCCACTGAAACAGAGGCTAAGGAGAACTTAGAGAGTGGAAAAGCTAAGGTTATCACGGAAATACCACGTGAAGATGGAGAGCCTACAACATCAAACTCAAGGAGTTTTGAAACAGGTGGAGAACGTGATTCTGTTCAAGCTGATTTTGACTCTGAAAAAGAAACAGAAAATAGTGAAGTTGAAACAGAAAACTCAAGTGGTGGTTTGACGAATTACCAACTTGCAAGGGATAGACAGAGGAGAACTATTGTCCCACCAGCAAGATACACAGACATCACTCCTCCCCTGAACTTCACAGAAGAGTCTGCAGTGGCATTCGCCCTTGCTGCAGCTGAAGAGTTAGTAGAGGCTGAGGAACTAGAGACTATTATGAGGCTATGAGTTGTAAAGATAAAAAGCTCTGGAAGGCCACTGCTGGTGAAGAGATGACATCTCTAGACAAGAATGAAATGTGGGTGGTGGTTGACAAACCTGAAGGATGTAAGGTTATTGGGTGTAAATGGATATTCAAGTTGAAACCAGGGATACCAAGAGTTGAGCCGAGAAGGCATAAGGCCAGAGTAGTAGCAAAAGGGTATGCTCAACGTGAAGGTATTGATTATCAAGAAGTATTCTCACCTGTAGTGAAGCATATCTCAATTCGAATCATGTTGTCGCTAGTTGTTTATGCTGATTTGGAGCTTGAACAGATGGATGTTAGAACAGCCTTTCTTCATGGAAACTTGGAAGAGGACATATATATGACTCAGCCTGAAGGTTTTGAAGTAGGTGGACCTGAGAAGGTGTGTTTGCTCAAGAAATCCTTATATGGATTGAAACAATCTCAAAGACAGTGGAATAAAAGGTTTGACAAGTTTATGTTGGATCAATGTTTTGTGAGAAGTGAGAAAGATCAGTGTGTCTACGTGAAGGAGGTCTCTAAGGGCAACTTTGTGTACCTTCTACTGTATGTGGATGACATGTTATTAGCAGCCAAGGTGAGGCATGAGATTACAAAGCTAAAGGGCTTGTTAAGCTCAGAATTTGAGACGAAGGATTTGGGGAATGCTAGAAGAATTCATGGTATGGAATATTCAGAGACAGGAAGAATGGTATATTGAAGCTGTCTAAATCAGAATATTTGCAGAAGGTTCTACGAAACTTCAATATGGCAGAATCAAAGAAGGTGAATACACCTATTGGAGCACACTTCAAGTTGTGTTCTGTAGAAGATGATTCTGAGGGGTTAGACACAAACAGGTTTCCTTACTCAAGTGCTGTTGGAAGCATCATGTATGCTATGGTTGGATCATGACCTGATCTAGCATATGGAGTGGGTTTGGTTAGTAGGTTTATGAGTAGACCTGGAGAACTGCATTGGGAAGCCGTGAAGTGGTTGTTGAGATACATCAAAGGAGCATCTTAGTTAAGTCTAACTTTTACAAAGGAAAAAGAGTTTTCAGTTCAAGGTTTCTGTGATTCTGATTATGCTGGGGATTTGGACAAGAGTAGATCAATTTCTGGGTATGTTTTCAAGGTAGGAGGAAACACCGTGAGCTGGAGGTCGACGTTTCAGCCTGTGGTGGCTCTATCGACAACTGAAGCTGAGTACACTGCCTTATCAGAAGCTATGAAAGAGAGTCTTTGGATTAAGGGGTTACTGAAAGAGCTCGGGTATGAGCAGAAGTGTGTTTCTATATGGTGCGATTCGCAGAGTGCAATTTGTTTAGCAAAGAACAGAGTCTTTCATGAGAGGACGAAGCACGTTGCTACCAAATACCACTTTATCAGAGATTGGATTGCTTGTAAGGAGGTGGAGGTGCTGAAGATTCCAACCTCGAGAAATCCGGCTGACGTTTTGACAAAAGTCGTACCGGTTAACAAGTTCAACAGCGCGCTGGAGCTGTTGAAAGTGACTAAAGTCTGAAGATAGCTTCGTCATTGCCAGTGTAAGGATTCGAAGTGCAATCACTATGAAAATGTTTTCAGTTGTTGACTCAAGGTGGAGTTTGTTGGATAGATTGGTCCAAAACTGAAAGACATGAAGAATATGAAATATTCTTATTGGATAAAAGTAAAGAGATGTATCCTATTGGGGTTAGGAGTTACCCTAGAAGCAATATATAAGCTCAAAGTCGGATTGACTTGAAATAACAACCTTGTATCTTTTCTCTTCTCCTTGCAACATTGAGCTAAAACGTGATTATGTCTAAGCTCGGTGGTGAGGTTGAACATATAGTGGATTGCCGGAATCGTCTGGCCCAGACATAGGAGTAGCTCATATCGAGGCTCTGAACTGGTTAAATTGCTCTGTGTCTTTTCTTCTCTTTGCTTGTTTGTTATTTCCGCTTTAAGCTAGATTGAGAGAGAGAGCGATTAACGAATGAACCGAAACGAACGTAATAACCTAAACGTGTGTTGAAGTTGATTGAGGGTTTCAACACACAAAATCCTCGAAAAGTCTAAAATCGCAAAATAAATTCTAACCGAAATCCCTAATTGTCTCATATACGCCTTGACCAAAAACCCAGAACCGAAGCCGGACCAAAACTCTCAGATATCTGAATGATTCCTATATTTCTATATTGAAATAACCAAACTAAATCGAAATCAAACCGAAAACCAAATGGATATCTGAATATATAAAAATATTAATTGTATATACTAATATACATATAACATAACAATATATATATATTTATAATTGAAAAATTTATTAAAAACAACCAAAAATATTTGAAGAAAACTAAATTATTATAAAGTATCCGAATTACCCAAAATATCGAAATATTTTTATCAGAAATATCCAAAGTAATCCAAAATATCAAAGATTTTATCTAAATCATACTAATTATTTGATATTGTCCAAAACCTGATATTTAACCCGGATGCCCGTACCACCGAAAATAAATGAACTGAACCTAACTACCTGAACTAAACCAAACAAAACATAAGTCAAGTAGTAAATGGATCCTCTAGTCTCCTACCCAATACCCAAAATACCTGGACTAATACCCAAGGTCTAGTCTCACACTCAAAGCCTGTCCTAGGCAGGCAAAAGAAACATACCAAAACAATTAAACCCCTAAATCCTCGACGCTTCAATTTTTTTCAAAAAAAAAAAAAAAATCCTCGACGCTTCAACCTAAGTTGGGATAATGCGCATCAGGCAGGAAATGCCGGCAACAGGACATTGCACTACGAGAAATTACTTAGATATCGAAGCAAATAAATCCCAGCAACGCATAGACTGATACATGACAAACAAAATTAAGTATCCATCAACATACAAAGACGGTGAAGCTATATCTAACATATGCGGATCAGAAACTGATAGCCATTCACTCGAATTGGTAGTGTTTATCAACAGCAACAGAGACGTCCCAAGTGCAACTCATTCCTTTAGGGAAAACAACAAAGTCGCCTGCTTCAATCTCTACGCCTTCGTCGGAGCCATTAGGGTACACTTTCACTTTCCCCTCTAGCAGAAAACAAGTCTCCTTTGCATCGTAAGTCCATGGAAACTTGCTTGGAGGACAACCCCACCTGTGCCATCATTTCACACACCAAAATCAATGGAGATTAAATTCGACAACAACAATAAAAGGCTTAAAGACATCTTTCAGGGCAAAGAGAAAAAGGCTCCAACTTTCATGTCCGGGCAACAAAAAAGGATAAAGCTTTGATGATTGTATGTACTAATTGGGTTCAAAACAAGAACTAACGACGAAGAAGGGCGTACTTGGGCCAATTACGAACACCGAGTTGGGTGAGTTTGGACTCTGGAGGATTCTTCTCGATAAAGATTCCTAATTTTTCAGTAGCCATTGACTCAGCTCGAATCGCAGCCGTCGGTAGTCCTCTTCTCGTGTAGGGTTTGTTTGATGTTCTTGTAAGCACCGGCCGATAAATATTGATACTTGTTAAATCGATAAGACCAATGCAACCCATCTTGCTTCTCTGGTAATTTCCCAATGCCGATAAAACTTTATTTTGTTTTGGCATAACATGACCACATGTTTTTATATTTTTTAGGGGTATTACATGGTCCGTTCATGCCTCATCTTTTCAGCCAACAATAATTTTTTCTTCTTCTTTTTTAGTATTGTCATGAGAAAAACTTAACTTTTTGAAGATTCCAAGATCAAAAAGTGAGTTTTATTATTAGGGCTGTTTGCAACTAACCTTATGTATATTAATAAATCTGTTTTAAAAGGTGCTACTCTAGCCATTAAAATTTTTGCAATGCAAGTAGAGTTATTCAATATAGTAAAATCAAATCATTACCAAACCGAACCGAACTGAAATAGAGAATATGGTTTAGTTTTTGTATATATCATATGAACCGAATGTATATGATTTTATAAAAACTGAAGGATTTGGATTTGGATTTGGATTTGGTTTGTAACCGATTAAACCGAATAAATTAAACAAAACCAATCAAAAAATAGAAACATGTATATATATATATATATCTATTTTATAACGACACATGAAAATCTGTTTGTTATATAAGTTAATTTTTTGTTAATAACTATTACCATATTTTTTATAGTAATAAAGAAGCCTTAATTTGTAAAACACTTGAAGTATAATTAAATACCTATACATCGCAACAGAGACTTTTATTTTCTTAGTCTTTTTTTTTTTAATCTTCTTGCTTTATTTTAGCATTGACTAAATTAAAGTGAATGTTATAAATTTGATGGACAACAATTAGTGAAAATTCTTCACAACTTTTTTCTTATATATAAACGAACAGAGTTTCGTATTCGATCGAAGAAGCATGACATTGATGAACACTAAATATGGAAGAGTGGAAAAGTTTTTCTTTCATGCTTCTGTTTTTTTTCTTATTTTTATTTTTAAAATTTTAGATTTGATTATTTTATTTGACGGTATAATCGTTTTACTTTTTTCATTTATTTGAATATATAATATTTTTTAATAAATGATTGTGTTGACAACATGACTCTAAAATTTAAAATCATATAAATTATTATAATAATATATTCACTGATAATAATAATTTAAATTGATTTATTTTCAAAAATAAAATTTACAAAGATTTTGTTAGAAATATCCATTTCTATTTCAAATTAGAAGAAGATATTTTATCCAAATTAGTGTATTTCTCAAATATGATATTTACTACAAACATATTTGAAGTACAATGTATTTTTATTTCAAAGAAATTCTTTACGGTATCTCAAAAAATATATTTTCTACTATATAGATCCAATTTAATTTGTTTTTATATAAATTTTAAATTTAAAATAAAAGTATTTAAAGTAATATTGTTACATAATAAAGTTTCGAAAATAATTTTTGTTACCAAAATACAAAAATTTATAGTAATAATATATAAACCACGTAAACATAGCTACTATATAATTACATAATATATAACACTAAATTACAGTAGTTATTGGTAAATTTTGTCATATAAACTAAAACATTTTAGTTGTGTTAAAAAAAACTAAAACATTTTAGTATATACATAGAAAACCCGCACGGTTGTGCGGATCAACATCTAGTATTTTTTATAGTAATAAAGAAGCCTTAATTTGTAAAACACTTGAAGTATAATTAAATACCCATACATCGCAACCGAGACTTTTATTTTCTTAGTCTTTTTTTTTAATCTTCTTGCTTTATTTTAGCATTGACTAAATTAAAGTGAATGTTATAAATTTGATGGACAACAATTAGTGAAAATTCTTCACAACTTTTTTCTTATATATAAACGAACAGAGTTTTGTATTCGATCGAAGAAGCATGACATTGATGAACACTAAATATGGAAGAGAGGAAAAGTTTTTCTTTCATGCTTCTGTTTTTTTTTCTTTTTCTTATTTTTATTTTTAAAATTTTAGATTTGATTATTTTATTTGACGGTATAATCGTTTTTACTTTTTTCATTTATTTGAACATATAATATATTTTTTTAATAAATGATTGTGTTGACAACATGACTCTAAAATTTATATAATATGATTTCAAACTAAATAATTATGTTTTTGGTATAAAACCGAATAAACCAAAAACCGATGGTATGCAAAACCGAACTGAATCGAAGTAAATATGACTTTAGAATGGTAGTTATATTTTACTAACCGAAACACCGAAAAACCGAACCAAAACTGAACCAATATCAGGATTGAACACCCCTAAATGTAAGTATGCAACCGTTCCTGTGTATGACAAGTATTCTGCCCTCGATGAGCGTAATAAGCCTAATTTATATTCTTAGTGGACTGAGGTAATCTCAAATACTTCACCGGAATGAATGAGAACCGGGCACTACAAGAAAACATCGTTATTCTGAGGGACATACCGAGGGAAAATGAGTTTCTCGGAATTTTCTGACCAAAAACCGAGGAAATACCGAGGAAACCAAGAAATGTGGTTTCCTCGGAATTTCCTCTGAATTTTCCGAGGAAGACACATTTCCTCGGTACATTCCGAGGGAATACAGAGAAAATCATGTTCGTCGGAAAAAACCGACGGGAATTTTAAAAATTCCGAGGACATTTTATAGCCGTAAGAGAGCCGTTGGAGAGCCGTTGGGGGATTTTTTTCCGAGGAAATTCCGAGGAAATGTAGGTATTCCTCGGAATTTCCTCAGTATGTCGGCAGGATTTCATCTATAAATACGACCACCCCTCTTCCTCTTCATTCACTCCATTTCTTCATCTTCCCTCCTACTATCACGAATTTGATTTCAAAAAAACATGTCTTCTTCAAATTATTTTCGTTCTTGGATCGATCGACCTCATTTGGATCCGAACACGAGATTGCTTACGGAAGAATACCAACGAGGTATAACCGAATTCATGGGGTTAGTTCACCAAAAACCGGAAGCAGAAACAGGTAAGTTAAGATGTCCTTGCTCTAATTGTAAAAATAGAAAGTTTATTAAAGAGTGGGATGTTTGGACTCATCTATATTTGAGTGGGTTTACACGAAGTTACAAAATTTGGTATCATCATGGGGAAACTGATTATTAACTTGGTAGTACTAGCGAACCTCAGCCGGCGGTTAGATTAGAAGAACCAATTAGAACGGATGTAGATTATGGTGTAGGTACTGAGCAGATGGTAAATGATCATTTTAGAGGGGGAAGATTTACCCAATGCAGAAGCTAGGAGATTTTATGATATGTTAGATGCTGGAAAGCAACCATTGTACGAAGGTTGCAGAGATGGTCATTCAGATTTATCATCTGCTACAAGACTGATGGGCATTAAAACATATTATAACTTGGCTGAAGACTGTGTGGATGCGATAGCTTATTTTGTTAAAGGTATTCTACCTGAGGATAATGTAGCTCCAGGTTCATACTACGAGGTTCAGAAACTCGTAGCTGATGTTGGTTTATCTTATCAGGTAATAGATGTATGCAGCGATAACTGCATGATTTATTGGAGGGCGGATGACCAGCGGATTACATGCAAATTTTGTTGGAAGCCTCGTTATAAAGATACGAGTGGAAGAGTTCCAGTGCCATATAAAAGGATGTGGTATTTGCCTTTGACGGAAAGGTTGCAGAGGTTGTATCTTTCTGTACGCACAGCGCAACGAATGAGATGGCATGCGGAGCACTCAACAGATGGTGAGATTAGACATCCTTCAGATGCAAAAGCGTGGAAGAATTTCCAATCAAAGTATCCCGACTTTTGCGTATGAGAGAAGAAATGTTTGTTTAATTTATGTTTTTTCAAGACGGAAGAAAATGATGGCGAGCCGGTTGATGATCTCGCCCTAATGAAGAGGGCGTATACCAACAAGAAGACCGGCTAGATTGATGATGGTGTTGTGAGGGATGTGGTCACCCTGATCGACACTCAGGTGGAAGACGAAGTGTCTCAGCTTCAAACCGAGGATGACGATTTGACGGGTTCGACCTACTTGCCTCGGGTTCGGATCAACAAAATCGTTGAATCGGTAAGTTCTTTTTTTAAAGTTCAATTCATGTTTTCTATTATTTAAATTTGGCTATTTTCTATTTCAGTCGGTTCCAAAGAAGAAGGGACGTTTGTTCGGTTTTGGTCGTCGCTCCCGGTCGGTTCCGTCTTCTGCTGCACCACCGTTCTTTGTTGATCCAGAAGTACTTATGGGTCAGATGCAGGACAAGGATGATCGCATATCTGCGTTGGAGACCCAGATGGCAACTCAACAGGCGAGCTTTGAGGCACATAAGAAGCTGAACGAGCAAATGATGGAGATGATGAGGAGGTTGCACCCGAACAAGGTGTTCCCGAACGTGCAAGACCCGGACGCGCAAAACCCGTAGTTTTTTTTTTCAAAAACTCCGAATGTTTTATTTTTATTTGTAAGACTTTGAATATTATCTAATATGTTTTTAATTTTATATTTTCGAATTTAAATTTCAAAAAATTTTATTAAAAAAAAAAAAATTGATATTCCGAGGAAGCAAGCCCTCGGAAAATTCCGAGGAAGGGTTCCCTCGGTATATTCCGAGGGATCACTTCCTCGGAATAGTTCGTCAACTTCCGAGGATTTTTCCGTCGGAAATGTCCTCGGAATATACCGAGGGAACTCTTCCTCGGTATATTCCGAGGACTATTTCGACGAACCTTTGTCCTCGGTATGTCGTCGGAATACGGTTATTCCGACGACATACCGACGATTTTAGCCTTCGGTATGAGCCTGTTTTTTTTGTAGTGGGGATGTGATTGTAATACGAACATTCTCTAGCATCCCTGCTAAATATAGCTTAAATCTGAGTTGAATATGAATTTGATATATTCATCTTCGATGGTGAGTTTATGAAGTCTCATTCTTTATGAAGTCGGAATTTGGAGATCGTTCATCGGAGACTTATTGATCAGTAAAGGAAATGTGTTTATTGATTATATAGTTGAATCTTGTCAACGATTGTCTATTTCCCTCTAAGAAATAACCAACCGTTCCTAGTGTGTTTACATATAATTATGTCGTCGTCGAAACGATGATCTAATTAGAGAATTAGATATTTTCTGAAGAGATTGGATGTATGAAATGTATTTGATGATCTTTTTATCCCCTCATTATTTATATATGTTTAAGGTTGGTATATGTTTTTGTTGATCTTTTGATTTTCTCATTCATGATTTTTTCACATACTTTTTATTGATTTTTCTTTCTTTAAAAGGACCGATTTTAATTTATACAGAGCTTTAATGAGAATGCTAAACTTTTTTCCAATAATTTTTCAATGCTAATCGTCAACCTGAAACTCTAGCAAACTCAATAGAAGCACTAAAATTTCCTAAATCTATCTTATTGGTACTTCTACAAATATCATCAACTATATCGACGAAGAATCAACAAGCATTTTGAAGGTTCTCTTTCAGTGATAGTCCATTTTATGTTATGCTAGCTGCTGCCATATCGATCATTATTATATAATACATTCATGTAGATAAACAAAAAGACAAGGTGAGAGAGAACACATTTGTCTGAGTCCCTTTTTATTTCTAAATAACCCAACTATTCTCCATATACTTGAAGAAGGTGATTAGTCAATTTTTATAACCTCCCCCACCCTCCTAATTGTTATAGTTTTAGCTTTTTTCCTTCTCGAATTAGTTAAAAGTATATATACGCTCAATAATTCCGCGTACAAGAAAAAAACAGATATGAATTAAGGATTTCATAGGGATCAAATATTACTCGTAAAAAGTAATATTCCTCATGCTTTTCTTTAGCAGTGGACCATTTAGAACATACGAGTAATCACGTAGATATCGAAGCAAACAAATCCCAAAACGAATAGAAAACAATATACAAAGATGGTGAAGCCCTTATCAAATAAATGGAACTTGCCAATCTACAGACCAAATTACTCGGAATGGTAGTAGTGTTTATCAACAGTGATAGAGACATCCCAGGTGCAACTCAACCCTTTAGGGAAAACAACCAAGTCACCTGCTTCGATCTCTACGGCTTCATCGGATCCATCAGGGTACACTTTCACTTTCCCCTCAAGCAGATAACATGACTCTTTTGTACTGAAAGTCCATGGAAACTTGCTTGGAGGAATAAGTTCCCACCTGTGTCATTGAAATGAAATTCGAAAAAACACAAAACATTAAGGCATTCTTCCCCACGCAAGAAAATGCTACAAACTCTCTTTCAAGAAAAAAGAAATGAAAGAGTATTGATGCTTGTATACTAGTTGTGTTCGAATAAAGAGCAGAGATGAAGAAGAACATACTTGGGCCAACTACCAACACCGAGTTGGGTTAGTGTGGACTCGGGTGGATTCTTCTCAATTATGATCCCAAATTTCTCAGTAGCCATCGGTGGCTTTCTTGGAGGTTTTTTTGGGTGTTAAATCTTTCTTTGAGTACTTGGTTATGTTTGCGGGTACTGTGAACACCGTCTGATGCTGCAATGGGTCCATATATTAATGGAAAACGTGAGACAATTTTTTTTTAAAAAGTTGTGGTGTAACATGATCCATTCATGCCTCATCTCTTCAGCTGATTAGACTTTCTAAATTTTTATTTTTTCAAGAGAATCTTTTCATTTAATTATTCAAATAAAAGACAAAATAATAATTTTAGAGAATGTACTGGAGAATCACATTTTTATCAAGTTTTGGTCATCAGAAAATTTCATTTGAAACAAAAATTCTGTAAAAATAAAAGTCATCCCGGAATGTCAAAAGAATAATTCTGCGTACGCCATGCTAATCTAAATGATGATACATTGGAATAAACTTCGTATAATTCTTCTCAGAAAATGTAGCCAACAATTTCCGCACGAATAAGAATTATTCGAAAAAATCATTCTATCGAAAGGATATAACAAGAGAATGTTCTTATTTATCGATAAAATTTTACGAATCATCTTTCATAAAGCGCAAACTAAACAGTTTTACTAGATAAATTCCATAAAATTAACTTCAGCAAAGTTTTTCGGAACATCTTTCGTGAAACAAAACTAAACAATTTATGAAATAAACTTTCGTAAACCTATCATGGATCGACGAGATATTTCCTCACAAGAACTATTATATAACATCATCTGTCTCCCAAACTATTGATTCATTTATCCCCAAAATAAAAGTTCAACCATGATATTTTTTTGTGGCTAGACAACCATGATATTTTCACGACCATCTCTCTCTCTCTCTCTCTCTCTCTCTCTCTCTCTCTCTCTCTCTCTCTCTCTCTCTCTCTCTCTCTGTGTTTGAATCTGATTTTTTTTTCTTCTTAGTAAATGAAGGTGGATGAGGCAGAGGGAAGGAGACAAAACTCATGGCGGTGAAGATAGAGGACGATGACGGAGACGAGGACAGAAAATATAGAGGAAGAAGTCCACGATGGTGAAGATTGAGAACGAAGGCGGTGAAGATTGAGGACCGAGTCCACAACTCTGCGAAATCTCCATGAATCTAAAGTTCATGGAAGCTCTCGAAGAAGCATCAGAAGATGAGTTATTCGTCAAATCTCAAGACTTTGAGTTCCTCTTCTGTGACTATGATATACCATTGATTTTACCCATTTTTAGCCATGGTATATAAGTGCTATAGGATATATTTATTCTGTTTTGGAGTCTTTTTAGCATATTTACAGGTTCAGTCATGTTTTGGAGAAAAGTGGTGATTTTGGGGTATTTTGGAGATAAAGTGAGAAGAAGCTCGTAGCTGACCATCGAACTAGTTCAGAGTCGACATTCAGAGTCAATAATCGATCGATGGACATGATCTATCGTCAATCAACAGCGAAGCGCGCAAGGCCCAACTTGGTTCCCAGCCGACTTAAAGCTCAAGTCCCACATAATTACATAAATACCCCTGTCCGAGTTTAGACCTAATATTTATGTGCTCTGCTATTGTCTTAGGCAACACACGCTTTTCACACTTTCTTACTTTTCTTACTTTGTTTAGAAGAAATATCAATCGACACAACGACAGTTGCATGGATCAATATCGTGAAAGGTGTATCGATCGATATTTCAATTAAATATTGATCGACACTTTCTTGTGATTCATAAACGAGAGTTTGGATTCGAGATCTAGTTGATGATAATCTAATTGATTGTACCTAAGTTTGAATTCAGAACAATGAATATTTATAAACCCTTAATTATTTGAAGCATACTTGTCACACGAGAAAATACATGAATCTAGTTATCTTCTATCTGTTAACAACCTCAATTCAAACCAATCAAACAACTACCTTGTTCACCATTTTATTTTCTGCTTAAAAACCATTCATCTAGCTTTATTTCGAAGACTATAAATCAATTGTGTAATCCTAGAGTCTCGCTGATTTGATCCCTAAGTACTACATCAACCTCTTATTTGAGAGAGTAATTCACTCCTTAGGATAATTTGAGTGATATCAATGAACTCAACGACTACTGTCTGAACAAAATTCACACCATCGATTTCCGTAAAATAAGGAAAGTCGCCAACTCGGCTTTCCCGGATGTCCCAGATTATCTGTTAAAACACATGAAAATGAAAGAGACAAAGATAACAGAATATCGAAAGTAAGTTGCGAGGCTATTATTGATTGATAAGAACAAAGTTACAAGGTTTCAGAGATAAGATGAACAGAATTTTGTTAGCCAAGTCGGACTCGAACAAAGATGAAAAGAGACTAAGTAAAATCAAACCGCTAAATTCTAAGCTCTTCTAAGCTAGCGGGTTCTTCTCGCTCTTGATCTCTCTTCCCTTTCCTTTAGCTTTAGCTCCCTTATATATGCCTTAAGTCGGTGTAAATATTTCTCATAATTTTTCCTTTTTCTTCTCGATCCTCATCATTATCTTGAGCTCGATATTTATCTTCCGATTTGCGAGATTTCGCCTTATCCTAGCGGTGTTCTAAAATACGGTCTAGGCGCTGCCAGGCGCCTAGCGCTATACGGTAGCCGACCGTACCGTTTTCACGGTATACAGATTTTATGGATTTATATAATTGGGCATAATAGCGTTTAGGCGACATTATGCGGTCTACGCGACTTTAGGCGGATTTTGACCAATAATACTCAAAAAAAAAATTATTATTATATTACATTAATGTTATTGTTTATATTAAATTTACTTATTTTATGTGTTTATATGATTGTAGATATTAGTTTAATTATTGCAAAATTATTTTAAATTTGTCATCTTTATATATTTAAAATGATTTTAATTTTATAATTTAAGACTATTTATATATGTTAAACTATATACTTATACAAAAATTGTATTTTAAATATATTTATTTTAATTTTTAAAACTAATGTATGTATATTAATTTTATATTTATATTTTGTATAAAATTATATATCCAGATATACCCGTTTAGGCCCGCTATACGGTGGCTATACTGATCATCTCACGTAATGAGCATTTTAGAACACTGCCTGCAAGTAAGATAAACTGTCATAACATTATTGGGCTCAATTTTGAATGGAATCGTAAGTAGTTTTGGGCCGTGTTTTAGGCCTCTTTGGGCCGTCTTCCGACTTATACGTTTTTACGATTTCTTTGAAAGTGCACTCCTTGGTACGACGTTGATACAACGAGGAAGTTCATACTTCTCGTACAGTTCCCACTCAGCCTTAGGCCATGACCCCGTCTCTCTGAGTCTTCCCGATCCAGCGAATAAGGGGTTTCCTTAAACCCGCCGGGTACGAGGTCTGAAGGAACGCTAACTCACCCACAATATGCCTAGCAATGGCGGGTTACGCACATGCTGTCGGCCAATATAATACTAAACCCGGTAATATAACCAAGGTTCCAAACAATAATCACAATCAACACAATAAACCACATTCTAGAATATAGAATATAGACTAATTCCAGAATATCTAACTACCGCAACCTAGCGATGTCATCTAAGCATTCAACGTTCTCTAACCAATCAACCTAACGATTAGCATGCTACTACGATTCTCAAGCAATAACTAAGCATGCTATTAACTAATCAACCTAACCATTAATATTAACTAATCAAACCGTGTGGGAACCGAAATTCGCACCGTCAATTTCTGATAAAGATTTGTGGAGGAAAACCGAGTTAACCCGATCTTCCTTGAAGGTCCGGATATCTGCTGGGCGCACGAAGCGATCAAATGAAGTAGAAGTCGCAAAATAGAAATCGTAAAAGTTGGCGGAAAAAGATCTTATTTCTGAATTCGCAATTTGAGCGTGAACAACAGGTGAGAAGTAAGCTATAAGAGCTGTCGAAAGGTCCGCTAGTCCGATCGCCTAAGTCTATCCTAGTTGAGTCGCAGCTCGCTAGTGAAAACAGAAAAGAATGCTAAATCGCTCTAAGTGCTAAGTGCTCGAAAATTTGTGATCTGGTTTGCTTCTTGCTCATAGCCCTCCTTATATACTCCTCTAGGGCGGTCTATCTTCGCGGGCTGAGTCGGACTTTTCCATTTTCGTCCATCTTTGTGTTTATCGGAAACTTGACATTTATCTTCGAAATCTTGACATTTATCTTCTGGAAACTTGACATTTATCTCATATGTGAGGATAAAGATAAACCGTCATAGTTATCCTTCCTTTTCGGAAAATCGTGCGTGGGCGTTTTGGCCACGCGTTAAGCGTTTTTACGGTTTCGAAGGACAGTCTTTGAAGGTCCGGTGTTTCGAAGGAACCTCAATTCCTTGTTTAGTCGAGGAAGTGGCGTTCAGAGTAACGTGATCATACCAAACTTGCGTAGATTGATCGAACAAGCTAAGATGGGATCGAACCGGCACGATAGGAGCGAGACCGACGGCCGTGGACCGTCCCGGGCGACCAGCGCGAAGCCGCCGGGCCGGCGGCCGCCGGGCGCCAGGTTGCCGGGCCAGGCGCCCGCGTGGCGGGTTCTGGCGCCAGGCGGTGCCGCCGCCAGGCCAGCCAGGCGTGCCGCCGGGCGCCAGCCAGCCAGCGTCCCGCTGCGCCGGCGCAGGCCAGCGTCCAGCATGGCGCCAGGCCAGCGAGCGCGGCGCCAGGCCGGGCCGGCCAAGCCCAGCCGCCAGCGTGCAGGCGGCGCCCGGCGCCAGGCCAGCCAGCGTCCGCATGCCGCGGTGCCAGGCCGTCTTGCCGTCTGTGGGTTTGTTCGATCTTTTCCTTGTCAGTTGTTTGCGGGAAATCTTTTGAGTTTTGGAAGGGTCTCTAGTCGTAGATCTCGAGATAATTGTTTCCAACGAGATTCCGCGAGTATCGGGATTTTGAGATGGACTTAGATCTGCAGATTTTCCGTCGTCGAGGATGAGAGCAATGTGGCTCGAGTTTTAGATATGTTAAAGATGAATCTTTTAAACAATCGGGAAGGTTTTACGGAAGACTCATTGTAGATCTCGGACAATCCGACATGGGTTTCAAGGGACCAAGATGCTGTCATTGCCGAGATCATGAGACGATCGCATGGACGGGCGCCAGGACCCTAGCCGTTGGCGCCAGATGGGAGTGGACGAGCCTTCCGTGAGTTTTATCGGCGGCGACCGTTTCTTGGATTTGATCGTTGCTTGGCTTTTCTTCGAGGATTTTGGTGGCGATTTCGTCATTGACCGATTTGACCCCAACAGTTAGCCCCAGCTAGCTAGGAACCATAGAGCCTGTCGGATCCTAGCTTGCGGTATAGCCATGGGAAGGTGTTGAGGCGTGTCGTTTGCAAAATCGGGGTAAATAGTGATTTTACCTCCTTTATATGGAGTAAGAAATCTCATTCTTACTTCATCACAAGGTTTTACTCTCTCTCAAGAATCCTTTCTCTCAAGAATCCTTTCTCTCAAAAATCCTTTCTCTCTCTCTTTAAGAATAATGTCTTCAAGATCCTCAAAGAGAAATTCTTCTTCCCATTCATCCTCGGATGACTCTCCTGCCCATGTAGCGGTAAAGCGGGAGGAGGTCGAGGAGGAAAAGAATCGTATTACCGAGTCCTTGTAGGTTCGCCCCAACACTGCCAGAGATCCCTGTTCGAGGAGGCCTCGAGGCAGCCCGGTGCTCCTTTGCGCCGAGCTTGGTTTCGTCAATATCTCAAGGTTCTTGAGATTTTACCAGGTTCTGAAGGAGTCAAATTCAGTTCCTGTTGGTAGCGAGTGCACGGAATCCTCCGCAGGTTTCTTTACATGTTCTGAAGCTTTCTTTACGTCTGCCGTATGTGGTTCCCAATTCCTGGTGCCATTGTTAGATGCGCTTCACCGCTTGAACTTTCGATCAGCCAACTCTGCCTGGAGAGTTGGCTTGACTGATCGCTAGCTTCTGAACTTCGGGATTGATCTTGGTCGATGATTTGAAGCTCTTTGGGGCACTTTCGGCGGGAGTGGCGGTTACTATTCCATGCTGCCTAAGAAGGATATGGCGTGATTGAGGGACTACCGAATCCCAAATCGTGGCAGGGCGTTTCTTCTTTGTTCAAATAGATGGCGAGTCTGTCGAGGAGAGCTGCCTCCATCTATTTCGCGAGCATGGAACTTCAACCGAGGTAATCTGACGAAAACTCTGTTGTCTATCTCACCTTTTAGTGCGAGTTTTGAAAAATTTCGTTTTGTAGGGAACAACCCTACCGCGCATTTGCCTGGTGGCGTCTTCGTCGAGAGATCTTCTTCGTCAAAGGCCGTTTTCTGGAAATCCTTCACCCTCGAGCGGATCGAGATGCGATTAGCTTTATCGGTCGAGGTCCTGTTCCGTCGTATGGCGCCGAACCTGTTACCGTGGCTCCTACCGAGGCATACAGAGGTCTCGTAAGGGGAAGGAAATCGGCGATGGGAAGGCTCGGAAAATCCTTCACCGTTGGGAGAAAACCTAGTTTTGTTCCAGCGGAAAAGGCGAAGCCAGCGGTTTTCCACCTAACAACTTCTTTGATGGCCTTCCTCGGAGTTTACTACTGGCGAGTGCTGGAGGATGAGGAGAAACAACGGGTTTTGCGAGGGCTCCCAGCGTGTCAGCGAGGTTTGGCCCTTCTTTAACCTTGCGTTGAATCCGTATATAAGCATGCTTGCTGATCTTGAGTTTTATGCACTAAGAGTGTTTAGCGAGGCGCTGACTCGAGTTTCCGCAAATCCAGGATTGCTAACTTCAAGACCACAGAAGTGGGCGAGCTTTTCGGTTCCGACAAGAGGTGAAGGCACAGAGCGAAGCAAGCTGAGCTTCACGCTCGGGCTCTCGTCACGGGCGGAAAGGAGAGGAAGAAGGATGGTCGCAGGAGGTGGCAAGGCGGGCGGAATCGTTTGCTGCTGAGTTTCAATGCTTTAAAGAAGCTCAGGAGTTTGTTGGTGATTTCAGCGAGTGCGAGGTTCGGTCGTAAACCTTTACAAGTCTCGAACCGGATTTCTCTTCGATTCGAGATTGCTGAAATGAAGGATTTCATGGCGAGTGTGCTCATGCTGAGTCCTTGGTTCCTCCGGTAGAAGAAAGAGTCCGGAGACTATGGGAACCTATCGAGGTTTCCGAGGATCTGATGGAGGTTGGAGCCGATGAGAACGCCGAGAATGGTGGGGATGCTCGGCGTGAATGAGGAAGTGGACCAGCCTGCTAGTTCATTTGGGATTTCCGCATCCGGTTTCTCAACGTTGACTTCCTTTTGTGAATTGAATTTTTGGCCATGTATGGCGTTTTAATAATTTTATCCTGCGACCGTTGGAGGTTGCATTCTTATGTTTTGGACTGGCCGTTGGTGGCTTTGAATCCTGCCGTCTTTTGCGGCTTTTATGAATATGAAAATTTGCGAGATTTAGTCTTTTGTTTTGATTTATACTTTCGTCAAGTGTAGAGGAAGGATCGCGAGTAGTCACTTCATATCCTAACTCTTTTTTCGCTTGGTCCGTATGCTACTTTTAGCGGCGTTTTAGGTGTAGCGATAAGAGACATGTTTTGGGATCTGTTATCACGATACTATGTCTGTGAGATGTCAAGATCCAGCAAGACTGGGTTTAGGGCAAGACCTAGGTTTACTCTCAGCTTTGAGGCTGTGCGATGACTGATCGGCTTCGTTTTGCCTGTTAGTGATTTCTTCCTGATTCTTTTCGTTTAAAGTCGCGACTAATTAGCGGCTTATATGACTTGTGTTAAAAGAATCAAACTATCTTCGGAGTTTATCGAGATGCTAAACCAAAATTTTGGGTTTCTTGTATAGCGCTATGATATCCTTGTCGGATGTAAGAGGACCTTGTAGGTCTGACTACGATTTTGTATTGAGTGAAGCGTTTCTTATGGCGTCCGTCGGAATCGTGTGAGTTATTTTAAGTCGCTGGTGGACTGTCTTTTGCGGATATCTGAGTTTTGTTATCTTTTAAGAAGTTGCGGCGTCTCGCGTTTCTTTTGAAGATATGATTTTCGTTTTCGAAGCGTTGGCGTTTAAGTGAGCATGAAAGATAGAAAGGATTTTATTAAAAGTTTAGAAGTTAAAGTACATATCGGATTTTTGGCGTTTTGTGGGAGTATAGGATTATCGCGCAGTCCCCTTTGGTGGGGGATAGTTGAACTTCGCCGGATTCCACGAGCTGCCTACGTACCTCTTTCGAGGATCAAGCCATCTCGTAGTTCTGGTAGTTGCGCGGACGTTTTATTCCCGTCGTTGCCGTTCGACCGTGCTGGTCGGATCAGTGGTTTGTCGGGGTCGAGCTGTCGCTCTTACGGCGGTGGATTGAGGCTTTGTTGTCGTCTTGAATCGTTGCCTGTTCAGATGATTCTGGATCATCTTTCTTGAGTCTTCGGGAATGTTGTGTGATTCCTTTGCTCGTTTGGGTTGGCGGGGTTCGATCTTTTCGCAGTTTGAACTTCGGCTAGGTATGAGTCTCGATTTCTGACTACCCGGATGGCTGCGGTTCGGTCGAGTCGGGAACTTGATACCGAGGTGATATGTGGGCGGTACTGCCTTCATGGAGTTGATCAAGGGTTCCCATGATGGCGTTGTAGATGGCGGGTTGTCGACTACTGCAAACTCGGCGATCTTTGTAACTTCCTTTGCCATGGTAGGAGTTTAATTTTCGAGGTCATGGTAGTGGCCAAAACCCGTCAAAGGTTTTGGCTCAGGGGCGACTTCTCCAAGTGGGATCTTCATCCTGTAGAGGTGTCGCGGAAGATGGCGTTGACCGTGGTTCCAGTATCGGCGAAATGCGGCCGACCGAGATCTGGATGACCAGGTCGATTACCAAAGTCGCGGTGAGGTTTGTCGATTCCGGCGGTCTCGTGTTCCTCAGCGATTGTGTGGTTAGGGACATGGCTGTTGGGAACCAGTTGGAACTGGTCTCGGCTTTTCCCGTAGGCTTTTATCGATGAGACGAGTCTTGGTAGAACTGTGATCCTCCGATGATCATGTTTACCCTCTGGCGACTGCTGTTGTTCCTTGGTCATCCTGTCTTCTTCGCTTTTCCCCGATTGGTTTTCGATTAGCGGTCTTGGAGACAGTTTTGTTAGTCTTTGGTGGTGAGTCAGGAGCAAGTCCTTTATACTCTTGACCTTTGATAGCTC
This sequence comes from Brassica nigra, assembly GCA_016432835.1. Classification (NCBI taxonomy): domain Eukaryota; kingdom Viridiplantae; phylum Streptophyta; class Magnoliopsida; order Brassicales; family Brassicaceae; genus Brassica; species Brassica nigra. Next base: position 22,127,766 of record CM028244.1, on the reverse strand, counting down.
GCGGTGAGTAGTTTTCGCGGCGGCGCCGAACCTTGCAGTTAGCGGTGGAGTGACCTCTGGTCTCGTGGAACTTCGCAATAGGAGTTATCCTTGTACTGGTTCCTGGTCCAGGTGTTTCGGAGGTTTTGCCTTGCTCGAGTTGATGGCGTAGTTATGCTGCATGGGCGTCTTCCCGTGATGGGCGAATTTGTTGTTCGAGAGGGTTTCTTCTTGGGCCAGCGGTTTTCTGCGGTCCGTGCTTTTCGCGATAGAAGCTTCATCTCTTCTTCCATGATGATGAAGTCCGTTGCTTTGTGGAAGTATCCTGGATTGTCGCGGTTTTCCAGTAGTATCCACTTCGAACTTCGACTTGTACGGAGAGTTTTCCTCGAGTCGATTGCGACATTGTCGCTGATGCCGTTACTCTGGCCATCACCAGTTTGAACCGCTGACTCTCCTGCCCATGTAGCGGTAAAGCGAGGAGAGTCGGTCGAGAGAAAATCGTATTACCGAGCCCTTGTAGGTTAGCCCCAACACTGCCAGAGATCCCTGTTCGAGGAGGCCTCGAGGCATCCGGTGCTCCTTTCGCCGAGCTTGGTTTCGTCAATATCTCGGTTCTTGAGATTTTTACCAGGTTCTGAAGGAGTCAAATTCAGTTCCTGTTGGTAGCGAGTGCACGGAATCCTCCGAAGTTTCTTTACATGTTCTGAAGCTTTCTTTCGTCTGCCGTATGTGGTTCCCAATTCCTGGTGCCATTGTTAGTGCGCTTCACGCTTGAACTTTCGATCAACCAACTCAGCGTTCCTGCCTTGGAGAGTTGGCTTGGCGTGCTGCGCTAGCTTCTGAACTTCGGGATTGATCTTGGTCGATGATTTGAAGCTCTTTGGGGCACTTCGGCTGGCGGGGAGTGGCGGTTACTATTCCATGCTGCCTAAGAAGGATATGGCGTGATTGACTTGAAATCCCAAATCGTGGCAGGGCGTTTCTTCTTTGTTCAAATAGATGGCGAGTCTGTCGAGGAGAGCTGCCTCCATCTATTTCCGAGCATGGAACTTCAGAGGTATCTGCGAAAACTCTGTTGTCTATCTCACCTTTTCGGAAGTCGAGTTTTGAAAAAATTTCGTTTTGTAGGGAACAACCCTACGCATTTGCCTGGTGGCGTCTTAGTCAAGAGATCTTCTTCGTCAAAGGCGTTTTCTGGAAATCCTTCACCCTCGAGCGGATCGAGATGCGGTTAAGCTTTATCGGTCGAGGTCCTGTTCCGTCGTATGGCCGAACCTGTTACCGTGGCTCTACTCGGAAGAGTCTCGTAAGGGAAGGAAATCGGCGATGGGAAGGCTCGGAAAATCCTTCACCGTTGGGAGAAAAACCTGGTTTTGTTCCAGCGGAAAAGTTAGACCAGCGGTTTTCCACTAACAACTTCTTTGATGGCCTTCCTCGGAGTTTACTACTGGCGAGTGTTTGGGATGAGGAGAAACAAGGTTTTGCGAGGGCTCCCAGCGTGTCAACGAGGTTTGGCCCTTCTTTAACCGCGTTTGAATCCATGTAAGCATGCTTGCTGATCTTGAGTTTTATCAGGGGACTAAGAGTGTTTAGCGGTAGCTCGAGTTTCCGCAAATCAGGATTGCTAACTTCAAGACCACAGAAGTGGGCGAGCTTTTCGGTTCGACAAGAGGTGAAGGCACGAGCGAAGCAAGCTGAGCTTCACTTCGGGCTCTCGTCTGGCGGAAAGGAGGAAGGATGGTGCGGCGGAGGTGGCAAGGCGGGCGAAATCGTTTGCTGCTGAGTTTCAATGCTTTAAAGAAGCTCAGGAGTTTGTTGGTGATTTCGCGAGTGCGAGGTTGGTCGTAAACCTTTACAAGTCTCAGAACCAGTTTCTCTTTCGATTCGAGATTGCTGAAATGAAGGATTTCATGGCGAGTGTGCTCATGCTGAGTCCTTGGTTCCTCCGGTAGAAGAAAGAGTCCGGAGACTATGGAACTATCGAGGTTTCGACAATCTGTGGAGGTTGGAGCCGATGAGACGCCGAGAATGGTGGGGATGCTCGGCGTGAATGAGGAAGTGGACCAGCCTGCTAGTTCATTTGGGATTTCCGCATCCGTTCTCAACGTTGACTTTCTTTTGTGAATTGAATTTTTTGGCCATGTATGGCGTTTTAATAATTTTATCCTGCGACCGTTGGAGGTTGCATTCTTATGTTTTGGGACTGGCGTTGGTGGCTTTGAATCCTGCCGTCTTTTGCGGCTTTTATGAATATGAAAATTTGCGAGATTTAGTCTTTTGTTTTGATTTATACTTTCGTCAAGTGTAGAGGAAGGATCGAGTAGTCGCCATTATCCTAACTCTTTTTTCGCTTGGTCCGTATGCTACTTTTAGCGGCGTTTTAGGTGTAGCGATAAGAGACATGTTTTGGGATCTGGTATCACGATACTATGTCTGTGAGATGTCAAGATCCAGCAAGACTGGGTTTAGGGCAAGACCTAGGTTTACTCTCAGCTTTGAGGCTGTCGATGACTGATCGGCTTCGTTTTGCCTGTTAGTGATTTCTTCCTGATTCTTTTCGTTTAAAGTCGCGACTAATTAGCGGCTTATATGACTTGTGTTAAAAGAATCAAACTATCTTCGGAGTTTATCGAGATGCTAAACCAAAATTTTGGGTTTCTTGTATAGCTATATGATATCCTTGTCGGATGTAAGAGGACCTTGTAGGTCTGACTACGATTTTGTATTGAGTGAAGCGTTTCTTATGGCGTCCGTCGGAATGTCGGCGTGAGTTATTTTAAGTCGCTGGTGGACTGTCTTTTGCGGATATCTGAGTTTTGTTATCTTTTTAAGAAGTTCGGCGTCTCGCGTTTCTTTTGAAGATATGATTTTCGTTTTCGAGCGTTGGCGTTTAAGTGAGCATGAAAGATAGAAAGGATTTTATTAAAAGTTTGAGTTAAAGTACATATCACGGATTTTTGGCGTTTTGTGGGAGTATAGGAGTATCGCGCAGTCCCCACCGGTGAGGGATAGTTGAACTTCGCCGGATTCCAACGAGCTGCCTACGTACCTCTTTCGAGGATCAAGCCATCTCGTAGTTCTGATAGTTGCGCGGACGTTTTATTCCCGTCGTTGCCGTTCCGACCGTGCTGGTCGGATCAGTGGTTTGTGCGGGGTCGAGCTGTCGCTCTTCGGTGGATTGAGGCTTTGTCGTCGTCTTGAATCGTTGCCTGTTCAGATGATTCTGGATCATCTTTCTTGAGTCTTCGGGAATGTTGTGTGATTCCTTTGCTCGTTTGGGTTGGCCGCAGGGGTTCGATCTTTTCGCAGTTTGAACTTCGGCTAGGTAGCGAGTCTTTGTTTCGACTACCCGGATGGCTGCGGTTCGGTCGAGTCGGGAACTTGATACGAGGTGATATGTGGGCGGTACTGCCTTCATGGAGTTGATCAAGGGTTCCCATGATGGCGTTGTAGATGGCGGGTTGTCGACTACTGCAAACTTCGGCGATCTTTGTAACTTCCTTTGCCATGGTAGGAGTTTAATTTTTCGAGGTCATGGTAGTGGCGAAAACCCGTCAAAGGTTTTGGCTCGGGGCGACTTCTCAAGTGGGATCTTCATCCTGTAGAGGTGTCGCGGAAGATGGCGTTGACCGTGGTTCCAGTATCGGCGAGAATGCGGCCGACTTGAGATCTGGATGACCAGGTCGATTACCAAAGTGCGATGAGGTTTGTCGATTCCGGCGGTCGTGTTCCTCAGCGATTGTGTGGTTAGGGACATCGCTGTTGGGAACCAGTTGGAACTGGTCTCGGCTTTTCCCGTAGGCTTTTATCGATGAGACAGAGTCTTGGTAGAACTGTGATCCTCCGATGATCATGTTTACCCTCTGGCGGCTGCTGTTGTTCCCTTGGTCATCTGTCTTCTTCCGCTTTTCCCTGATTGGTTTTGATCGCGGTCTTGAGACAGTTTTGTTAGTCTTTGGGCGGTCGGTCAGGAGCAAGTCCTTTATACTCTTGACCTTTGATAGCTCGCGGTGAGTAGTTTTCGCGGCCGGCGCGAGAACCTTGCAGTTAGCGATGGAGTGACCTCTGGTCTCGTGGAACTTCGCAATAGGAGTTATCCTTGTACTGGTTCCTGGTCAGGTGTTTCGGAGGTTTTGCCTTGCTCGAGTTGATGGCGTAGTTATGCTGCATACAGGCGTCTTCCCGCCGTGATGGGCGAATTTGTTTTCTGAGAGGGTTTCTTCTTGGGCGGTTTTCTGCGGTCCGTGCTTTTCGCGATAGAAGCTTCATCTCTTCTTCCATGATGATGAAGTCCGTTGCTTTGTGGAAGTATCCTGGATTGTCGCGGTTTTCCAGTAGTATCCACTTCGAACCGACTTGTACGAGTTTTCCTCGAGTCGATTGCGACATTGTCGCTGATGCCGATTACTCTGGCCATCACCAGTTTGAACCTTCGCGACTCTCCTGCCCATGTAGCGGTAAAGCGGAGAATCGGTCGAGGAGGAAAAGAAGAATCGTATTACCGAGCCCTTGGTTAGCCCCAACACTGCCAGAGATCCCTGTTCGAGGAGGCCTCGAGGCATCCGGTGCTCCTTTCGCCGAGCTTGGTTTCGTCAATATCTCAAGGTTCTTGAGATTTTACCAGGTTCTGAAGAGTCAAATTCAGTTCCTGTTGTAGCGAGTGCGGAATCCTCCATGAGTTTCTTTACATGTTCTGAAGCTTTCTTCACGTACTGCGTATGTGGTTCCCAATTCCTGGTGCCATTGTTGATGCGCTTCACGCTTGAACTTCGATCAACCAACTCAGCGTTCCTGCCTTGGAGAGTTGGCTTGCGTGATGCTAGCTTCTGAACTTCGGGATTGATCTTGGTCGATGATTTGAAGCTCTTTGGGGCACTTCGGCTGGCGGGGGAGTGATTACTATTCCATGCTGCCTAAGAAGGATATGGCGTGATTGAGGACTACCGAATCCCAAATCGTGGCAGGGCGTTTCTTCTTTGTTCAAATAGATGGCGAGTCTGTCGAGGAGAGCTGCCTCCATCTATTTCCGAGCATGGAACTTCAACGAGGTATCTGACGAAAACTCTGTTGTCTATCTCACCTTTTCGGAAGTGGCGAGTTTTGAAAAAATTTCGTTTTGTAGGGAACAACCCTACCGCGCATTTGCCTGGTGGCGTCTTCGTCAGAGATCTTCTTCGTCAAAGGCCGTTTTCTGGAAATCCTTCACCCTCGAGCGGATCCGAGATGCGGTTAAGCTTTATCGGTCGAGGTCCTGTTCCGTCGTATGGCCTTGAACCTGTTACCGTGGCTCTACCGGAGAGACGAGAGTCGTAAGGGGAAGAAATCGGCGATGGGAAGGCTCGGAAAATCCTTCACCGTTGGGAGAAAAACCTAGTTTTGTTCCAGCGGAAAAAGTTGGCCAGCGGTTTTCCACTAACAACTTCTTTGATGGCCTTCCTCCGGAGTTTACTACGGCGAGTCGCTGGAGGATGAGGAGAAACAACGGGTTTTTGGCGAGGGCTCCCAACGTGTCAACGAGGTTTGGCCCTTCTTTAACCTTGCGTTTGAATCCGTATGTAAGCATGCTTGCTGATCTTGAGTTTATCACGAGGGACTAAGAGTGTTTAGCGAAGCGGCTCGAGTTTCCGCAAATCAGGATTGCTAACTTCAAGACCACAGAAGTGGGCGAGAGCTTTTCGGTTCCGACAAGAGGTGAAGGCACAGAACGCGAAGCAAGCTGAGCTTCACTTTCGGGCTCTCGTACCGGCGGAAAGGAGAGGAAGAAGGATGGTCGCAGCGGAGGTGGCAAGACGGGCGGAATCGTTTGCTGCTGAGTTTCAATGCTTTAAAGAAGCTCAGGAGTTTGTTGGTGATTTCGAGTGCGAGGTTGATCGTAAACCTTTACAAGTCTCAGAACCGGTTTCTCTTCGATTCGAGATTGCTGAAATGAAGGATTTCATGGCGAGTGTGCTCATGCTGAGTCCTTGGTTCCTCCGGTAGAAGAAAGAGTCCGGAGACTATGGGAACTATCGAGGTTTCGAGGATCTGATGGAGGTTGGAGCCGATGAGAACGCCGAGAATGGTGGGGATGCTCGGGCGTGAATGAGGAAGTGGACCAGCCTGCTAGTTCATTTGGGATTTCGCATCGGTTTCTCAACGTTGACTTTCTTTTGTGAATTGAATTTTTTGGCCATGTATGGCGTTTTAATAATTTTATCCTGCGACCGTTGGAGGTTGCATTCTTATGTTTTGGGACTGGCGTTGGTGGCTTTGAATCCTGCCGTCTTTTGCGGCTTTTATGAATATGAAAATTTGCGAGATTTAGTCTTTTGTTTTGATTTATACTTTCGTCGAGTGTAGAGGAAGGATCACGGTAGTCGCCATTATCCTAACTCTTTTTGTCGCTTGGTCCGTATGCTACTTTTAGCGGCGTTTTAGGTGTAGCGATAAGAGACATGTTTTGGGATCTATTATCACGATACTATGTCTGTGAGATGTCAAGATCCAGCAAGACTGGGTTTAGGGCAAGACCTAGGTTTACTCTCAGCTTTGAGGCTGTGCGATGACTGATCGGCTTCGTTTTGCCTGTTAGTGATTTCTTCCTGATTCTTTTCGTTTAAAGTCCGCGACTAGTGTAACTTATATGACTTGTGTTAAAAGAATCGAGCTATCTTGAGTTTATCGAGATGCTAAACCAAAATTTTGGGTTTCTTGTATGGCGTATGATATCCTTGTCGGATGTAAGAGGACCTTGTAGGTCGACTACGATTTTGTATTGAGTGAAGCGTTTCTTATGGCGTCCGTCGGGGCCAATCGGCAGTGAGTTATTACAAGTCGCTGGTGGACTGTCTTTTGCGGATATCTGAGTTTTGTTATCTTTTTAAGAAGTTCGCGGCGTCTGGCGTTTCTTTTGAAGATATGATTTTCGTTTTCGAGCGTTGGCGTTTAAGTGAGCATGAAAGATAGAAAGAATTTTATTAAAAATTTGAGAAGTTAAAGTACATATCTCGGATTTTTGGCGTTTTGTGGGAGTATAGAATTATCGCGCAGTCCCCTTTTGGTGAGGGATAGCTGAACTTCGCCGGGTTCGACGAGCTGCCTCATACCTCGAGGATCAAGCCATCTCGTAGTTCTGATAGTTGCAGCGGACGTTTTACTCCCGTCGCGTTGCCGTTCGATCGTGCTGGTCGGATCAGTGGTTTGTCGCGGGGTCGAGCTGTCGCTCTTCGGCGGTGGATTGAGAGGCTTTGTCGTCGTCTTGAATCGTTGCCTGTTCAGATGATTCGGATCATCTTTCTTGAGTCTTGAATGTTGTGTGATTCCTTTGCTTTCGTTTGGGTTGGCGCGAGCGTTCGATCTTTTCGCATTTGAACTTCGGCTAGGTAGCGAGTCTGATGTTTCACTACGGATGGCTGCGGTTCGGTCGGTCGGAACTTGATACGAGGTGATATGTGGGCGGTACTGCCTTCATGGAGTTGATCAAGGGTTCCCATGATGGCGTTGTAGATGGCGGGTTGTCGACTACTGCTTCGGCGATCTTTGTAACTTCCTTTGCCATGGTGGGAGTTTAATTTTCGAGGTCATGGTAGTGGCGCCGAAACCCGTCAAAGGTTTTGGCTCGGGGCGACTTCCCAGTGGGATCTTCATCCTGTAGAGGTGTCGCGGAAGATGGCGTTGACCGTGCTTCCAGTATCGGCGAGAATCGGCCGACCGAGATCTGGATGACCAGTCGATTACCAAAGATCGCGAGTGAGGTTTGTCGATTCCGGCGGTCGTGTTCCTCAGCGATTGTGTGGTTAGGAACATCGCTGTCAGGAACCAGTTGGAACTGGTCTCGGCTTTTAGCCCGTAGGCTTTTATCGATGAGACGAGTCTTGGTAGAACTGTGATCCTCCGATGATCATGTTTACCCTCTGGCGACTGCTGTTGTTCCTTGGTCGTCCTGTCTTCTTCAGCTTTTCCCTGATTGGTTTTGGTTAGCGGTCTTCGGAACAGTTTTGTTAGTCTTTAGGCGGTCGAGTCAGGAGCAAGTCCTTTATACTCTTGACCTTTGATAGCTTCGCGGTGAGGAGTTTTGCGGCGAGCGGCGCGAGAACCTTGCAGTTCGCGGTGGAGTGACCTCTGGTCGTGGAACTTCGCAATAGGAGTTATCCTTGTACTGGTTCCTGGTCAGGTGTTTCGGAGGTTTTGCCTTGCTCGAGTTGATGGCGTAGTTATGCTGCGCCTGGGCGTCTTCCCCGTGATGGGCGTATTTGTCGTTCGAGAGGGTTTCTTCTTGGGCCGCGGTTTTCTGCGGTCCGTGCTTTCGCGATAGAAGCTTCATCTCTTCTTCCATGATGATGAAGTCCGTTGCCTTGTGGAAGTATCCTGGATTGTCGCGGTTTTCCAGTAGTATCCACTTTGAACCGACTTGTACGGAGAGTTTTCCTCGAGTCGATTGCGACATTATGCGCTGATGCCGTTACTCTGGCCATCACCAGTTTGAACCATGAAGTCGGGCGACTTCGTCTTCCTTCTGAGCTAGACTCCATAGATCCCGTCGGACGTTTCTCTATCCATGAACATGGGTACTGTTTGAAAGCGCCGAGGCCAGTTGGCGGAAGCTTCGATGGAGTTCCTTTTGAGCGGAGAACCACTTTCGGCGCAGCACCTTTGAGGTGCTCGGCGAAGAAGACAATGACCTGCGTCCGTTCGCGTTCGGGAGTTTGCACCTACCCATTGCGATCTGGAAGGACTGCAGGTGTGACTTAGGATCCGTCGTACCGTCATAGGCCGGGATTTTGATCTTCCACTGGTCTGAGATCGTGTTTCCGTGATCCAGTGGTGAGCGGCGTTTTCCGTGCTTCCTCGAGAAGTCTATCGATCTCGGTGGGAACTGGTCGCTGATGGATTCGCGATTTCACGCTTTCACTTCAGCCACGGTCTTTTGAGAGATTCGCGGAGATCATGGATCTACTATTGCTGCCGGCGTTCCTCGAACCTGTCGGCGCTGGTCGCGATAGATCGAGTTTGATCTTCAGCGAGTTCTTCCTGCTCCATCAGTAGAGTTCTTCTTCCTCTTCTGTCATGGGCTGCTCGAAGGATACCGTCTGCGGCGGACTGGCCGGGTTCTCTGAGGTGGATGTCAGCGTCTTCATCGGAAGGGTCGATCGATCGCTGATATCTAGATCGATCTTCGGCGTCGCTTTCCTTGTTTCCGCGGCGGGTGGAAGGTTCTGCGAGGTCGTTTGCTGTCCTTCGGAGCCGTTTCCTCGAGAGTGGGCTCTTCGGGGCATCTTTTCGTGCCGGAGATCGAAGTCGAGTCTCCTGCCAGTGCCTTGGTGGATCAGCGGCAACTTGCTCCTCGCAGTTAAGGTATCGACCTGTTTTGCGGCGAGGTTATCAGCTTGTCTGTTGTTCCGCCAGCGGTGAGTAAACAGTTCCTTCATCTGCTGGCGCCTCGGTGTTTGCATCAGCAGTGACTGTGGGCGTCTCCAGCTGGAGTCTTCTCAGCGTTGGCATCGGCGGTGTTCCGTCTAAGCGCTGGCTGATCCTTGGTGGCGTCGGCTGACATGATCGGCGTGTGCAGTTCGCGAGATAGATAGATCCGTAACCCTCCTTCTAGCGCCAAACTGTAGGAACGAAATTAGCACCGTCAATTTCTGATAAAGATTTGTGGAGGAAACCGAGTTAACCCGATCTTCCTTGAAGGTCCGGGATATCTGCTGGGCGCTACGAAACAATCAATAAAATAGAAGTTGCGAAAATAGAAATCGTAAAAGTTGAAGAGATCTTATTTCTGAATTCGTTTGGCGTGTACAACAAGAAAATCGACCGTAAGGGCTGTCGAGAGTCCGCTAGTCTGGTCGCCTAAGTCTATCCTAGTTAGTCGCCTTCGCTAGTGAAAACAGAAAAGAATGCTAAATCGCTCTAAGTGCTAAGTGCTTTCGAAAATTTGTGATCTGGTTTGCTTCTTGCTCATAGCTCTCCTTATATACTCCTCCTAGGCGGATTATCTTCGCGGGCTGAGTCGGGCTTTTCCATTTTCGTCCATCTTTGTGTTTATCGGAAACTTGACATTTATCTTGGAAATCTTGACATTTATCTTCTGGAAACTTGACATTTCTCTCTTATGTGAGGATAAAGATAAACCGTCATAGTTATCCTTCCTTTCGGAAAATCGTCGTGGGCGTTTGGCCGTTGGGCGTTAAGCGTTTTCACGGTTTCGAAGGACAGTCTTTGAAGGTCGGTGTTTCGAAGGAACCTCAATTCCTTGTTTAGTCGAGGAAGTGGCGTTAGAGTAACGTGATCATACCAAACTTGCGTAGATTGATCCGAACAAGCTAAGATGGGATCGAACCGACGCGATAGGCAGACCGGGCGAGGGCGTGGACCGTCGCCAGGCCGACCGCGGGTGCCGCCGGCCAGGGCGGCCAGCGTGGAGTGCCGCCCGGTATGGGCCGGTACCCCGGCGCCAGGCCGTGCCGCCAGCGCCAGGCGATGCCGCCCGGAGCGAATTACGCCGCGCCAGGCCGGTGCCGCCGGCGCCAGACCAGCCATCCGCATGCCGCCCGGCGCAGGCGAAGTGCTGCGGCTAAAGCCAGCGTCCGCGCCGCCGGCGCCGCCAGCCAGCGTCCGCATGCCGCGGCCAGGCGAATGCGCCGGCGCCAGGCGAATGCCGCCCGGCGCCAAACCAGCCAGCGTCCAGCTGCGCCGCCATGGGCAGGGTGCCACCGGCGCCAAACCAGCCAGCGTCCGCATGCCGGCCGCCAGGCGGTGCGCCGGCGCCAGGCCAGCCAGCGTCCAGCGTGCGCCAGCGCCGGGCGCCGCCGGTGCCAGCCGTCTTGCCGTCGTGGGTTTGTTCGATCTTTCCCTCGTCAGTTGTTTCGGAAATCTTTTGAGTTTTGGGAGGTCTCAAGTAAGTAGATCTCGAGATAATTGTTTCCAACGAGATTCAGCGAGTATCGGGATTTTGAGATGGACTTAGATCTGCAGATTTTCCGTCGTCGAGGATGAGAGCAATGTGGCTCGAGTTTTAGATATGTTAAAAGATGAATCTTTTAAACAATCGGGAAGGTTTTACGGAAGACTCATTGTAGATCTCGGACAATCCAGACATGGGTTTCAAGGGACCAAGATGCTGTCATTGCCCGAGATCATGAGACGATCGCATGGACGGGCGCCAGGACCCTCGCCGTTGGCGCCAGATGGGAGTGGACGAGCCTTCCGTGAGTTTTATCGGCGGCGACCGTTCTTGGATTTGATCGTTGCTTGGCTTTTCTTTCGAGGATTTTCGGGTGACGATTTCGTCATTGACCGATTTTGACCCCAACAAACCGTTACTCAGTTTAGACATGGCCTCCTGCCATGATCAAACTTCCAAGTAACAGGAACCTACATGAAAACAGTTTAGCAAACAATTGATTATAACTCACAGTTTTTGGTTGACCGTGGCCTTGACCCCGTGTCCGTCTTCTGCGATCCGAACCCTTTTCTTGACCTTCACAAGTAGACCCACGTCTGGAATGATCTTCACTTGAGGAGAACCTTCTTCAGATTTCGATTCAAATCGGGCAGAGTAACTGTTCTCGAAAACTCTCAAAAACTGCCGAAAGAGGATCGAAAATGATCGAAACTCTAACTTTCTTTCTTTGCTTTCTCTCTCACGTTTTAACTGAATTTGAAATGGTCTGGATGGTATGAAATGAACTGGGGTCGTGGGGTATTTATAGGAAGCAGCAACCAATCAGAAACAGGTCGTGTGGCAGCCCGTGTGTCGTTTCACATGGCTCCGGACACATGCACTGCAGCACCTCGTGCTCCACATGTCTGGCTGCATGACCAGGATGGCATGCATGAAGACACCATGTCCTCCACATGTCTGTAGGAATGGCCTGGTTGCATGCACACTGACACCACATCGGCCACATGTCGATCAGCATGCCTCGATCGCAGGTTGAGCGGCACCTCGTGCTTCTATGTGTCACTCCGCATGATGTGATCGTTTGGGCTTCAACACCTCGTGCTTCCCTTGCCAACTACCATGACAGGCAGTTGACACCACGTCCTCCACGTGTCTGAAGGCATGGCTTTGTTGCATGCACTTTGACACCACATCGGCCACATGTCAATAAGCATGCCTCGGTCGCAGGTTGAGCGACACCTCGTGCTTTTGTATGTCACTCAGCATGCTGTGATATCCTGAGCTTCAACACCTCGTGCTTCCCTTGCCAGCTAACATTCCAGGCAGTTGACACCACGTCCTTATCTCATAGATCAAGCCATCTCGAGCTTCTCGGTCCATTCGACTGATTCCGGTTCTTCCGGTGAATTTTCGACCCGCGATCAATCCCGAATATTTTTCTATGCCCGTTCGGATGAGCTGAATATTTTTAATAAACTCCAAAATAATTCTGACCTTGATGGAAAATATTTCCCAAGCCTCCGGCTTCCTCGAAAAATACCGAAATACCGAAATCAGGGTTTTTGTTTGATTTCAGGTCCGTCGTGCTTCAATTCCCGTCCTGCTTAAATTCCCGTCCTGCTTCTTGCTTCCAAAATCATATTTTTAATGATACAAAATTTTTCCAGGACAACACCGCGGTGAAGAAACGTCGGGTTTCAAAAACGTCGGGTTTCAAAAACGTCGTGCTGCTAAAACGTCCTGCTTTCAAAATTTTTATTCTTCCAAAACATCCGTCTTATCAATCTAACACCTTCTTTAACAGGGTCGAGCAGTTTAAGGTTCCGTCTCAGTCGTTCAGTGGTTTTTTGAGTTAGAAAATTTGACCCCCCCCTCCTTATAGCGCCAAATTGTGGGAACCAAAATTCACACCGTCGATTTCCGTAAAATAAGGAAAGTCAAGCCAACTCGACTTTTCCAGAGGTCCCGTATTATCTGCTAAAACACACAAAAACGAAAGAGACAAAGATAACAGAATATCGAAAGTAAGTTGCACAGAGGCGTATTAATGATTGATAAGAACAGAGTTACAAGATTTCCGAGAGACAAGATGAACAGAGTAATTGGAACAAGCTCGCATCCTTATCGAAATAATAATAACACCGAAAAATAAATAAAACCCAAACACGTAACTTAGAGCCCAAGTAAGGATGTGCTACATCAGGTCGTCCCAGGTGAAGAAAAATTTGACCTCAAATTTGGCAAGTCTTCTGGCTCATGAAATGGACTCAAGTGCTTGACGTTAAAGACATCAGCGGTCTTCATGTCCGGAGGCAGACGCAACCTGTACGCATTTGCGTTAATCTTCTCCACGATCTCTGACGGTCCTATCTTCCGTGGCTTCAACTTGTTATGCATCCCCGGTGGAAACCTCTCCTTAGTTAGAACAGCCCACACCTTATCACCAACCTGGAATTGCAGTTCGCGACGATGAGCATCAACCACAGTCTTGTACTTAGTCTTCAAGTTAGAACGAACAGTCGCATGAAGATCAACAAAAGCGTCAACCATGTTGAACGCACGCCCATGATGCCGAGTCTTATCAGGTGCAATCGACAAATCCAACGGACCACGAGGCACATTGCGAAAGACAACACGAAACGGACTGAATCCAGTGCTTCGATTAGTTGCATGGTTGTGTGCAAACTCAGCTTGATAGAGAACAGTATCCCACGTCTTGATGTTGTTACCTACCAAGCAACATAACAAGTCCCTTAAATCTTAGTTAGTGACCTCAGTCTGTCCATCAGTCTGAGGGTGATACGCGGAGTCCATATCCAAGCTCGTGCGCAAGAGCTTCCACAAAGATCTCAAAAAATGACAAGAAACGTGAGTCATGATCCGACACTATGGACGTTGGAAGGCCATGTAGCTTGTAGATCTCACGGAAGAAAAGGGAAGCCACCTGTGTTGCATCAGTCGTCTTCTTACAAGCCACAAAACGAGCCATTTTCAAAAAACGATCAACAACCACCATAATCGAATCATGGCCACGCTGTGTTCGTGGCAAACCCCATGAATAAATCGACACTGATATCGGACCAAGTTTGGGTGGGAATTGGTAGAGGCAAGTCCAAGCCAGCATTAGAAGCATGTCCTTTGGCAGCTTGACAGATACCACAATGCAGTACGTAACGTTCCGCGTCACGCCTCAAAGAAGGCCAAAAATATGACGACGAGACCAGTTGCAGGGTTCTATCACGTCCCACATGGCCCCCACCTTGCAACTCCTTAATAATCTGCAAACGTAAGCTGCATTCAGGAATACACAAGCGAATGCCGCGAAAGAGAAAACCGTCCAACACCAAGTAATCAGGGCAGCGACCTTCCACTGCATCATTCCATAACTTCCCAAAGAACACATCAGTAGGATATAAATCAGGAAGAACCGAAAACCATGTCACTGTTGTATGCAAGGTTGCAAGCAGAGACTGTAAACGGCTAAGCGCATCTGCAACCTTATTAAGCACACCGGCCTTATGTTTAATAAAAGAGGCGAACTGTTGAAGATACGCGAACAAAGAAGCATGTCGAGCAGAAACTTTATCCTGTGAACCAATGTGTTTTAAAGAATCATGGTCGGTAAACAAGACAAACTCACGATGAAAAAGGTAATGTCGCCAGTGTTTAACCGCCTGGATCACAGCGTAGAGCTCAACGTCGTACGTACTCTATCTTCCTCAAGCGCCAGCTATTGTTTCACTAAAGAAAGCGACTTGCTTACCCTGTTGACTCAACACAGCCCCAATGCCATTCTTGGAAGCATCCAAATGTAATCAAATGGCACAGAGAAGTTGGGTAGCGCAAGAACCGGAGCTGTTGTGAGCTTATGTTTGATGAGCTGAAATGCCTCCTCCGCTTCAGGTGTCCACACGAACTGAGAGAGCTTGATACAATCTGTTACTGGCGCCATAATGCTGCTAAAGTGAGACACAAACCTTCAATAAAAAGAAGCAAGACCATGGAAGCTGCGAAAATTGGAGATAGTCCTCGGCGTAGGCCAGGTCCGGATAACTTTGATCTTAGAATCGTAAACCTCAAATCCCCTCTCAGAGATCACATAACACAAAATAATACCTCAGCGACACCAAAAGAACATTTTATGGTCGCTGCAAATAACCTTTCTTGGCGCAGGACAAGTAACACCGCACGAAGGTGGGCGAGATGATCTGCAAGTGACGTGCTGAAGATCAAAATATCATCAAAATACACAACCACGAACTTGCCAATGAAGGGACGCAATGCCTGATTCATCACTCGCATGGATGTGCTGGGGGCATTAGACAACCCGAAAGGCATTACTAGCCACTCAAAATGTCCTTCCCGAGTCTTAAAAGCTGTCTTCCATTCGTCGTTGGGACGACTTCTTATCTGATGGTAGCCACTCTTGAGATCCAGTTTTGTAAATATGGAATAAGCGCCAATCTGATCAAGTAAATCATCAAGTCGTGGTATAGGAAATCGATAGAGAATGGTGATCTTATTGATAGCTCGACTATCCACACACATACTCCAAGAACCGTCCTTTTTTGGAATCAGTAATGCAGGAACTACGCAAGGCTAAGACTCTCGCGTATATACCCCTTGGAAAGTAGTTCTTCAACCTGTCTTCGAAGCTCATCCTGTTCCTATGGGCTCATTCTATAGTGTGGCCGATTAGGAAGTGGCGAGTGAAGAGCCAAGTCAATACAGTGTTGAATATCACGCAAAGGTGGTAACCCGGTTGGCAGATCAGCTGGAAACACATCCATAAACTCCTGAATCAACGGTGCAAATTCAGGCGGTACACGAAACGAGGCAGGAGTAGTCGATTGAGTGGCCACAAGGACATATAAGACGTCCGCTGTGCGAAGCTCCTCTTCAAATGGTGTTTGAGATAGCATGAGAACCGGACGGGTGGAGCTAGAGCTATTTGGTGCGATTGCTGGAGTTGGACAAGCTTCCGCAGGAGTGACTCTTTCTTGCGTTGGTATAAGCGTTATCCTCGTATCCTCAAAGGTGAAGGCATATGTGTTAGCAAATCCATCATATATAGTTTTGCGATCATACTGCCACGGACGTCCAAGCAGTAGATGACCTGCATCCATTGGAACAACATCACAGTAGACCAAATCACGATAGTTCGAGCCGACAGAGAAAGGAACTTTTCAACGTTTTGCAATACGAATGTCTGTTTCCTTGTTTAACCAAGCCAATTTTTATGGTGTCGGGTAAGGCTCTGCAAATAATGCTAGTTTGGCAACTGCTTCTTCCAATATAACATTCGTACAGCTCCCTGAATCAATCATGAATCAACACACATTCCCACGTATAGTACAAGAGGACCGAAAGATATTGGTGCCCAACCAAGATTCCTCAATTCCTTGTGGACTGAGAAAATTACGACGAATCACCAAAAGTGGGCCTGTGTCGCCTTCAACGTGTTCCTCTGCTAGATCTGGCAATTTAATAGCCTGTTCATCGTCATCTTCATACTCGACTTCATCATTAGAGAGGAAAACCCGTTTTGGACAAGATGATATTTGATGTCCTGCTTCACCACAATTGTAACATTTAAAAGTTGCAGGCCGCTCTGCACGCGAAGCACCTTTACCTGCGCCCTGATCAACTAGGCGTTTGTTCTTGTCCTTCGACTGGGACTCTGATGTAGATGTACTCGCTTGATCTACTGTCGTTCCAGACCGAGTTCTAGCGTTAGATGGTGACCAAGAGTTTGTAGAGATCCGTAAGTTCTGCTCAATAAAGATCGCACGTTGATAAGCTTCTGAAACAGAATTAGGATTGAACAACAAAAGATGGTTCTGGATTTGTTGTCTTGACCCGCCAATAAAACGTGATACAAGCTGGTCCTGCATTTCCAGAAGTGTATTACGAGATAGAAGGGTAAAAAAAATCTGAAGCATAATCATCAACTGATCTACTTCCCTGTCTCAGATTCCGCAGTTGGTTATACACTGTCCATGTATAATTAAACGGAAGGAACGACTTGTGAAGCATATGTTTGAGCTTTTCCCATGAATTAATACGTTCCTTTCCTGCTCGGATTCTCTGTTCTTTTACTTGCTGCCACCAGGCTGAAGCCATTCCCTTGAAACGAGTAGCCACCAATGGTTCGCGCATCACATCTGATCCAGTCGAGCAGCTCATCAGGCTTCAAACTACCGTTGAATTCCGGCAATTCAAGTCGAAACCCAGACTCCCAGTTGCGATTTTCACCCCATTGGGCTGCCATCACATCCTGATTTTGAGGTAATACTTGCCGCTCTTGCAATCCTGCAAAAGGGTTGTCATCGACAAGATCGTCATCTTCCTCCTCTCCAAGGTTTTGTTCATGGCGGTTTTGACCCTGAGGAGCTTGAGGGTGTGCTTCCAACACCGTTCGCATTGCTGCTTCGATCGAGACTTGTAAAGTATGTCGAAACTCACGGCGAAGATCAGTCACAGCGTCTCGTAAAGCTTCCGCTTGGTCATCAAGTTGCTTCTGAATATCCTTCTTAGGCAGCATGATTAAGGATCCTTTGTCTCTGATACCAACTATTGCAGCAGCGTATGGGATAATCCGATGAATTCGATCAACACGAGATGAACTCAACGACGACTCTGTTTTCAAACTTTTGCAAAGGTTGTAAACGTGATGCGATTTGTAGAGAAGAAAGTCTCAAACTTTATTATGCAAAAAACCGAGTATAGAAGAACACATACATTCTCTATATACAGTACTTCTAAACGATAACACCAAATCTCGAGAACCAAATAACTAAGAGGAATAGGAACAAACTCCCAAAATAATAATAACACCGAAAAATAAATAAAACCCAAACACGTAACTTAAAGGCCAAGTAAGGATGTGCTACATCAGAGAGAGAGAGAGAGAGAGAGAGAGAGAGAGAGAGAGAGATTACGTATAAGGGTATGAACAATAGACCCAGCATCAGAAAATTATACGAGTAGACATGATTAGTTAGTTAATTAAGCAAGATATATAAAAAAGATCATATTGTAAAATTTTTGGAATTTTTTTCACAAGCTAAATATTCGAATACGTTAAAACCGCTAGCTCTAATTGTCAACGTGAAATCACAACATACGGCTAAAATACGAAAATTCACTTGAACTATTCCTTTTTTTTTTTGCTTGAGCTGAGTTTTTTTCTTCTATATGCTTCTTGTGCTTTTATTCTCATTCTTTTGTAATAGGTGGTTCATTTTGTAACTCTTTTGAAGCTCATCAGTAGAAAACGTTAATCTCAGTTAAAGAAAAAAAGAACAATTCCAATAATAGTCGAGTACAAATATTTCTTGATGTTATCTTACAAGATGCTTGAACTATTTCTACCTCACCTCATTCATAAAGTTGTTGTCTGTTTTTTTATCTAATTCATATCGCTGTTCAATCAAGTAAGTGGCATGTGACTTTGTGGGGTTTGCATCCGTCTAGTTATTATTATAGATGATACAACGATCATAGAACACATATCTTGTATGTGTTTTGCTTCTGTGACTGTGGGGTTTGCACACTGCCTAATGATAATCATAGGTGATAGAAGGACCATAGAACAAATATCTTGTGTGTTTTTTTCGCTTATAATCGCAGTACGACTGGACATGGTGGTCCAAAAGAATCTGTGTGAAACATGTCGTCAACATCTTACATATTGTCGTGATGGGTTTTAAAATATGTGAACTCTTAACTAAACAAAAATCATACAGAAACACACACACTCAACGTTTATTGTGAAATAGTTGTGGAGAAATTGTTTAACTGTTTTGTTCATCAAACTGAATGTTATTTCAAAGCTTACATAAACCTGAATAGTGCTAACGAATTTTAGAATTCGAAACCAAATTATCTAGCGAAAATATTCTCAACTTTTTCAAAAAAAAGTAATCCTGAGGAACCTGGTTACAAATTTAATTTCATTTTTCATACTTCATCAACTGAACAATTCGAAAAGACATACTAAATCCACTAAAAAAAAGCCACGGTTTTTCTAACCGTGATGTTATAGCCATGGTTTTATATGGAAAGGTTACTTATCATATAGCCACGATTTTTAGCTGTATTGTCACGAGATTCCTGTGGGGATAGTGAACTTTTTTACTAGTGTTTGTATAGTGTTGACAAAAATAATTTAGTAAAATGAAATACGCAATTTTAATTATAACTAATAATTTTGCTTGCTTACTACAATATAATAAAATAACATAATTGGTTTGTAAGTGAAATTGATATAGTTGTAAGTTCAAAATATATAAGAAATGATGGTTACAATCCTTAATGTTGATAACAAAATTGAAGACATCCCTTATCTATTAAAGAGAAGCATTACTACATTTTATTTATGACACGTATCATCACTAGAGTGAATCACTAAATAATTAAATTGGTCCATGTAAACATATAATATATTTTTTGTTAAACTAATGAGAAATTAATTATTAATGTGCAAAATGCTATTTTCATTTTTTCCTTAAATAAAAGCTACAGAATTATCTAATATGATTATAATATATATTGAAATTAAAGATTTTGAATAAAAAAATTATATTCTTCATTATTTTTGTTTAATTTTTAATTATTAAAATAAACTAAACAATCATATTCACCATAAAATAAAAATTTAAACTTTTCGTATATGCTATATTTTGCATTTAAAAAAAAAGACTTTAAATTACTAAATTTGTTAAAAGTTTGTGATCAATGGTTTAAATTTTGGTTATAACCAGATCCAAATTATCATAAAACTATATGAATATAAATTCTCATTTAATAGATATTCTTATTTAAAGCATATATTTTAATACTGTTTAAATTAAATTATATACCTTATAAAAATAAATACTTTAGTTCGTAAATTTGTATTGAACAAGTATTGAAAACTTAATATTTTAATTTTGCAATTTTCATTCAATTTTAAATAGGATTATAGATTATTAAAATTCCACATTGAAAATTTTGTTTTCAGCAATTTAAAATTTTTGTAATAAAAATACAATTGATCATAAAATGATATGAGTACGAAGTCCTTATTTAATGGATAACCATATTAAAATATACTATATATGTATGTTTATATCATTGAAATTAACTGTATACAATAGAAAATAGGGAAAATATGATTGTTTTGATTTATGGGCTTTTTGCAAAAGTAACTCAAAACTTGGAGTCAAACAGAAAACTAACCTTTTCTTTTGACTCATTTTTTTTTGAGATTTTCACCCCACACCTGCATTTTATCTACGAAAATGCCATTAACTTTTTTTTTTTTCGAAAATGGCTTCTTTACTGTCTCAACATCATCTTCTTCAATTATTTACAATAGTGCCACTACCATGAATAGTTCAACAACCTTGTACTAACTGTTTGGAGCTTTTAATGCCCTTTAATACACGTAAATCTCTTTACACTCTCTCTGTTTCAATTGTTATGAACTAAAAACAACATTTCTTTCACTTTCTCTCCATATTCATCCAAAAAACTCAAGCTTTTGATTCAAAATATTTTATGGTTGACAGAGCCATATTTCTTTCGTTTTGACTTACGGTTGCTTTCGTTTGAGGTTCTGGGTGGTTGGAGAAGACCATGTGTGCAAACGAAGTCATCTCACCTAGTTTAAGGTACGAATTTGAATTTTTTTCAAGATCTGTTCGCGTAGAAGACTTACTAGTAAGTCATCTGTATGTAGAAGACTTACTGATAAGTCTTCTGGTCAAACGGACGACTTAAACTAAGTCGTCCGGCTTTGTTTGTTAAAAAAAACTCCAGACGACTTATATATAAGTCGTCTACGAGAAACGGGCTAGTTTTGCATTTGACCGAATCGTGTCAGATCTTTGACTATTTCTGGACGACTTATAATTCAGTCGTCTCTGGGAAAGTTAAAATTTCAATATTTTATTAAACTAGACGACTTACGTGTAAGTCGTCTTAGGTTAGTTTTGTAATTGAAAAATAAAACTTCATCGTTTAACTTTTACCAGACGACATAATATAAAGTCGTCCTGACAGAAGACTTAATTTAAAGTCGTCCGGGGAAAGCAAAGTCGTCCAGAATTTTTCCCAATTTTCTGGTCAAACCTTGCTTATCCCGGACGACCTTAAATTAGGTCGTCTAGCTGGACGACTTTCAATTAAGTCGTCTGGAGAAAGTTAAATTTCAAGTTTTATTTTTCAATTACAAAACTAACCTAAGACGACTTACGCTTAAGTCGTCTAGTTTGAATAAAATATTGAAATTTTAACTTTCCCAGAGACGACTGAATTATAAGTCGTCCAGAAATAGTCAAAGATCTGACACGAGTCGGTCAAATGCAAAACTAGCCCGTTTCTGGTAGACGACTTATATATAAGTCGTCTGGAGTTTTTTTTTAACAAACAAAGCCGGACGACTTAGAATTAAGTCGTCCCATTTAATTTTAAATTGCAAAAGTGACCTCTTTAGACGACTTACCTTTAAGTCTTCTGGACGACTTAATTCGAAGTCGTCTGCGGCAATGTTTATTGAACTTCTTCATTTTCTCTATATTTACTAATGTGTTTTATTTTGAATATTTGCAGATGATTTGTCAGTTACATGCAGTTTATGGAGAATGGTTGTTGAGAGATTGCCGTTGGGATTTTGTGGTTGATGATCTCAAAGGAGCAAAATTGTTTTTATTGAATGAAGATTCAACACATGCTGAACTTGTTGCAATGGCTCAACTTGTTGCAATGGCTCAAGAAGATTATAACCTGGACATTAGAACAGTGACTGTGGAGATTAGCTACTCATTACCAGCAGAAATGATGATGGCTCCAGGCAGTCCTCCCATTCATGTTACAAGTGATGACAAGTTCGAACTTGCTCGTGATACTCAAAACATGAGTATGTCTTTGTGTATCAAGCCGCAGCAAGGTGGAAACGGTTTCAGAGAAAAGGGATAATGATGAAGCTGGTGAATGGGAAGAAGATGTTGGTGATGATGAAGCTGGTGAATGGGAAGAAGATGTTGGTGATAATGATGAAGCTGATGAATGGGAAGAAGATGTTGGTGATAATGAGTTTGTTGAAGATGAAAATCAAGATGGGGAGGAGGAAAATGGGAGGAGGATGCTGATAACTCTATTGTTGGTGAAACGGATCAGAATGGTGGGGGCACAGTCTTTATGGAAAGGTTCAAGATGAGGACGAGGAAGATGATGATAATATTTGTTTTGAAGAAATCGAAAAGACATATGCTAAGACAAATGCTATTGAAGGAGGAAAATCGGATGGTACCAGTATCTATGTCAACCAGAGTTTTGTTAGCAAGGATGCACTGCTTTGAGCTGCGGTTGGCAGCAGTGAGGTAGGTTTTCTTCAGAATATACAAATCAACGAAAAAACTCTCCTTGTGGCAACATGTCGGGTTAGCGGTTGTGGATGGAAGATCAGAGCGAGTGTGAAACATGGGACAAACACGTTTTGGGTAACAAAGTATGTGGAAAAACATTTATGCTCAGTGGGAGACCGAATCGCTCAGCGGAGACACTGTACTCCGAAGTATGTTGGTAGTCTTTTCATTGATCGTGTTGGAATCATTGATGGGATAACTCCAGCATATCACTGATGCAATGAGGAACATGTTTGACATGGAGCTTGATTACACCACTTCATACATAGCACTGTTATATGCATAAACATTGGTGAGAGGATCAGCAGAAGAAGGGTATTCGCGTCTGGCATCATATCTCGAGCAAATCTCCATTGCAAATCATGATTCTATCACGGCTATAGAACTTGATTCTATGAAAAGATTTAAGTATCTATTTCTCTCTTTTGGAGCTTCTATAAAAGGTTTTAAGTATCAGAGAAGGGTCATTGTGGTGGATGGAACTCACCTAAGTGGAAAGTATGGAGGTGTTATGTTAGTTGCAGCCGCACAAGATGGCAATTTTCAGATATTTCCATTGGCTTTTGGGATCGTGGATGCTGAAGATGAACCTTCTTGGGAATGGTTTTTCACAAAATTGGCTAGTTGTATATCTCATGACAAGCCTCTGGTGATAGTCTCCGACCGACACGCGGCCATTAAAAGTGCGTGTGATAAGGTGTTTCCTTGGGCAACCCGAGGAATATGTTATTATCACCTTCAAGATAACATTGTCAAAAAGTTTAAAGGGAAACATCTCATGTACTTGGTGAAAGGGGCTGCTTATGCTCACACGGTTTACGATTTTGACCGGTACATGGCTGAGATACGGAGTGCAAACCCGGAACTTGCAACGTATTTGGAGAATGCCGACGCCAGCCTATGGTCAAGGGTTTATTGTAAGGGGAACAGGTACAACATAAAAACAAGCAACATCGCTGAATCTATTAATTCCGCACTGAAGCGAGCAAGAGGATTTCCGATTCCGTTCCTGCTGGAGTTCATAAGGCAGAAGTTAGGAAAATGGTATTGGAAAAGGAGACAAGATGCATTGAGTCTCACAACTCAACATAGCCGGGGTGTTGAATACTTGCTTGCTGTTCGAACAGAGATAGCGGATCGATGACGGTCCAACTAATTGATGGATGGCGATTCTTTGTCAAAGGTGGCAAAATGGACTGTGTGGTTGATTTGGAACATGCAAAGTGTGATTGTGGTGTCTATGGAGTGGAGAAAATACCTTGCTCTCATGCTATAGCTGCTGGAACACATATTCGTTTGCATATCTCCACACTTGTATGTCCAGTGTACTCAAAGAATTATTTGTATGCAGGATACTCAGAGAATATATATCCTATCGTGTCACAACATATTGAGGAACGAGAATGCTTTCCTCCAGACGTAAAGCGTGGTCCGGGGAGACAGAAGAAATCAAGATGGCAATCTTGGTTGGAGCTATCTAGGATGAGAGGACACAAACCCAGGAAGAAACACAGGGCAAGGAGATGCTCAAACTGCAAGGAAACTGGCCATACGAAACCACAATGTACACAACCAGTTGATTAGTTGTCCAGACGACCTAAATTTAAGTCGTCCAGTCTTGATTACCCGTCCAGACGACTTATATATAAGTCGTCCAGTGTTTCGTCTACCAGATAACCTTCAAGTAAGTCGTCCAGAAGACCTTCTACTAAGTCCTCCAGCGTATTTTATATTTAGACGACCTTCTACTAAGTCGTCCAGTGTATTTTATTTTTAGACGACCTTCTACTAAGTTAGCCCGGTGTATTTTATTTTAGACTACCTTGTACTAAGTCATCCAGTGTATTTTATTTTTAGACGACCTTCTACTAAGTCGTCCAGTGTATTTTATTTTTAGACTACCTTCTACTAAGTCGTCCAGTGTATTTTCAATTATTAAGTGTGTGTGTGTGTCAACTTTTATGATTAACTTGAGAGATAACATATTATAATGGTAAGTCGTCTACAAAATATGAATATAACAAATAATAGAATTTAAAGTCGTCTAATATTAGAAAATAAAGTCGTCTACAAGTTAGTCAAGTAGACGACTTACAAATAAGTCGTATGTAACAGGCAAGCTGGAAGACCTTCGGCGACTTATTTGTAAGTGTTTGAAGACTTTCGGACGACTTATAAGTTACAAATCTATACAAAATCTATACAAAATCAAGTTACAAATCTATACAAAATCGTTAGAAAATCTATACAAAATCTATACAAAATCAAGTTACAAATCTATACAAAATCTATAAAAATCAAGTTACAAATCTATACAAAATGGTTAGAAAATCATGTTCAAATACAAAGAAAATCAAAGCCATACACAAATATAATCATACATGCCTGAACATATCACCATCCACATTTTCTTTCAAATGCTGATCAAGAAGCTCCGTCCATATATCCACCGCCATTTTATCCCTCATATTCTTCGTGTTGGCCCTAGCAAAGTCTTTAGAGTTAAAGGGGACCCAAGAGCATGACATTCAATGTACTTTAGAAACACGCCACAATCACCATTGTTGGCCGTGGGTACATCTTGTCTCTCATATGTGTATGGCTCCACCCGTATTTGACCGTATTTAATCGGTGGCAGCACTCAACAAGCAGATAAGGGACCATCTCGAGAAAGGCTGCATTATCTCATCCCATGCTACTGCTGCGTAGATGAAGGTATGCTGTCCCAGACGACTATGTGCCTCTTAGGGATCCATATCCAAATAGCAATCCAATGGCGTTGTTCAAGTTCAGCGGCATAGATATCATCAATGTCCTCCCCACCTTGTTTGATTTGCAAAATGAAGGTATTGATCCGTCATAAAATTCCACGCCCACCAGGTAGAGCTCTTCCTAAACCTTTGTGATGGTCGGATAATTTGAAGAACTGATACTGGTCTCTCCATACTGGGAAAAGTTGTGATTCAGGAAGCACATTAACTCATCTGAAAGCTTGTGGGTTCTCCGATACCTCTGCCTCAGCACATTAATCCAAGCATCTATATGCTGCATATAAAATAATACAAGTTAGATATCAGGGACTTAAATATAAATTAATGCGGAAAGTCGTCTACGTGGGCGACTTTCAGACGACTTATCGATGAAATCGTCTATTTGGACGACTTTGTAGGCGACTTTCCAAGCGACTTATCTTTAAGTAATCGGTAAATATAAGTCGATGCGGAAAGTAGTCTACTTGACAACTTTGTAGCGACTTTCAGGCGACTTATATTTACCGGGCGACTTAAAGATAAGTCGATGCGGAAATCGTCTACTTGACGACTTGTAGGCGACTTTCAGGCGACATATTTAAGTCAGACGACAAAGATACAAGATAAGCGAAGACTTACGCAGTCTTCCAGCCATTCTCAGGCAGTCGGAGGATGTATACCACCAAGTTGGTGATGTCGTGGTTTTCATCATGCTTAGTGAAATAATGACTGCAAACAAAAAGCAATCACTACGGATCAGAAATAATCAGTTTTGGTAGACTAAATCAAACTATTATGGGTAAAGCAATCACTTACGGATCAGTTTTCAACCAACCAGCGAGTTCCTTCAACTTAGGTCTTTTACTGGCTGAAATGGATTATAGGCTGCCACTTTATCTTTATTTTCTCTAGGTATAAGGAGATATCTGCGTGGAGAAGGTTTCTTCGCTCGTTCACTCCTTGCGCCCTATGCGATGGGAGCTATTTTGTCCAATACAACCAGGCTCGGTTGTTTATGCGATTAGAGCGGCTTCGGTTGTTATACGGTGGCGGCGCTTGTTGTTGATTGGTGGAAGCGGCCTTTCGGTTGGTCGATGGAAGTGAAGCAACAATCTCTTTGAAGGAGACACCATCTGCTTTATCCGGCAAGATCTTATTTCCGTGTTAGCCTCATCGCAATTTCTCTGCAATAAAGTTGCACACTAGTTAACCACGAGGACGACTTAAATAAAGTTATGCGGGCGTCTGAGTTGACCATGGGCGACTTAATTTTAAGTCGTCCATGGTCAACAATCGTCGATAACTTTATTAATCGTCGAAATCAACTAATCGTCAGTTAACTTACATTTAAGTCGTCACGGAAAACTAGTTAACTGACGACTTAATTCTTGTTGGGAGAGGATTTGATACTAACCTCAGATTGTTTGGCTTGAGGGGTAGGTTGTTTCTTTTGAGGAGTAGGCTTTTGGTTTGAGGAGTAGGCTTTTGGTTTGAGGAGTAGGCTGTTTCGTTGAGGAGTTGGCTGTTTCTTTTGAGTAGGCTGTTTCGTTGAGGAGTAGGCTGTTTGGTTTGAGGAGTAGGCTGTTTCTCTTGAGGAGTAGGCTGTTTCTCTTGAGGGGTTGTCTGATTGGTTAGAGGTGTAGGCTGTTTGTTACTAACCCGGTTTGTTTGGCTTGAGGGGTAGCCTGATTGGTGACACCAACCTTCTTCTCCACAGCTTCCACCCTATCGGACAACTTCCTAATCTCCTTGATGCACTTCTTAAACCCTTCTTTCATGCAGTCACTACCCCTTCTTTCATGTCAATCTCCTTGAACATATTTTCCAACTCCTCTCAGTCACCCAACTAGCCTCTTCTCTAGCCTCTTCACTAGCCTCTGGGAGCCTCTGCAGAAGCCTCTTTACGAGCCTCTTTAGCAGCCTCTTAGGAGCCTCTTTAGGAGCCCTTACGAGCTTTCTTCAGAGGTCTTGGATTATCTTCCTCCTCCTCCACACAACCATCTCTATCTCTTTGGTTTTCTAGTACCAGTGACTTCCCAGCAATCCTTGGTCCACTTCCACGGTCTCCGATCATACATGACTTTAATGATGTTCTCCGCGGGCCGTCCTCAACCTCGAGTCCCATTTTGGCCACATTTCACTAATGTCCTTCTCAACAAAGTTGATCGCGGGTCTGCAGTAAATAGAAGAATCGAGTTAGATATTTGAAAAAAACTAAATAGCGACTTAATTATAAATTAGATGCGGTAGCTCGATCAATTTAGACGACTTAATTAGAATCGTCTGTAAAGGTCTTCCAGCTGGGCGACTTAGTAGGCGCTTATATATAAGTCTCGTCGGAAGTCGTCCAGCTGGAAGACCTTCAGACGACTTATATATAGTCGTCCTACTAAATCGTCAGTTGGGACCTGGCGACTTAATTAAGTAGATACTGTCTCAAGATAGCTTCTTTCATTGATCTGCGGCCTCTGCCCCGTAAGCCAGTATCGGTGGAGCGGACTGTTTCCTCTGGGACCACCAATACTAGCACCCAATTCGGCATAGCTGTGTACACCCAGACTGAAGAACTTGTATAAACCCATCCCGGTGTAACAGCCAGTAATATCTTTGTTCCACAAAGAGTCCATCAGCACCTGCGCTCTCCCCATGGATAATTCTCAAACCGTTCTAAATCCATCACTAGCCTTGCCAGACTAGATCGTGTAGCGGTTGAAAACTTTCTCCCTTCAATGAATCCAGTGAAGATGGAAGATGCAGCGAGCGCTTGCGATCTTCCGTGAACAATCCTATCTCTTGATCTGCTATTATCGATCAGTAGTTGGCCCAGCTTCGGATGAACTCCCAGCATCCCGGAAAACCATCTCTTTGGTAACTTCACATTTTGGTGTCTCAAGGTCCTCGATGTACTTTCGCAGTTTAGACCGGTGAGGTTTTCAAACTCTAACGAGTGAAAACCTCAAAGGTTGGACCAGACAAGAGACCATCTCATACTTCTTCTTAATGTCCAGCTTGAAACTGAGCATGTAGTGAACCAGCCTTGAAGCGACCAAATCCTGCTCCTTGAACTTGATGAAAACTCCCAAACTTCGACTCCTTGAGCTCTTCAAATTCTTCATCAGTAAGAGCTTCCCAAGAGCATATGCAACTTGTTATTATCCGTTATGATACGAGAAATGCTATTGTGGGCTTCTGGCTCTTCCCCTAATGTATAACCTCGGGGAGTTCTGAATATCCATCCTTTTGTCTGAAAAATAATCAAAGACAACAATAGAGATAAGCTAAACAAGCTAAATCTAACAAGAACACACGAAAAGTCAGAACACAAGCTAAATCAATCACACCTTAATTGTAACTCGGGCGACTTAGTAGGCGACTTAGATATAAGTTAGATGCGGAAATCGTCCAACTGGCGACAGTAGGCGACTTATATTTAAGTCGTCTGGAAGTCTTCAACTGGGCGACTTATATTTAGATCGTCTACTAAGTCGTCGGTTGGAAGACTTTCGGGCGACAAATTACAAGTCTTCGATAGAAAAATTAAGCGGACCTGATTAGTAGCGAAGAAGTACTTTCGTCATTGCGGTTATAGATCTGAAAAATAAACGTGAAACGGTGAGAATGAGTAAATTGATAGAGAAAGCGTTTATGTTCATCTTTTCCTCGAGATTGATGACTACTACGTTAGGGTTTCTGAGCTTCTGAACACGAAGCGGACTAGGGTTTAGAAAGCGGCTAGTGTTTAGAAGCGGCGGTGAGATAGTGTTGGTGAGCACGGTGGAAGGCGGCGGTTTGTTGAGGAAATATTAGGCGGTATTTAGGGTTTAGAAAGCGGCTAGGGTTAGAAGCGGCGAGAACGGTGAGAATGAAGTGAGATAGATAGCCGACGTTGAGGGCGATGGTTTGTTCGGAAATAGTAGAATTCAAATCGCCTTTGATATCGCCCGTGAGAAGCTGTTAGGTTAGGGTTTAAATTTGAAAAATGAACAAAAAAAATCACCTTATATATTGGGTAAATAATCCGGTTAGCTTTAAAAGTACGTTGGTAAAATTTAAGGTTTGGTCGGTTTAGGCGACTTATTCTGCATAATGTACATCGGAGACTAAATATTTAATTAGTGTTTCTGAAACTAAATATTAAGTCGTCAGGGACCAAAATGAACCTAAACTAAAATGACTAAATTAACTAACTAACCGTTATAAAATCAAATTATACTTCAATAGTGTTTACTATACGAAATGAACAAGCTTATGTAATTTTAAATTTTTCAAAAGCGGTTTTAATGCTTTCAAATCTAACCAAGAACATATACAATACTACAACATATGTTGATGAAAGTTAAACTAAAGAATATCATGACTCACTACTTTCACTCATCTATGCTGAAAGCAATTGAAATTTGTTATATCTTAATTTATATCTCTTAATACATATGTTAATTACATAATTCCCATTTTCACTTATCAAAATATTTTTACAAAATTTTTAAATTATGTTTAAGAATAACGACTTTCAGTTAAGTAAGTCGTCTGAGACGACTTCGAGGGGTAGAAAGCGTAAAAAAATTCCGTTTTTGTTTGTTCACAAGGGGATAGTTGTAATTTCAATAGCCTTTTAGGTTACTTTGCCTTTGACCCAAGTTGGGGTATTCTTTGGGTTTGACTCCAAGTTTTGAGTCACACTTGGCAATTCTC
>CM028244.1:21884641-22078783 GCA_016432835.1 Brassica nigra | reverse complement strand
TTGGTTCCCACAATCTCGATGGGATGGGCCAGATTGAACGAACATGAAAAGGACATTGGTCATTGTCTCCTTTTTGTTGGAAATCTCCAAGGAGCAATGCTCGAATGATTTTCTCGCCTAAAACAAGTCTCATCGGCGTTTCTCAAACACTACTCCATGTTCAAGGATAGGGAAAAGTCTGATATCAATCTCTAGGACTTAGGAAAAGCACCCACTTAGTCTATATGCAGCTTCATGATAAGATTCAAAGTTGTAGTGTCGAGAGTCAGTGGCATAGTGACAAAGTAAGCCTTGGACGCATTGAAGAAGGCACTAGTATGAATCCATGACTAGGAACTAGGCCGAGATCGAAAGTCCTTGAATGATTCAGAATGCTCTCCATTTAGCATAAGAAATTATTATTATTGAACAAAAGATGAAGGGCTTGTTGCAAAATCATAAAACTCCGAGGCACCTAGCAATTGGAAGCGCAAGGTAAGAAGAAGAGCTCTCGTAATGAATAATACGTCTATCAAGAGGGGAAAGACATCAAATGTGCATATAACTATCATGTGACTCCGGATCAGAACTCGAAACAACTCCATGAAACACCTGGGCATGAAACATGTCGTACAACGAAAACACCTTCTGCAAGTACCATCAAGCTAGCAAACATTTGATGACAAACAGCAAACTTTAGAAACCAAGCTGGCCCCAAAGATTATCATAGTAGAACTTGGCGACGTCATAATCCTAAGTTGAAGGATAGAATGAACGATTGGTCAAACACAGAAGAAGACCATACGATGGAAAAAATGACAGTGATAGTTGAAGGATAAACAACATCATCAGAGGATCTCAATTTTTCCACAACAGTAACACCACTTATCCCCTCAAAGTTGATTAGTTTGTCATGCAACAATTAAACAAGAACATGCAAAACAAACTAAAGAACTTTAACCAGATTGATGATGCTACTGCCACATGCCTAAACGCTAGACCTGAGGTTCCCAGAATAAATCTGAAATCCCAAGATTAAATGTCCGAGAATGGGTTCTCTAACAGTTCGAAGTTAAAGCTAAAAATATTTAGGGGGTGGGATCGGCTTACAAGAAATCCCACCCCCTAAATACTAAACAAGAATCACTATTCCCTAAATCCAAATGTTATGGTATTTTGATTGATTGTATTTTGAATATTGGTAGCCAGTTTATGGTATTTCAAGCAATTTCTCTTTATTTTTCAGTTTCATATATTCTTGCATTTAGATTTTTCATACTTGATAATTTATTAAATATTTAAATATCAAACTAGGTAAAAGTAAAAAATAAAACTTAGTTTTTCTTGGAAGATTATTCCAAAGGGAAAACATCCATCCCATCGATTTCGTTGACTAGTTTTCATTTCCACCTTCAATTTTATTTATATTTCTTCTAATTAATTTCATTGTTTATTTTTAGCCTATTTTAAGTTTATTTATTCTGAATTGTTTGCAAAGAATAATATTGTATTTCATAGGAGTGAAGACAAACAATTGTTTTTTTTTTTTGTTTTAAAGAATTTTCCTCATTTTCAGCCATGAGACACAATGTTATGTTAATGGTTCCTTGTGTTCTCACATTTATCATTTTAAATAATGTTAAATGTATTTTGTTTAATTGTTGCAGAGAGAGAGAGAGAGAGAGAGAGATTGTTTTCTATTTTTGGATGCTAGTTCCCAACTCGGTTACCCGAATGAACCAAAAACTGAAATAATTGAACTGAAATCAAATAAAATTTCATAAATACTCAAAGTTTTAAAAACCTTTAAAAACCAACAAATTAGAAAATCTAAATACCGAAACCAAACTAAAACCAAATAAAACTGTATGTCCAAGGCATTAGTGCGAGGATGAGACGTTAATTATTTGCATAAAGAACATTAATTCCGGTTAAGAAATTTCAGTTTGATATTTTAAAAATATAAAACAAACCACAAATTTGTAAATTTATCAACTTTAGAATTTTTTTAGGTTCACCTCCTAGGGTAAATAGCTAGGTTTACCACAAAAATAATAACCAATAAAAATCTGTCAAATCATATTCTATTTATGAAAAAAAAAGTAAAAAATAATCAGAAAATAATATTAATTGCTACAAAATAAAAATTTTGACGTTGTAAAACTCTAAACCATAAATCTTAAACCCAAAACACTAAACGAAAAAAACCCTAAACCCTAAAGTTTAGGATTTTAGGGTTAGTGCTTAGAGTTTGATATCTATGGTTTTACTACCGGTGTTTATCGTTTATGGTTTATGGTTAACAATACCAAACCCTAGGGTTTAGTATTTAGGATTTAGGTTTTTGAGTTTGAGTTCCAGAATTTAGAGTTTATGCTTTTGCTAAGAGCATGAGCAGCAGTGTTCCAAAAGATTAGTCTCTAGCTACATGTATTAATAAAAAAAGGAAACGATAAGAGAGAAACAAGAAAGAGAAAGTAGAAAACAAAAGAAAGGTACCTGTGGGAAGAGACTTTCTCTTGTATTTTGAGGGACTAATCTACATGTGGCAACGCCACACAATTTTACTCATTAAATTTTAATTATATAATAATTTTATCAGTAAATAAACAATATATTTATCTTGAGAGACCATTATAAAGAAACATACCACTAATGAAGCTGGGATTATTGTTTAGTGTTTTGGATTTAAGATATAAGTTTTAGGGTTTAGAATTTTGCAACATCAAAGTTAAGAATGAAATGCCCAAGAAATGTTTCAATTTTTGGATGCAAGTTCCCAACTCGGTTATCCGAATGAACCAAAAACTAAAATAATTGAACCGAAATCAAATCAAATTTCATAAATACTCAGAGTTTTTAAAACCTTTAAAAACAAAAAATTAGAAAATCTAAATACCGAAACCAAACTAAAACCGAATGAAAACCGTATGTCCAAGGCATATGTGCGAGGATGAGACGTTAATTATTTGCATAAAGAACATTCATTCCAGTTAAGAAATTTCAGTTCGATTTTTTAAAATATAAAACAAAACACAAATTTGTAAATTTATCAACTTTTGAATTTTTCAGCTCCACCTCAGAGGGTAAACCTGTAGGTTTACTACAACAATAATAGCCAATAAAAAGCTGTCAAATCATATTCTATTTATGAAAAAAGTAAAAAATAATCAGAATAATATTAATTGCTAAAAAAATAAAAAATTTGACATTGTAAAACTCTAAACCATAAACCTTAAATTCAAAACACTAAACGATAAGTCCTAAACCCTAAAGTTTAGGGTTTAGTGCTTAGAGTTTGAGCTCTAGGGTTTTACTAACAGTATTTATCATTTATGGTTTAGGGTTAACAATTCCAAACCCTAGGGTTTAAGATTTAGGGTTTAGTTTTTTGAGTTTGAGTTCCAGAATTTAGAGCTTATGCTTTTGCTAAGAGCATGTGCAGCAGTGTTCCAAAAGATTAGACTCTAGCTACATGTATTAATAAAAAAGGAAACAATAAGAGAGAAACAAGAAAGAGAAAGTAGAAAACAAAAGAAAGGTACCTGTGGGAAGAGACTTTCTCTTGTATTTTGAGGGACTAATCTACAGGTGGCAACACCACACAATTTTACTCATTAAATTTTAATTATATAATTATTTTATCAGTAAATAAACACTATATTTATCTTGAGAGACCATCGTAAAGAAACCTATCACTAATGATGCTGGGATTATTTTTAGTGTTTTGGATTTAAGTAGTGTTTTGAAAATCTGGTCGGACCGGTCGGTCGGACCGGTCGGTCGAACCGATCTGACCGTGACTCGCTGAAAAAGCCGAGTCCGGTTCAGTTTTAAACCCGATTTGTAAAACCGGTAAAACCGGACCGGTCAATTTTAAAATCTGGTTCTAAAAATTAACATATAGTTTGTTTTCAATTATTACTAGTTAAAATTTAATATTTTATAATTAGAGTTCAACTATCACTATTTAATTGATTTTTATTTTATTAAGAAACAATGTGAAAAATATATTTTGACTTTCATATACTATCTATGTTATCGTATTCATAAAATTTGAGATGCTAGTTGTAAAAATAAATAAATATGATAATTTTAATTGTAAATCATATGATTTTATCAATTTCAGTTTATATAGTATTCAATCTGTCAGTTTTTTACTATATATATAGTTAGATTTATGTTTATTTATATTTAGTTAATTATAGAAAGAATAGAGAATGTATTATATAGAAGTAAAGTTCATATATATAAATATATATATATATATATATATATATATATATATATATATATATATATATATATATATATATATATATATATATATATATATACATAAAAAGACACATACATACATACACAGTAGCAGCACACAGAGGCAGGCAGGCAGACAGCAGCAGAGACACAGACAGCACAAGGCAGCAGCAGAAGGAAGGCAGGCAGGTATGGCAGCATGACAGAGAGAGAGAGGAGATAGAGAGAGAGAGAGACACACCTGGACCAACCAGAACATGGACAACACACAGAACGAACAAAATAAGGTGAGAGAAACGGAGGAATGGAATGGCTTGCCAAGGAGAAAGACGGATGGACAACAGGATGGACAAAATCCATCAAGGAACGCAGGAAGACAGCCAGAAGGCACGATTCAGGAAAGGAATAGGAGATCCAGTGGAATTGCTCAAGGAAAGAGTAATGGATGGAACAAAGGAGGAAAGGAAGACCTGACACTTATGACATGCACAAACGGAATCCCAAAGAGGTGGATCCCAGAGAGGAAACGACAAAATGGGAGTTATGCTTACCAAGAGAAATGGGGATATGATCCATGAGGCTGGATTAGCAAACAACCAACACAATATACAAACTCATTGTGGCAGTCAAGGAAAATATTATGGACCCAGAACCATCGAGACTGGTGGAAGAAACAGACTGTTGGAAATCAGGAAAGTCCATTATGGACACACTTGGAATTGTGGATCCCACTGGACTGACCCATACAGGACACAGGACAAGGAAATGGAAGAACAATATGTAGATCATAGAACATCGATGATCTGAGGATCCTGGACACTTGCTACAGACGGAGCATAATCAGCACATGAAATGAAGGAAAGGAGGAACAGCCCCAAGAAGGACCAAAGAGGACAAACTGACAATGACATATGGATATGTGACATTACCAGCAGAGCGGTGGAGAACCACCACACAAGGTGGATCGACCACAGATACGGATCCCAGGCCAATATGGATCAGGAAAACAACATATTGAAACCTGACATCCATCCTATTTGGTATATCGTTAGAAACGACAACCGAGTAGGGACCCATGGAACGGAAATGGAGAATGATGAGTGGCAATGGACAATGAGACCCAACTTCAACTTAATGTATGTATGGTGGATCTCCAATGGCAATGGATGGAGGATGGATACCGGAAAAAAATAATGGGAATGCACAGATAGGAGCCAGAAGCACAGAAGAATATGCTTGACACACACGGAACGGAAAGGGTGGACCTGATCACAATGTTAAAGGAAACCAGGCCATAGAATGGAGGTCATTCTTCAAAATATATCTATATACTAGGGACCTA
The DNA here is from genome assembly GCA_016432835.1 of Brassica nigra. Classification (NCBI taxonomy): domain Eukaryota; kingdom Viridiplantae; phylum Streptophyta; class Magnoliopsida; order Brassicales; family Brassicaceae; genus Brassica; species Brassica nigra. The sequence goes on along the minus strand of CM028244.1, from coordinate 22,073,205 downwards.
AAGGAACTGAAAGCAGAATGGAAGATAGAGAAACAGGTTGAAAGGACACAGACCACACTAAACTTTAGAAGGAATATATATATATATATATATAAAAAATAAAATATAACTTAATAAATCAAAGGGGAACTTGGCAGAGGATTGAATCCAAAAGAAACTTGTGAAAAGCACAGGTTGAATGGAGAATAGTCTTGAAAGCAATGGAATGAAATAATGGTAATGAAACTTTGTGTGATTGTCTGCGTTTGCGTCTCCATCATCACCACTGCTAACTGGCTCGTACTCGATTCAAATCCCATCGAAATTCACGGAGTCAAGATCCTGCGACAACCTTCCGATTCCAAACTTGCTCAACTAGGCGTCGCCTCTTGGCCCAAGTCGGTTCTTTTCTCTCTTCTCCTTTACTAGTTATGTCTCTAAGATTGAAAATTTGTGTGAAAAGTAAAAGAACCAATGAAGATACCTTTTGGTGAACTGAGTAGGTGGGAAGGTGGTCCAAGCAAGTTTCCATGGACGTTTAAGAAGACAGAGACGATGTATTTCGTGGAAGGGAAGATCAAAGTGAATGTAGACGGATACGACAGAGAAGAGGATGTCTTTGAGATAGGGAAAGGAGATGTGGTTGTTTTCCCTAAAGATATGAAAGTTGTTTGGGAGATAACTGAAGCTGTCAAGAAACATTATAGCTTAGAGGATTAATGTAAGAGAACTTGTGTCAAAGTCGTTTAAGTTTGTTGTTTGTTTGGTTGCTGCTCTGGAACTAGCTTTATATATGGTGTTGCAGTGTAGATGAAGATTATGTTTATCTCCTTCTGGTTTTGAAACAGCTTGATCTTTATATTTATTACCAATCTGAACCGGAAGGCAAACCGGTAAATCATTGAAGACACCAAAGTTTGTATTGATGAATGATATATGTTGTTTCCATTTTCAATTCAAAGCCACAGAGCATTACATGGCAGAACTAAAATATTTTCTCCAAAACTATGAGATCACTGAAGAACACTTCCACAGGTCACTTTGCAGGCTAGATAGCAACTTCGATACTCCTAAATTGTTGGTACACGTGAGTAATTGAATAAACTATAGAATTTTCAAGAAAGTATTTAAATTAAACAATACTTGTACAATAAAGGGTGTTTTTTTTTTTGAAAAATAGAATAAAGGGTGTTTTTCTCTTAGAACTGAAGTATGTGTAGAAATCTAAAAGCAAATTGGGATTCTGTAATTGATAAAAAAGGCATTGTGGTTTTGTATATAGTTTTATAAGTTGTAGATGTTTGAGCTTACGCATCCTCCGGTCATTCAATAAGACCATCAAGATCAATCAAACACAATAATAAATAAAATGCAGTACAATATTGATGGTATTTTTTTTAACAGTCAAAGCATGGACTGAGTTTAACTGCATTTTAGGGACTTGGCTAATCCTTATCCCCACTTTACACGCCTTCTGTTGTACTGTCTCCAGCTTAATAAAGAGAGGCTTCTTTTGTTTTTCTGTTTAACATTTCATCAAAACATGGCTACTCCATTGATTGTTTCCTTTGGCGAAATGCTTATCGACTTTGTCCCTGACACTTCTGGTGTTTCCTTGGCTGAGTCCACTGGTTTTCTCAAAGCCCCTGGTGGTGCTCCGGCTAATGTTGCCTGTGCCATCTCCAAGCTCGGTGGCAAATCAGCTTTCATTGGCAAGGTTTGTATATTTTCTTGCGTTATCGGTTGATGGTCTTGAGACTAAAGAGTAAACTAATATTTTTTTCAGTTTGGTGATGATGAGTTTGGACACATGCTTGTGAACATACTGAAGAAGAACGGTGTAAACAGTGAAGGAGTTTGCTTCGACACCCATGCAAGGACTGCTTTGGCCTTTGTGACACTAAAGAAGAACGGCGAGAGAGAGTTCATGTTTTACAGGAACCCAAGTGCGGATATGCTTATGAAAGAATCTGAACTCAACAAGGATCTCATCAAGAAAGCCAAGATTTTCCACTACGGTTCCATTAGCTTGATCTCTGAGCCATGTAGAGCGGCTCACATGGCTGCTATGAAAACCGCCAAGGAAGCAGGAGTTCTACTCTCTTACGACCCCAATGTTCGGTTACCTCTTTGGCCTTCCACTGAGGCTGCCATAGAAGGCATCAAAAGCATCTGGAATGAGGCTGATATTATAAAGGTACCTTGTCTTATTGTATGCATGATAATTCTTGTTTGAATAGGGCACGCGGCCTAACAATTTAGTAAAGAATTCAATAAAAAAATTTAACAAATTTGGGAGCCTATACCAATGTAGTTTTCTTTCAAAAACTTTGAAGGCTTGAGGCCAATATTTCATTTGGGTTTTCCCAGTCTTATGCTTAAATGATCGTAGTGTGGAATAATCACGTGTGTAGGTAAGCGATGACGAGGTAACATTCCTCACCAGGGGAGATGCAGAGAAGGATGATGTTGTTTTGTCTCTAATGCATGACAAGCTCAAGCTGCTTATTGTAACAGATGGAGAGAAAGGTTGCAGATACTACACAAAGGTAACAGAAAAGGAATCAAATGGGCGTGATTATGCCTTTTTGGACTGCTCTAAACAGAGTTTTTCTGGTTTTCAAAATGCAGAAATTCAAAGGGAGAGTGCCTGGTTACTCTGTGAAAACAGTTGATACAACTGGAGCTGGTGACTCTTTCGTTGGTGCATTTCTTGTCTCACTGGGAAAAGATGGCTCCATACTCGATGTAAGTAATACCTCAGAACATTTTCAGGTCTTTGATTAGGCATATGGATTGAGTTTTGGTGTTTGTGCGATGAATCTTACAGGATGAAGGAAAGCTAAAGGAGGCTCTTGCATTTGCAAATGCATGTGGAGCTGTGTGTACAACTCAGAAAGGAGCTATTCCAGCACTTCCAACTCCATCTGATGCTCAGCAGCTCATGAAATCTAAGTCTAAGTAGTTTTACTTTTTGTTGTTTCTCCAGTGATACTCATGCTTCTTATGTTTCTTCACTTCTGAATTGACTCTGGTCTGTTTTTTTTGTTTTCTCAGTTATCTGAATAAGTTAATGTTAATTTGCCTGCCTAAGTTGATTCTAGTAATGAATGATAAATGGATACTGTTCTTTTTTGTATGTTGTGATTCAAGTCATTCAACTTTTGTATCTGAAGCTCAGGTTTTGTTCTAAAACATAGATCTAATGTATGAGTGCTGTTCTTTAACAATATACCAAAGAGACTGACCCCAACACTCCAATGATATTAGATCACTGTTGTCATGCTGTTCTTTGACAAGCTTATGTGTCTTGCTAAAATAATCGGAGGGTTGTGTCACTGGGATGAGGCAGTTGACAGAACAATCTTGCAATATAAAACTTGAATATTTTCTTTTTAAAAACTTGAATATTTTATTGCATATATAAAACGAGCTTACAAAGCTTTTGGTAGATGTGTTACAAGATCACAGCCCATTTATCTCACAAGATATAAAACTCAAGTTATTGGATTTGTAAAACTCTTCACACTCAAAGGTAGAGATAGATAAATTATTCATCATAGCTCTTTGGCCTCAGAGGAACTGATTTTTGCAGTTTGGTCTTCTTCAGCTGCAATGTTAACAACTCTTGGACCCTTTACCTTTTCAGGAGCCAGCTTTGTGAGGTTAATAGTGAGCACACCATTCTCAAGCTTGGCTTTAACAGATTCCATATCAACATTATCAGGTAGCTTGAACTGTCTCCAGAACTTTCCATACGATCTCTCAACTCTGTGCCATTGATCTCCCTTCTTCTCTTCCTCTCTTTTCCTCTCTCCACTGACCGAGAGGACTCGGTTCTCCTCCACCTCTATCTTCACTTCATCCTTCTTCAGACCGGGCACATCGAGCATGATCTCGTGTCCTTCTGCTGTTTCTTTCCAGTCCACTCTCGCTGGTGACAGAGCCACGCTCTGGTCCCTCTCGAGTTCTAGTGGGATTCTCTCCAATATCTTAAATGGATCAGGAAAACGGTCGAGCCAGAGATCGGATAGGAAACTTCCTGGAGTGTCTATTGCAGAAGACAAAGACCCTTCACTTGGTTTGATGTTTCCAAGTATCAGAGCTCCTACGAAGAGGCTTAACAGAGTAAAGTAAGGCAGGTGTTTCATCGTGGTTTGTATAAGGTGGAAACCAAAGTGGTTGGAAACCAAAGTGGTTGGCTTTCTTGTAAGTTCACTTGAGATTACTTGCTTGTTGTTCTCTTTGATGGTGATCCTCAACTCAATGCTGGTGTATATATACACATTTTATGAAAAGTGCAGCAGGTTCTTGAAAGATCTTTTGGTAGAGTTATTTGGATTGTTCTAGCTTTTTGGCTATGGACTTCGTCACTAATTATGGTATTACACGTTGTTGTGTCTTTGAGGGTGTTCTCTCATGTTCCAGACACTTCATTTAACAACTAACAACTATGAGAGAAAATTGGACTGGCCCATAACAACGGTTTCTATGCAGGCTTATTTTTAATTGGCCCATTTATATTAATGTTTTTGATCAATCCAGATATAAGAATGTTGATGTCTTAGAGCTTTGACTGATGCATGGGAAAGTGATAGGGAGAGTGGGTTTCTGATATAATACACTTCATGTGACTGCCTATGGCTTTTAAATGTATCCCAAAATACTTGTTTTGCATATTGTGGTCCTCTCATTATTTTTGGCTTGCCATGGCTGTGTATTGGGAGGAACTTGTTGTTTTGTACATCAATTTAAGTGTCAAAAGGAAGCAAGTAGTACACACTACACAAGCTTCTGAAGAATCTTGTCATGTTATGGAGATTTTGGTAGCCGCACGCATGAAGTTGGTCTAACCTCAGCATGTGAACCTATTCAAGTTGGTTCTTTTTTATTCCACTTGTCTTTAATTCAATCCTTACTTCTTATCGATCAAGAAACATATTCTCTGTAGGCAATTTAATGTATTGATGAAGATACAGTGTGAAGTATAAGAGAAAGCTTAAGACCAGGGCTTGATCTGGACATAGACTAGTAAAACAATGACACTGGTCCCCAAAATTTTAGAGGTATAAAAATTTTTTTGACAAAAATTCTTAAAGAAATGTTTCAAGTTCCCTTAATCTAGATACGGTCCTACAGAACATTAAGTATGAAGGTAATACAAATTTTCAGATGAAGCTGTTTGAATAGTCAGTACTCTCCGGTGAGGAGACAGAAGTCGGAAACTCAGGTGAGGCAGACAAATTAATCTTAATTCCTTAGAGACACACCATCATAGTTCATAGTCAATTAATATTTGTAGACTAAATGACAAATTTCTAGATAGTAAAGTCTAGTAATAACAGTTATCTATAATGAAGTATATGTGCATACAAATCTTATATGTTCAAAGAACGTTGAGTATTCACATCTTCAAATTTTAAAAAGTAAGACGACTTCATGGCATGAATTAGCATTCGGTTCATGGTTTTGTTTTGATTTGGTTCTTTTAGTTCTTCGGTTTTAAAGATTTAAGATTTGTTTGGGTATTTAGAAATTTAGTTGGTTAGTTTGGTTAAACTTCAAAAATTAGTTTTTTCTGATTAAATATCAATTTTTGGGATTTTGGATAAAATTTGTGATAATTTGAATATTTTTAAATATTACAGATAAAAAGTAATTTGGTAATTCTGTTTTTGTTTTTAGTATTTTAGTTGGTACCAATGTTGCGAGACCTAGTATGAACTTAAACCAAAGCTAAGCTGATCACTCGCATTGTAAATTGCTGAAGTTTGAATTCGAGGGATTCGATATACTTTTGGTTTGTTGTGAGTTTCGTGGTCATCCCGAACCAGAAATTAACCCAAAGAACAAAAAGAAACATTTAAATATTACAAATATCGGTCAAAATTCCGATTTAATTATTATTCCATCGTAACAATTTATATTTGTTTCTTTCTTATGATTAGATACAAACATGTGTATTTAGATTTTTTTTTTTCCTTTTACAAACAATAGATTACACAACATAATGGAAACAAAAAGAGTGTCATCGACGAAAATGGATATTGACGACAGAAGGAGGCATGAAAAGTGTTTGTTGAATAGAGATGGCAAGCGGTAAATGTGGATGGAAGAGGAATGAACATATCTTTTTGCTCCGACCATCTGCACTTCCACACTCTGGTCCTGTCCCATTTCATAGACAAAAGTTAAGATCAAGTTTGTGTTTTTTTTTTAACGTTATCTCAAAATATCTATACAACTAAACTAACCTGGTTTTATTTTGAATTTCAACGTTTCCGGTTTCCTTCGAGATATAAACTTGATTGGGTTGTCTGAGGATTGCCTATGCCTATCCGCTGCGGAAATCAACTATAACCAAATCCGAAAATACTTTAACCAGCTATAATTCAACTCTGAGATAGATGAGAATAATTGGTCTATCTGGTTACCTTTTCATCGAACCTGAAGAGAGATTGGTCGAAATATGGGGAAGGACTCTGTGACTGACAACTAAAAGGCAAAGAGACCAACATCTTCTTCACAAACTGTGTAGAAAATTGAATTAGATTCAACTCTCATACGTCAAAATAAATGAACTTAAAAATAGATGATCCAAAGATTTACTAACCTGAGAAAAACTGTTTGATTTGTTCTTCATGTACTTTAGTTGTTCAAGAGCATGGACGCTGTTAGAATGAGATGTTACAAAGCTCATGAACGGTGAACTACTTGATACTGTGAAGTGATCACTGAACTGCTCAAATAGCTGGTAAAGATCTTCTGCTGAGTTCTGCATAAATTGATGTCCTAAGTCAATTTATAAGAGCAATTTTCCAAAAATGACATCCATTTACCTGATAAAATGCTACAATGTCAGTTGTTTCCATATTATACACAGCAAAGAAAGCTGGAAGATGATCAGCATTTCTTCCTACCTGAGATTATCCATCAACATCACAAATCTATTCAGTCGAATTGTCAACTCTAAATATTGTCAAAAGCATTTCTATTCAACCTAAAATCTGTATTATAGAGAGCTCACCCCGCCATCTACACTGCCAAATTTGATTAACAGGTGATGTCGATCCAAGAACTGAACCTGAGCATCAAGAAAAGCCTCAAAGTTAAAGAGCTTTTCTTCATCAAACGGTAAACAAACAAACTTTACCTTCCAGATAATCAAGTCCACATAATCCTGGAAATGGAAATAGAACTTCTTCTTCAGGCTTTGAACTCTCTGGCAAAATCAAAACGTGTCTTTTCGATCAGTTCAATCCAAGATGCAATTGACTGATAAGGACTTCAATGCATGAAAGATAGATAATGCAAAGAGTAAACTACATCAACTAAGTCCCTAAACCATTGTGTTGTCAGATTGTGAAAGGAACCCATTCTCATCAACACATTGCTTAAAGGCATATAGATGTTAGCTAGATAAGAACAAAGAGCATCTCAAGATCAACAAACCATTGTGTTATCTGATTCTTCATTCCAAATCTCTCTGAAGATGAAGGAAAGTAGCCGTTGCTTAATGCCACTAAGAAACGAATTATCAGGATTTGGTTGGGTATGGTGCAACCCATTCTCCGCATCATCTTCCCTGTTCTGCTGCTTGTTCTTATCTTGAGTGGTCATCATCGCCTACACCAAAACCTTAACAATCTCAATTTCTTTAACAGTGAGAAAGGAGACAGTAACTTTCGCATACCTGAGTATTAGAATTGAGGAAAAGCTCATCGTCTTCACGACAAAAGTAGCCAATGGCACGAGCATCAACGAGATGACCCGAATCCCTAATCTGAAGAAGATGAATCTTCTGATACCTCAACGAGAGAATCGCGAGAAGGTCATCGTAGAGGAAAACACCCATGTTATAAGCCAAATTAACGAAATCATGAAGAAACACCCTCTCATCTAACACCACACCATCGTCCAACCGAAGCAGCACGAAGGTGATCTTATCGATCGAAGGAACGCCGGGAACAGCGCCGGGGGAAGGAGCGGAGTCGTGGATCTGAGCGGTGGAGGTAGCGAAGAGGCCGAATCGATGAGAGGGGAAGTAGAGGAAGAAGTCTTTGCAGATGAGCTCGTTGGCGGAGGCGAGGTTGACGGAGTAGAGCTGAGTGAAGAAGCTGTCGAAACGGGGAGCGCGGCGGGGGAGGGGAGGGAGGGTGTCGTCCGAATCTGAGGTGTAGGTGAGCCAAGAGGGACGGTAGACGATGAGTTCTTGGTGGTTGCGGCTGAAACTGATGAGGAAGAGTCCGTCTTCGGTGAATTTTCGGAAGCAGTGATCGGGACACTCGACATCGTAGAGAGTGTGGCTTGGGACGAGGTTCTCGTAGAATTTTCTAGCTCGATTCACCTGAGGAGATAAGAGAAAGTGAGATTACTCAGAGTGAGAGAGAGAGAGAGAGAGGTTTGACTGACGGAAGCGCCGGGAGGAGATGTACGAATCTGACGTTCGAAAACCCTAGCCGTGACGTTACCGCTTGAGAACATTCCACGCAATGACGAAAGCTTTTTAGTTATAGCCATGTTCTTTTATCTCCTCTCCATCGAAGTGTTATTCTTTGCCGCACCAACTAGTCGCAGCGGCAATCAAAAGAACATGGCTTATGTGGTTTTACTGGTAACTGGTGAATCGGTGTTGGAGGAGACGATGGAGATATCCTCACGATTTTTTTTTTTAATTTTAATTGCTCGATCTACAAAAATCAAATATGGGCTTTCTATTAGTCTTTAAAATGGGCTGATAGTTGTAGGTTGGCCCATCGTATTTACGGTATCTTTTCTGATAGAGATGCAACTCTTCAGCATTCAGTGTGTGACATAGCGTTCGGGACATAAAGATCTAAGAGAATATTACGTTCAAAGACACAAATAGAGTTCTCAATTTCACAAAAAGACACATTGTATTTTAACACACTTTCCTTCTACAATTTTAATTCTGGCTTAATTTTACATTTATTTGTAAACTGATTTTAATTAATAAATAAACTTTAGTTTTTAATTAAAAATTAATTTTTTTTTAATTTTTAGTTATTTTAATTTTAATTATAATATCGTATATATATTATGAAAATAACATTATATTTATGTCTTATCTAAAATATTTTGTAGCACTAAAAACAAATCATGAAAAAACTAATATTATAGCGCAGATCAAATGCTATAAAAGACTATCATATAGCTAACTATAAACGCTACAATATTCCTATTTAACATTGCATATGAAAAAACGCTACTTTAGTGAGGTTCTATTATAGATGCGGCTGTCATAGCGTTTATGAAAATGTTACGAAAACCATACGGTAGCGTTTTATAGTGCTACTAATATTGATATTTCTTGTACTGGTTAGCCCACAATAAGATATTTTTCGGAGCAAATTCATACCAAGAGTTTCGCATAATTGTCTAGATAAATCCTAACTGATTGTGTCTAATTAATCTCGATAAATCTACACGTTTTAGTTTGTGTCAAGATAATTTTGGAAAAACTTCCAAATAATTATTGGAATATTTCTGATCCTCATTTCCCACAATAAACAGGAATATTTCTTTCATTTATCACAATCCTTAGCTTGACGATCAAGCTTCTTCCCATATAAAAAAGCTCCTAACCTCTTCATTATTTCTTACGCTTAAAACACAAGCAAACAATTCCAGCAAAAAACATAGTCGTCTCTAATTAGTAGGTCTCGAAAGTTTAATGTAGTAGTTAGTTCGTAGATTCTTTTTTTGGTGCAGCGAAACAGTCTCATCGCATACAAAATGTCTCACATTACGAGTGATTTATTGAATTAAAGAAAAAGATCAAATCTCGACTCCACAAATTCGTCTATTGCCTTAACAATTTCTCGAATGTTTTCATACTTTATAGTATCGTTTATTAAGCTTTTTGTTTCCTAATCAGGATTTTTGTGGTCCTTCATTTGATTCAGTTGATAGAACAGATAATCGAACCTGTTAAAATTTTTGGTTTGATTTCAGTTTGGTCCTACTAATATTAGGCAATCTGGATTAAAAAAATGGTGCTAAAATAAAAATACTAATAGTTCCGTCAGTTTTTAGATATTCCTGAGTAAAAATATTATGATAATTTTAATTTCAAATAATTTAGTTTTTTGTTTGGAAAAAGACATTCGGTTTATAAACTCTATTTTATAGATATTTGGTTATTTCAAAACTAGTATATAAGGTCTATAAATCATATTTCATATATTAAGACAGCAATTTGGTTTTTGGTTCTTTATGTGACAACCTGTAAAAAAACAGAGGTGCTAATGTTAATTGTAATTTGGTTTGCAAATGCCACAGCCTTTTTGGCCATGAACACTTACGGTCTTCCTTTGGTTAAGTGTGCTTGTGCAGAGAAGCAAGCTTATCCAGTTACATCCTAAGGTATCTTATCACCATCACAATTCCATAATTTACTCCAAAAATAGAGTGGAAAATGGAATATGAACAAAAAAATAATAATAATAACCAAGTGGTGGTAGTCTAATGGCAATCTTTTGGGGCTTGGTGTATACCAGCATCAGTCCTAGGTTCGATTCCCCCTGTGAACTAAATTATCACTACTTGACCAGTCTGGACTTAGGCTTCGGCCCAACATGGTGGATCCTAACAGATGATCGGTTCAGCCCCCTGACATTAATCGGAAAGTATTTCAAACTCGGGTCAGGCAGTATGGGTAGCCAATCCACTCTATAGCACTAAGTGCATTCTTTCCGAGACCGACCAAATCTACCGATAGGATATATCAAAAAAAATAATAATAAAAAAAAAAATTACTCCATTTTTAGAATAAACTTTTATTTTTTTCATACTTGATTTCCTACTTTATTTTTGGAGCAAATTATGGAGTAGGCATAGGTTCGCTTCCTATTTTTAAAAATGGAGCAAATTATGGAGTATGCATAGATTCGCTTCCTACTTTTATACATATGCTTCTTAAAGGTGTGCATTCTACTTCACTCTGTGGCGTGAATAGTGTTAAGTATTTGAACTATACGCATGTAAAAGGTGCATCTTATCACAAACTCTCTTATCTTCAAAGTTAGAACTTAGATTTCGAACATCAAGCGTGAAACCATGGGAAAAAAATAGGGAAGGTAATGAATGACCAATGTACATTCTTGGTGGTTTTTAATTCAGGATCAGATGGGTTTCTTAACAACTCAACTGGTATCTTATCTCTTGTTTCTTGAAAACAATAAACTGAAGTTGCTATTTGTAACGTCTGAAGATTAACAATTTTGAAGTGAACTAGCTGTTGGCACATCACAACTTTGCCGATGGCTATATATGAGCTGTTGAATATGGCTGTACAAGTTGGAAGATGATTGCTCGCAACTCCAATAGTTTAATCATATAAAGATGGGCATTACCGTGAGAAAGCACGAAGAACACAACAGAGAACATAGTTGCAACTGTACATATCTGTACAAAGCATTGAGTAAAGCATTCACATTAGCCATAGTAGAATTTGAGCCTTAGTCCTCACATACATTCAACAATAGTACTTAACAAGACTGTAAAAGAATCTATTCAACTTCGACTTTATATGCCGTGTTTGCCTGCACAAGGAGAGAAACATTTTTTCAATCATGAACGTGTGCACTTGATGCCCTGACAAATAGCCAACCAGATACAAAACAGAGTCAAGCAAATAGCAGCATCGATAGCAAGAACGATCTGAACTAGGCGCCGCCATTTCCATTCAAAGCTTTGAGAACCAGAACGTCCTCTTCTTGGTACACACTCCTTCTGCAAGGATGTTTCTGCTGCAGATGAAGCTTCACAACGCTCATTAGAGTTCTTGTGTTGGTCAAGCTCAATGCCTCTAAGCGAGACAACATGATCTTTCCCTCTCTTCTTCTCTTGCTTGCTTGACTTCCCCAAAAGCGGAGCTTTAGTAGAACTCACAGCTTCGCTTTGTTCAGCGAGATTACTATTACTAGCCTTCAGCTCGTTGTTAGCAGTCTCAGCAGCGACACGCTCAAGCGAAGCTATGAGTTTGGAAACAACAGGAACAAGCTGATCATCAACATTGATAGAACCAATCACCGCAGTGAAACTTCCTCTACTATTCTTCCTCGCAGCTTTCTTGAACTCGTCTCTCAGATGCTCAAGAAACTTAAGAACGCTAAGTTTCCCTAAAACCTCATCAACAATGGCGAAATACACAAACCCATCTCCAATTAGAAACCCAAACCTTCTCTTACCTATGGATTCGAAGTACCAAGCGTGAAAAGGCGGAGTCTTTTCCAAGCACAGACCCGCGAGAGCCTCGTTGCTTTGATCTCCTCCGTTGTAAGCGTAAAGAATCTGATTGTCTCTAGAGACGCAACAGTAGTGAACTGTGTTCTTGATTAGACCCATCTGAGGATTTTTCCTTTTTAAGAGATCAAATTGAGACAGAAGAGGAAAGAGGAGAAGTCTGTGATTAGGGCAAAGAAGAAGAGAGAGATTGCGATGAAGAGGTCGGAGAAGAAGTCAAAGAGAAGAAGAAAGTACCAACAGAATCCTTCGGCGATGTATTCAAAATCGAGGATGAAATCTATCATCCCTCTCTCTAGGGTTCTGGGTCATGTGTGGAGAGAAAAAGAAACAAAAGGCTCAAGCTTTGGGATGTTTCGGTCTTCGCGAAGAAATAAGGAAAGGAAAAAGTCAGAACCGGAGGACCAAACAAGAGGATATGGTCCACACCGTAAAGACCTAAACAGACAGAGAAAGGATAGTTTGGGATGCGTCCTCTGTTTAATTGCGTATAATGTTCACAGATTCGCTTGGCCAAGTGCATACTTACTGTTAATGTTACCTAATTGTTTTTGGAGTAAAAACAAGTGGTTTCACCTTTTCACTCGGAACCAAATAATGTAAATACTCTCTAACGGAAATTGAACCTGAGTGATAAAGTATCTTAAATTATTTTATGCAAGACCTTTTATATATTCATCGAGAAGATAGACGTTGATTTTTAAGGGTGTTAATAGGATGTGAATATTTCATCATTGTTAACATTTTTAAATTCTAGAGTTATTGGTTAACGGATTCTAACATTCTTATTAAAATCTAGTGTCATTGATTTTATGATTGTCAAATGACTTACAAATTCCTTGTTATTCAAAAAGATTGGTTTTTAATGATTCTATAATCCTATATTAAATTTAGTGTTGTTGAGACTTGAATTCTAGACCCATTTAATCATAAAATAAAACTTTAAAAATTTTACATATAATCTCTACATTTTAAAATCATTACACTAGCGTATTTTGATAACTTTTTAAATATGAAAACCTCTTTACAACTCTTTATAATTTAACAAATCTATTGATTCTTAAAATCAACCAACTCTACATAAATTCTAGTTCCACTAACCCCTCTTTAGAGTCTTTAAAGAAACTAGATCCTCTGTCCGCGCTACGTGCGGATTGTGTCTTATTAATTTATTCTCCATATATTTAAATTGTTTAGCAAAGTTTGTAAAAAAGAAGTTGAGTTTTAGATTTTATAGAGAAGTAGAGATTTTTTTTTAAAAAAAGACAATGATAAAATTGTTTGAAATGTCAATAAATCTAGGTATCAAGTTGTGTGGGAAAGAGAATAATAATCCGAATGATGCATGAATTAAAGTCACTCTTTGCTGCATGCTTTAGCATGATCTCTTATTCGTTCTTTGAAATGCTTAATGTATTAGATTGATGTGTTGAAGTAGAAATTTGTTGCTGGTGATGAACTGGAAATATTGGCCCGATTTCCGTAACTTTCGACGTTATTTTCTTTTGGTCGATCTGAATGTAATACGGCAGTTGGGTGAGTTTTCGTTGTCGTGAATTATGTATGACAGAAAATCCTGAAAATTCATATATATCTCTCTCGATTAAAATTTTTGGGTCTTTTGGCTGAATATTTCCGGTGAGCCGACCTTCTAATAGTTGTCCCTCAATGTGAACAAATTTGTTGTGCCGAACCAATTAAGTAAATAGTGATTAGATTAAATCAAATATGTCGGTCTGAAAATGCATATATATATATATATATATGTATGTATATGTTGAAGTTTTAATAAAAGTCTTACGTGGTGGTCGTAGCACATGAAGCCGATGCAAATTTGAGTATTATCTGGTTGGTGTTTTTTGATGTCCCAAATACTTCTTATACATACCGTGATAGGGCGCACTGAAATCCTTTCTTGAAGTTGGTAGATTCTTTCAGGAATGTGTTGCATGTGAGAAGTCATTGTAAAACATGCAATTTTAATTAAGGGCATACATTCTTGAGAACTTTATAAAAGAAACTATAAATTGTAATAAAATACAAATTTTTCATCTACAACAATTACACATATATACCCATAAAAATAAAAAATGAATTTCATATAACTTGATAATTATTATTATTTTAAATAATTATATATATTATTTTATCTAAAAATATTGTACATCATAATATTTTAAAAATAATAATCAATAAGAATGTTATTAATAAGTCTACTTTAATTATAAATCAATTATATAATTTTTTATATTTTTAAAAGTTCAAATCTAATAATAACCTTAGAATTTAGAAAAACCTGTTTCACATGTGATATTACACCATCATTGAATTTCTATAAGGTAATACTACACTGATTTTGATTTGTTAAAAGTTATGGATAATAGATTTATTGGATTTACTCTGGCTACACTTTTTTTTTTGTAGATGTGTAATAAATTGGTGCCGAATTAAAATGATTTATCAAACTTAAATAAAGTTTATATTAATCAAATGGCATCAGTTGAAGAGAGAAAAAAAAAGAAGCTTATATTAGTCCTTTAACAGTCATATTTTAATATTTATTAGAAATTCAAACAATCTGCTTTTGCTAAAGTTTTAATTTTTTTGTGCTCATATGTATATCATTTTTTCATATAATCTGGATACACTTTTCAATTGTTTTTTAAGTAAATGTGTAATAAACTGGATAGTATAATGTATGCCATAATACTCTTCACGCATTATGAAAAAGATCATAATACAATAACTAAACTGCTTATAAGGATAACCAAAAACCATATGATGGAAATTGAATTAAAAAAACCTTAAACATAAAGGGCAAAGGCCTGAAGTTTGAATTGAAAAGAACCCAAAGCCATTAGGAAAACATAAAAAAAAAAAAACTTAAACATAAAAGGTCAAAAGCCTGAAGTTTGGAATGAAAATAACACAAAGCCAATTAGGGAAACAAAAAAAACAGGAATTGGACTACAGTAAAAACAATCACTGAATTCCTATCCCAAGCAAAAACAGGACCATATCAGCCACTCTTTAAACTCTTTACTTCAGCTGATTCAAGGGCCTCAGCAGCTTTCCTAGCCTTATTACCTGCATTATCTCCAAAGCCTCCGGAAGAACCAGATTCATCACCTACAACTGATGGAAGTGGAGCTCCTGGTGGGAGTATCTTGGTAACAGTTATGGTTTGAGTCTTGCCTGTGAGATTATGATCAGATACTTTTACAATGAACTTTAGTGTATTCCCTATTGTATCAAGTAAAGCTTGCGGAACCGGCACGCAGTGATCAGCTCCTACTCCATCATTAGCCTAACATCAAAGCAAAATGTAAGTGAGTTGAAACAATACATGATTCGGTGATGTTCTAACTACTTCGCCGTGCCACACAACTTTTTGCTATGCATAGACAGATCTAATATTACCTCAAAGTAATCAGCAACCAATGCTGATGCATGTTTCCCAGTCAATTCTTTGCCAGCATCACCAAGAATGACAAAAACTGCTTGCTCACTCTTATCATACACAGAAATCCTCGTCAGGTCCCTACAACAAAAGGAAATTATATACTAACGCTGACAAAACATAGTTGAAACTAAAACTCATCACTTACTGAGGTACGCCTGTGACCTCCCTCTTCCCACATTTCTTATTGTTGCAAATCATAGAAGTAGGCCCTTTGACCGCCTTGCTATTACATCCACCGCATGAAATGTAATACCAAGCAGAACCCTGGACAACATCATCTATAGTTGCTGTGCACTCAAACCAAGCAACCTTCATTGTAAAAAAATAAAAGAAACTCAATAAGTACCTAAGCATATGGAAAAGACTATAGAAACATAACACTATAGTACCTTAGAATCTTCATGCTTGATGTAGGAGAATAGATCTGCAAGAGTCACTGTCTCAGGCTTAGTGACAACCTCAGCAGCAATCCTATTAGCAATATCAGAGTTGGAACTCAACCTGAAAAAATAGAAGAGCCCAAAATATGTTAGAAACGACGCATGATATGTAAAAAATAAAAGTCGCAGGAATAAATAGCTGAATACACAGATGCCTACCATTCAAGATAATCCCTGGTAGGCTGAACATCAGCATCCATAAACACACGAGACGATGTCATAGAAGTGATAGCAAGGGTCCCTGTTAATAGCAAATGAACCGATGTGATTATCCATAACATACATTGCAACTGCCTCATCTCACAATAAAAGAACACCTAACATAGTTCCAACTGAATTACTACAACTAAGCTCTGTACATGTATGACGTGTAGTAGAGAAGTGCTAACCTCCAATATGTTTAGGGTTCACAGTGGTGACCAAAAGAACGCTTGGGATGCTTCCATACAACTTGAATTTCTTGCAGAAGTCGGCTGCAGCTTTGTCCCACAGATAGAGCTTCATCACCGGTCCGCTACATAAGATGAAAACTATGCGTTAAAATAACACACAAAACAATGAAAGCGATTAACAGAAAGACAAACTTACTCATGTGTTTGGACATGAACGCATAGATGCCGCTTCTCAGCAATGTCAACTTCGCCAAGAACCATATGGTCTGTGATAGTCTGCCCATTCACCAACTTCATGTGACCAACGTAATCTGAAATAGAACAATTTAAAGCCGCAAACATCAAACATCAACTCAACGTGTCTATAAGAGGCTCATTTGTTGTCCAAACACAACATGTACTCTAAAGAGTTAAACATGTCTTACCATAGAGATCGACCCCGGAGTCACAGTTGGCTTTGAACTCTTCATAGCCGTGGAACCTGAACCTATCTTCCGGAATTAGAACCGGAGGGTTCTCAAGCACCGACAAAGAAGAATTCCAACTGAATGAGACGGTGGCGACATGATCAGCAACACGATACTGTTCTTTGTTTCTGGATCCGAAAAAGTTGCTCAGATTATACACATACCCAGCTTCCAAATCAAATTTCCCAACACGTCCGGCTGGAATAAAACCTTGAATCACAGTACCCTGTGAACAATTCAAATCATCGATTAATACAATACTACCTCAGTCAAGCAATATTAAAGCAAGAGGAAAAAGCTAAAAAAATTCATACTCTCTCAATATAGCAATATTAATTAAAGCAAGAGGAAGAAGTTAAAAAAAATTGGACAAACCTCTTCGTCGATAAGGAGCATCTCTTGTCCAATCAAGGTTTTGGTGTTTGGATTGCGAGCCTCCCAGAAGTGAATCAAACGAAATCTCAACACCGCTACGTGTGGGCCACGTGAAACATCTCTCAACAACATCACTTGCTCGCCATGCGCGGAGGAAGGAGCGGAAGCAGCATTTGGGTTCTTCGGATTGCGAGATGAAACAGACTTCTCGTTAGGTTTCATCACAATCACGGAGGAAGCAGTGGACCTACAGTTTGGTTTCACAGACGCAGAGGAGTCGACGGTCTTGTCACTGGTTTTGCAGTCGGTGGAGATCGAAGATTTGCCGGTGTGCTCCATCTCGATGAGTGTCTGAGAAGATTTTATCAGCTTTGATGGAGACATAAGTTAGGAAAACAGATTTATAAATAGGAAAATAGAGAGAAAGGCGAAAGGAATCCATTGAATGAGATTAATCAAGGTTTGATTAGAGGAGTTAGTGGTGATGTTAATTGTGAAAACGGATCTGGAGAAAACGGATTTGGAGAAAAGAGAGAGATGGAAGAGCTGGAAGCTGAAAGGTGAGTGAAGAGGAAATTAGGGTTACGACAAAGTCGTGTAACTCATCCGACCACCAGCAGCAAGACGTGGGCTGAAAAAAAAATTCAGACGGGCCGCAAACACTAAAAGCCCAAACCAAGCTAACTCGTCGATGACGTGGCCGTTTGCAGCATTATGATTGGTGGAATTTAGCATCCGGCGTGGACACGGTAAAAATGCTTTATTTGTGGCTTTTAGTATAGTAGTGATATAATGTTCCATCTACACATATACTTCCTCTATTTTAAAAAGATATATGTTTGAGAATTTCTTACACATATTAAGAGAGCATATGAAATTCTGATTACCAATACATTATTTTTGTAACTAACTATTCTCCATATCTTTTTAACCAAGAATTTTAATGACTACAATTATGTTTTTTAAGTTTACAATTTATCATTAATTAGTGCATTGAAAAGTAAAAATGTCTTTTTGAAACAACTTTTTTTTCTAAAACATGTATTTTTTGTATCGGAGGAGTATTATACTTTTCATTATAAAAAAGTATTCTTCTTTCATTCTTTAAATAAAAGTTACAAATGTGATTAAAATATACTAAGATAATTAATAGTTTGGAATAATAAAAATTTGATAATAATTTGTGCATTTTCTATCACTTTTGTTTAATTTTATATTAAAATTTGATAACAATGTTTTCCATATGTACCATAAAATCCAAAGCATGTTTGTCAGGAGTGAAACCGGAACTCTCTGATCTTTTGCACGCCATAACAGGTGAACAAGGTTTTTATATATCGAAATATTCAAGAATAGTCATCGAGAAATAGAAATGCAAAATGACTACACAACCAAACACAGGTCATACTCCACAACATCGGATAAAAACACCCAAAACCATAGAAGGTTACAACAAAAGTAGAGACACAACTCATACTCCAATACATCGTTTTTAAAACACATACAAAAACCTATAAAAGGTTCAAACACACCATACACAAACCATCAACACATATCCTCATATTCAAAAATAACATGACATGATCCATCTTCAGAATCTCCTTAATATAGTTCATCTTGAGAAGCACATTCCTTCAAGTGAAACCTTGAATTGTGATCTTCTTCCCCACATATTCCACAGTGTATAATACGCTTCTTATGTTTCAGTTGATTCTTTGTTGGAGATTCGTTAACATCTTCCGTCCTTTTGATTGTCAACTTTTGTCATGTTATTCTTTCCCCGTTGGTTTGGTTAAGGTGGAATAAGGATGTTGGGAGCACCTGTTGCAAGCCAATACAGAGCACATCTGACCATATCATTTCCATACGTGTAGTTCCTTCTCCACACATATATCTGAAACCACTTACATACAAAGTCTTCAGGCGCAAGCTTCTTATGAAGCATGACTCCATATGCATGCTCACATGAAATACTGCATATTTCAAACTTCATACAAATGCAAGTCATTCTTTCCAAGATCACACGGTAAATACATCATTGTTTTGCTTCATACATTCCATTTGTACTTCTTGTGACTTTGTAGTTAGAAATTTTATACTTCTTAGCTTCAAGAAAGTTTGTCACATATGGATACAAATCTTTGAAAATACTAACACAAACACCTAAATAAATTATTATCTTACCGTGAAAACATAACATAATCACATGTTTACCTTTGTGACCATGATAGATAGCTGATCTATTTGTAATATATGCCATGGCAAGTTTTCTTGTAATTTCTAACATTGGCATAAATGGCTTCTCTCTTGCATTTGTGATATTAGTGTTGAAAGACTATGTGGAGTTGTTTTCCACATCTTCACAATAATTTCCTAACTTGTAGAATGATCTACACTGAACTTGAATTTGTTTTAAGAACATTATCATGTATACCAACATTATAGCAGAAAATTCTAACTTACCTTAGTTGATATTCTGCTTCGTTCTCTCTCCATGTTAACTTTATAAATAAGGTTACATGTTGCTTTTACTCCCATTTATTTTTTCAAATTTGCATAGTTTTGTATTTTCTATCTTAGGAAGCTCCTGTTGAACAACATTAATCAATCCTTGCAACAAAAACACATACATGTTAAATATACAAATTCTATCATTCATTTACCAACACATTAACACAATCTTACCTTCTAACGATTGTCCTTCAAATTTTTCATAAACCCATATATATTTCACTTGGAAAACATCCCATGCAAACTAGATATATTGCACTATTTGCATTTCTTCCTAAAGCAACCAACAACTACCATTTGATCTTGTGTTTAATGAAGCATCCATCAACTATAATTAAAGATTTACATGTTCTTCGTAGGTTAACAAAGCAAATGTATAACATGTTAAACTACTTTTCTTCTTTTTCATTAGTCAAAGTATTAATTTTCATAGTGGGGTCTATGTTTGATTAACTAATACAACTGCATAATCTCAAAGACGAGAAAACTGTTTTGTCATAGTCACACTTAATCCATCTCATCACCTTGTTCTAAATGCTTGACACTGAGGCCTTGGCATAGTGATTCTCCATTTCTCCTGACTCATTCTGATTTTATCAACAAATAACCTAGCAATTTGTGGAATCTAAAAAAATGTACAGTCCTTGTTAAGCTACATGAATGCTTGTTAACAAACACCATAACTTTTTCGCACATTATTACTAGGCAAAACCAATGCTTATATATGCCATTCACAACCTTCACCTTCATTTCAACCAACAAACATGAAACCTATATTATCGTTATAATACATGTATTTCTTGATATTTTCAGCATGTTCTGAGTGCATAATGGAGAACAAACTCTTTGAAACCCACTCCATTGAAGAAATTCTTCTTCTTATACAACCTTCCATCACCTCATTTGATATATGTTGTCTTCGATGCTCTTTTTCCTTGTTATCACTCTCTGAACATTGGTTGTGGCGAATGAAAGGCTCGTGGAAAAAGTCTTGAATGAAATGTTTGATTTCAAACTCATCTCTTTATGTAGCTTCTTCATAAAAAAAATTCACCTGGTTCATAGTTACAGAATAACGCCATTGATCTCCACTCCGAATGATATACCATAGATTTTACCCATTATTAGCCATGACATATAAGTGTTTAAGGATATAAAATTTATGTTCTGGAGTCTATATAGAATATTTACAAGTTCAGAAGTGTTTTGGAAGAAAATGGTGATTTTGGTGCATTTTGGAGCTAAAAGGAGAAGTTACCCGAGCTGACCATCAAACCAGACCAGAGGTCGACATTCAGAGTCAATAATCGATTGATGTACACTCTGTGCCATCGATCGACAGCGAAGCGCGCAAGGCCCGACTTGATTCCAGCCGACTTAAAGCCCAAGATTCCACTTAATGACAAGATTGTCCCTGACTAGTTTTAACCTAATATTTATGTGCTCTGCCATTGTGTTAGGCAACACACACTCTTATTTTCATTCTCTTTTCACATCAAAGGTTTTAGGGTTTTTTAGTAGATTTGGAGAGAAGATCCAAGACTCCTTCAGAGCTTGTTATTGGAACTCCATTTTTTCTATCTCTACTCTATTCTATGCAATTTATATTTATTATGTTTATGTTTTGCTTAGCTATGTCTGAGTAATTCACCTGTTAGGTTTAGAGTTCAAATAGATTATGAAGGATTAGCCCCAAATATAGAACTGCTAAGTTTTGATATTTATCAAAGATTGTTCTTATTGCTTGTATTATGGATTAGCTACCTAGAACCCTGATGTTAGAATATTTAGGCACAAGTGATAACTTGGTCTTTCTCTGCATTGAATCTTATTGAGCTAAAACTGTTAGAAACATGCAAGAGTTGATTTAGGAATCCTAGTGAACATAGTATCAACCCGATCTTAAAGCTTGCTAGAAGAACATCGATCGACAATCCTATAAATTGATCGATCGATCGGCGTTTCGAAAGGTGTATCGATCGATATTCCTATTGAATAATCGATCGACGCTTTCTTTGATCGACAACAAAGTTGTAGATTTTAGATATAGTCAGTAGATAATCAAATCATTCGTAAGTTATTAGATTATTATTAAAGTTGAGTTCAATAATATCTTGCATGCAACAATTAGCTTATATATCATTATAATCATGATTACCTGAATAAAAACCCTAAGTCTAACACTTTCTCATAACTGTTTACAAACCTCAATCCAATCATCTGAAGAACTACCTTGTTCACCCTGCTGTTTACTTTAGTAATTGATCAACCTAGTTTAACCACTGCTGAGTAGAATCTATTGTGTGCCCTAGCTCGTGGATTCGAACCCTAAGTACTACAACTGAACCTCTTATTTGAGAGAGTAAAGTTGCTCTAGGATAATTTAAGCACATATCACCGAACTTTCTCTCTTTTTCTTAAATATTAACTTTCAGTTTTGTGTTTTCTGCAATTTCGATTCTCTTCAACTCTTACCCAAATTTCGATTTAGGATTTTACTCTTGATAAAAATGTTTAAGAAATGGGTATAAGTTTTCAGGTTAATATATTTATCAGGATAGGTTTACTATTTATTGGTTTCAAATGTAACTGAATCGTAATCTAGTGTTCTAATGGTCTAAAATTAGATTTTCAATTAATTAGTTTACTTTTGGTATTTAAACCGATATAATCATTGTTAGTGACTACATAGGTTTCAAACCTTAATTTCAAGAAGAAATAAGTATTTTATCATGTGTGCAAATAAATTTTAAACTTTATTTCATGGATATATAATAGTGTGACTCTCTCAAATAACCCTAAAATATGATTTTTCACCTAAAATAGTGTTTTTCATTAAACCGCTAAAAGAATCTTGTGCCCTTACTTTATAAATATATAAATATAAATAATTATTTAAATAAATTTTTTAAAAATTATATTTTGAATTATACATTTTGAAATTAAGCTTTTATAAAAATTTTGGTTTGGAAAATTTTATTTTTAAATCTGAAAATTCGTTTGAGACTATTATAATTTTTTTAAAACAAAATTATGTATTTGTTTATTTTAATATCTTAAACACCCTCCCTCCCTCAAATTTCACCCTCAAATCTAAATCCTAAGTCTAGATTAGTTAATCTTAAGGGTATAAATGTATATTTACCCTTTAATGAATTTTTTTTGGTCATTTTGATCACTGAGAGCTATACTTGTAATAAAAAATAAAAACTTTTTAGTGCTATATGATAGTATTCGTGGTGAAATAGGTGGTTCTGCTATTTTACCCGACACCTAATTTTGACCCCGAATCCAATTTGAAAAAAAAAACTGAACCAAAATCTGAATCAAAGTAACAAAATACCCGATTGGATATTGAGTTAGGAGAGATCGGATATCCAAATCCATAGTATCCGAACCCAAACGGATATCTGAATATGACCGGACACATATATACTTAACTCTATATTTCTAGTTTATTTTTCTTAATTATTCAAAAAATTTATATTAATATTGCACTTCACTCAAAATCATATAATATACATATAGTTGCGGTAAAGTGATCTACTATTCACTTAAAATGCATGTTAAACTTCTTGTTTCATGCATTAGCAAAAGTTCCATTCAAATTCTCAAAAGAATAAATAAATTAGTGTTTTTATTTTCAAGATTTTATTTCCAAACCTATTAATCCTTCAACCTTTTATTTTTTTTAAATCAGTTAAGTTAGTTTTAAATTGTTAAGTATAAGAATTTTGAGTAATGAAAAATTCAACTTTTTCAAAGTTAAAATATCTGAACTGATCCGAAATAACCAAACTCGAACTAAAAATACGTGATTATGATCCGATATGCAAAAATATCTGAATAGATTCTAGACCTTTATACCGAAGTATCCAAAAACCCCAAATATTTGATCTGAACCCGAACGGATAGCGAACGTCCAAGCCTATGCATGCTCATTTTACACATGATCTGTTTCATAAAACTAATGGGCCTTGGTGGGGCCATGATTGATAGGCCCATAACAATTTCCTTGCAACGAGGTGTCACCTTCCTATTGAACTGTGACCGAAAAATAAAAACGGAGAAAAGCGAATTGTAGAGTGGAAAGAAACTGAAAGATCTGTGAGATCAGTTCAATTTGATCTATTGTAGCTGAAGCTTGCAGCTATGGATTCATCTTCAAACTTGAATCCCCTTCGCGAGGATATCTCCGACGAAGAACCAGCTCCGGCGTCCGTCTTCGCAACTCGTCCTCTTCGTCCTCCTTCTACGTGAGTCACCGTCGCTTTTTTTTTTCTAGTTTCTCCTTCAATCGCATCTCTGTATTTGATGATCTCGACTTGAGTGATGATAATGAACTAACTATTTACATATTTACAGGAGTTCTTCGGAGAAATACTCGCCTTTAGAATGGACAAGCTACTTTGACAAAGAAGACGATGTATCAATCCCTGGATCTAATGATGTAACGTGAAACGAATGATCTCAAGTTTCCAGAAAAAAAAAACGTTTTTATTTTTTAGGTTGTCTGTTTCTGATGAAACGTGGCTATTATAGGTATTTCACGTATATATGGCAGGAACAGAAGGACCTGTTGTCTTTTGTCTCCATGGAGGTGGCTTCTCTGGGTGAGAGCCACTTTATATATTAGCCCTTCAGCTGAAAGATTGAATCTTTGTCGCTCTTGAGTTCGATGAGTTATGTTATGGTTTCATTTGTGTTTTCTTGTCAGGCTCTCGTTTTCTATAGTGGCAAGTAAAATCAAGGAGAAAGCACGTGTGGTTGCGATGGACTTGAGAGGACACGGTAAATCGGTTTCAGAGAATGAACTGGACTTATCGCTCGAGGTATGATTTTTCGAATTGATCATATATTAGGCTTATCTCTGAGAAGTGAGACTTATATAGTACGATGGACATGCAGACCATGAGCAGTGATGTTGTGGCTGTGATTAAGAAACTGTATGGAGATTCTCCTCCAGCTATTGTGCTAGTTGGTCACAGGTTTGTTTTCTTTCTTTTTTTCGTTTTATATGTCATATCTGTATGTTGTTCTTGAGCTCTGTGTTGAAGTGCAAATGGCTGGTTACATCAATACTTTCCTAGTGCACCATTTAAGATAATGCTTAAGATGCTGCACATTTATAACTTAGTGTTAGCTGGATTCTGTATATAAAGCTATCACTTGTACTAGGTATCTGTTCAATAATTAGGTAATAATAAATCTATGAAGACATAGTATCTATGGTTATGGAATCCAATTCTTTAGTATGAAACATCTATGGGCTCATGCATAAACTTGTAGAAAAAAAGTTTTTAATCTAATTTTCTTGAATGGGTTTCATGTTACAAACATCCAGCATGGGAGGTTCGGTCGCTGTGCAAGTTGCTGCAAACAAAACATTACCTAGCTTGGCTGGGCTTGTCGTAGTGGATGTTGTTGAGGTTCGGTTTCTTACGGAAAAGTAGTATCCGTTTCTCATTTGGTATGTACTCTCGTGAGATGACCTGACCAAAGTACTTTCATTGCAGGGTACTGCTGTTGCCTCTTTGATTCACATGCAGAAAATTCTTTCAAACAGAATGCAACATTTTCCCAGCATCCAAAAAGCAGTAAGCAATTTTGAAACGCATGGTTTTGTATATAAGCTGCAAACAACAGTACAGATCACTTGAATAAAGCTAACCCTCTGTAAACTAAAAAGAAAGCAAAACCTATTGATATCTATAAGCTGCCAACAAATAATTACTTTGCTTTAGTAAGCTTTAATGGGTCTGCCATCTCTGAAATAATGCACAATCTTTCTGTAGATTGAGTACAGCGTTAGAGGAGGGTCATTGAGGAACATTGATTCTGCTCGCGTCTCCATCCCCACAACTCTCAAATATGATGATTCAAAAAACTGGTGAGTTATCTCTGTTGCGAACATCACTAGAGGTATTCAATATTTGCTTCCTAGTGAGTTGAAATATGAACCTTTTTCCAGCTATACTTACCGGACACGTCTAGAGCAAACAGAGCAATACTGGAAAGGCTGGTATGAACCTCATTTGCCTCTTGTTTTAAACCATTGAGTTCACATAGCTCTAAGCACAACACAGACAATAGTCTGCGTTGGCACACCGAAACCAATCACAAGACGGAGAGTATATCAACAATATTAGTTGCCTTGCAGGTATGATGGTCTCTCAGAGAAGTTCTTGTCATCTCCTGTTCCAAAACTCTTGCTATTAGCTGGAACTGATAGATTGGACCGGTATATTTGTGTTCTTCCCTCTAAAACGCTGGCTCACGTCTATTTGAAATGTATGGCGCATTGTAATAACGATGTTGATAAACTGGATTAGGACCCTCACAATTGGTCAAATGCAAGGAAAGTTTCAGATGATTGTGGTCAAACACACCGGACATGCCATTCAGGTAATAACTGCGATAGACTAATCTTTAAGAGTGAATTTCTTTTTCGAGATGGTGAATCTGTGTATGAATGCAGGAAGATGTACCAGAGGAGTTTGCGAATCTAATTGTGAATTTCATATCACGTAACAGAATCGGACCTCATGGTGTTGAGGTTTGTCTGTGTTGTGTTGTATCAGTCACTCTCTGTTTGCAAGTTTAGTCTAGAAGTCTCATAAGATAAATCCGTTTTTACAGATACCAGGAACATGGAAGCCTTCACAGCCCAAGACTTGAATCAGAGATATCGTAATGTTTTCATTTGTTTTGCTTGTCGGGTTATGAATAAAAACAATTAACAACTCTTGCCCGTGTTACAAGAAACTAGAAGAAAACAAGAGTACAAAGAATAAAGAGAATCATTTGCAACACTTTTCCATCATTCATTTTAATGCCCCAACACAAACCTAAATTTTTTGTTTAGACTAAGAAAATCATTTTCTTGTTTCAGTATGGTTAAGAAAACAGAGCATAAGCATTCGATCAAGAAAGAGCTATTACACCATGGTAGCCGTTGACAAGAAAACACGAACCGAAACTGACTTGAAAAAAATGGGTTGGATCGGGTCTGAGTCTATCATTTTACCCTTTTGTCGTTTAGACTAGCTCGGAATTCGGGTCTTACCAAACATGCAGTTCAGTTACGAGTATTCGAATAACCTGAAAATTTTGTACCTATTAGATATTGTTTAGATGTTTTGGGTACATTTTGGTATTTCAAATATATTAAAAAATTTCAAGTTTGTGTTTTTCGGATATAGTTTTGTGTTTTGGAGTAAAACTTAGGATTTTAGGTTCTTCATTTTTTTGACCAAAAAGGTATAGTTCTTCATTTCTGTAGTATCCTGAGTATTTTTCAAATATATTGTTTTGAATTTATTTTTTTGTCACAGACATATATTGTTTTGGATATTTCTCATGTATTTGGGGTTGGGTTTTCAAGTACAGTTCATATACCAAATGCCCGAACCAAATCATAAGTGAAAACTTCAAGGTGTTAAGAGATTATAAAAAAAAATGAAACTTAAGCCGATTCAGATCAAACCGAAAAATTCAGATCAAACCGAAAAATAGAAATATCTATATAGGTCAAAATTTCTTAAACCCTGAAAGACAAGAACCCGATGTGAACCAACTCGAGGAGTCAAATGCCTAGTAGCCGTCCTCACACTCAAAAGAAAAACTCGCACAGCCCTCTGTGGACTTCCTTGCGCTACATACAGAGCCAATCGATTGTTTGAGTCTTTGAGACAACATTTTTGACTATCTCAAAACCACTTTTATTGCATTTCGCTTCCTTTTTACCAGTAAAAAAATATGTATCAAACCCTCAAAAGAGAGCGGCTATATTTTACTCAATAAAAGAACTTTAAATTTAAAACATTGTGAGATACATGATGGATACAAAGCCGGCAGAAAACTGACACTTCCGGAAGCAAAGCTAATAGAAACAGATTTTCAAGAAACCAAGACCTAACCGAAGTTGAAACTGAAAACATACCATTGTCAGCACAAGTGTTTAATCCAAAACAGAAAAACGCATTAAGACGAAATCGATCCGTGATGGATAAACAAAATAGAAGACCAATAAAGCCTATATAAATCAAGAAGTCGAACACAAATCGTAGATGCCTGGGGCCAACTTATTCCAGTATGTACATGGAATTTTACCAATTCAAGTCATACATTCTAATATTTCTTTCTTTTCCTGGTAAATGATTTGATCGCCGTTATAAGCTGATATATATTCTTCATGTAGACCAAACAATTTTCATCGTTACAGTATCTGCTTTCTAACAAAAGTAGGCAATCAGACAATAAAATCTAATTCAAATTTCGTGGTGGAGATTGTTTCTTCACATCAAAAACGAATATTCGACTTTATACGAGGCAACTCGCCTCATTAACAAAGAAGAAAACATATAACCAGTTCATGACCAGAATACTTTTGGTCTGATTTATTATCTGTGAGAAAAAAAAAATGAACGGGGAATAGAGGCTCCATTATATCCGATTATGCCAGTCTATGCAGTACCTTCCTTCAAATAAGCTATGAGATCGGCACGATCTTGTGGCTTTTTCAATCCAGGAAACACCATTTTCGTCCCAGGAATGTACTGTAACAACCATACATAATCCATATTATATGAAAATCAGCTCAATAAGAAATAACCAATCCGCATAAATGAAGAGATGACTCAGTATGAACCAAAACTATTCTGTTGTGAACAACCTTATGATTCAATCTAAATATGAAGAGTGATGCAATACAACTAATGTAACATTGTTGAGAATGTAAATGATGGAGCCAAATCTCTAAGTAGCACAAATCAAAATAGGTATTGTAGCAAATCAAACATCGAACAGAGCTACACTTGAAGAACAATCAGGATAAATCTACTAAAGGAATTAAAGAACAATCAAGATCCTCATTCACATGACAATATACCTAATACTATATATAAATGCCTTCAAATCTATCAAAAAAGAAGAAAAATACCTTCTTGGGGTTCAACAAGTAATCGTAGAGAGTCTTCTCCTCCCACATGACGGCCATGTTCTTGTTGGCAGCAGAGTACGAATACCCTGGAGTCGTTCCAGATTGCCTTCCAAACAATCCGTTCAAGTTTGGTCCTGTTTCAACACACATACAATGAGTCGGTTCGGAAATGATATATAACAAACAGTAGAACATAGATCAGGGTAGATCCTGACCTGAACAAATCGTAAGTTAATGAGATAAAATACAACGAGACATTGGGTGTAACTAAAAAGACCTTAGATCTAAACCACAATCAACCTCCGTGTAATCAAGAGGACGAACCTTGTTTGTGACCGGCACCTTTGTCGACGGTGTGGCACTGCGCACACTTGGTTCTGAAGATCTTCTCTCCGGCCTTTGGGTTCCCGGGAGGTGCTTCATCGAACGACGCCATTTGTGATCGTGAATGGAAAAGTCTGAACGAAACGGGGGCTTTTTGACGGTTTCTTCAAGCGGCCTAACCTTTTTTGGTAAATGGGTCTTTCCAACAGCCTAAATGTGTGCTGTTGCCTTTTATACCAGAAAAAAAAAATTATAATTGTTTTAAAGGAAGGTTCTAGGAAAAGAAGAAAGAGGAGGTGGCTGCGTGGGCGTGCCACAGGCCATACGTTTTTCTCTGAGTACACGTGGCTTTTTCTTAGTGCTCAGTTTTGAGTCGGTTGACTAGTTTATTCCTTTTCAATATTTTATTCTTTCAATAATTACCTTTATTTTTAGGAGTGGGCTGTGTTATTGACTTCTTAGGGGCATATTTTTAGGCCCAAACATTAATTGATCCAATGATTGTTTGTCAAATTAGTGAAATTATAGATGAATGGATGAAAGTTTTGCTAAATGTTGAATGACTATTTTTATTTGGCTATTTACAATGGTTTATAAATTTAATACCCTAAATTTTACCATTTTAACATTCACATTATCGTTGACAAAAAATAACATTCACATTATCTTTTCTTTCTTTCAACTTATTATCAACACCCACTTCAATTTAATTTCTACAATAATTTTGTTTAAAAAAAATCAATTCTTACCTCACCACTTTTATTTCATATTCATATTTTTGATATAATTTTATCTCCAATTTTTAATAAAAATTTTATTTAAATTAAATTAAAATAATTAAATATTATAAATTTTAAAAATATTAGTGAACGATATTTTGGGATTGGTTGGAAAATCTATTTTGAAATTGACACTTGTTGAATTTAGACAAGAAAATGATAATTATTTAAATTTTAAGTGTTAAAAGTGTATTATTAGGATAAATTAAAAATGTCTAAAATATAAATAATAGTTTAATATAAATAATAGTTTATTGAAAACAACAAAAATTTATAAATTAAAAGTTTCTGAGTTCAAAATGAAATAAATCAAACTTTTATTTATAGAATTAGAAATAATGAATTTTGATATGAATTTTTTTGTCATGGTCTTTTACCAATTTATTTTTTTGAATATAAAAATAATGATACAGTTTACATTTGGAAAACACAAATACAACAAGTTTTGCTCAATAAACTACAACGTTTCTTTAATGGTCCCTACTATTAATTTTTCAACATGTTGAACTACAACTCAATTTAATTCACCTTACTTTGTTCTTTTACTTTTTTTAACAAATGATGCCACTGACAATGGATTTATCTATTTTTGTTGTTAAAATTCGAAATTGTTTTATTGTTCCATAAATAATTGTGTAGCTCAGGATTCTAAATACTCAATGAATCGCCGTAAACCTAGTTTTTTTTTTTTAAAAAATATGGATTTACATCACTTTTCAGTCTTATTTTGTTACGATAATTAAATTTACTTGCTTGTTTTAGCTTTATAAGTATCTTAAAGAAACTTAATATGAAGCAGTCATATAGAATTAAATCTAATGTATTGCAATAATCTCTAACTTGCAGAAATATCAGTTTTAGTGTATCAAAAACTTAAATTTTACATTTGATTTTAAATAATGTCTTTCTTGCGATCCGAACAATTTGCTATTGATATATTATTTTATTAATTTTGATCTAAATTCTAGAAAATAAAAAATGAACGTTGTGAATGTACCTTAATATTTGATTATTACAAGTTACATTATAATTTCGATAAATGTGATTTTTAGTGAAGAACATGGTTTTTTCAAAATACAAAGTGGGAAACATTTGATTGCGCATTTTGCATAATTTTTATCCCTTTATATGATTATTTAGATTTTGTTAAAGTTAGTTTGTTTATTTTAAAATGTATGAAAAATACTTTTATTAATTTTTTAATTGATTTCATAATCGTATATAAAAATTTGAAACTCATTTTTTTATAAAAGCTTAAATTAATTTGAGAAGTAACAAAATAGTAAATTTTAAATTAGTGAAAGTAGCAGATTTAATGTTACAATAAAATTAGAAGTCCGAAAAGCTCTACAGCCATGTCCATACCGAACTGGAACTAAAATATATCCGGGTCGGACCGAACCCACCTCAAATATTCACGAGCTTTACGGGTTTTAGGTCTAGTCGGGTCGGGTCAGGCCAGTCCAATTGATACTCTACATCTAAGTTTCTCTACATCTAAGTTTTTTTTGTCAAAGTTCTAACCTCTTAAGTTCTAGAGAAATTACACCCTATAACAAAAAAAAAACTCAAACCTACTATAACCAAAAATAACCTCTCTCTCTTTATTTTTCTTCCTATCTCTCTCTACTCTCTTTCTAAAAATCTAATTTCTCTTTTTTTTTTTGGTTATTCAGCAATAAGCCCTAAGTTCTAACTAGGCCTGGACATTCGGGGTCCCAATCGGATTTCGGTTTTATCCTATCGGGTTTCGGTTTTTTCGGGTTTGACAAAATCAGCCATATTCGGATTATATGAAAATTCGGTTCGGGACCGGTTCAGGTTCTATCGGGTTCGGGTCG
The DNA here is from genome assembly GCA_016432835.1 of Brassica nigra. Taxonomy (NCBI): domain Eukaryota; kingdom Viridiplantae; phylum Streptophyta; class Magnoliopsida; order Brassicales; family Brassicaceae; genus Brassica; species Brassica nigra. The sequence continues at coordinate 22,041,426 of CM028244.1, read as the reverse complement.
GGGTTAGTAAATCTTCAAAGAACCGGTACAACCCGATGTACTTTCGGGTTCGGGTCCCAATCGGTTTTTCGGTTTAAAAATACCTGATTTGTACCTACTTTGTAACCAAAACATAAGTAAAATCGGGTTTTTTCGGTTCAAAAGTACCTGATTTGTATCTATTTTATAACTAAAACATAAGTAAAATCGATTCAAAAATAAGAAAGGAACATCAAACTTGACCATTCAAAATCAAACGAAAAGTAAACATAGTTATTGATAGAAAGAAAACCAAATAATTAAAAATTTAAAACGAAAACTAAATTCTCATGAAATGAGAAACATTATTCAATTGAAACAAAACTAAAATCTAAAAACTTCAAGCTTCAACGGCCATCTTTAACCATCAACTTTCGTATAATATAATCACTAACCTTCATGTGATAGATAATTATTTTAGATGTTTAGTAATATCTTAATGTATTTTGGATACATATTAAAGATCATGTTTGGTATAAGTTTTGAAATTTTGAATATTTCGGGTTTTATCGGATATCCATTTAAGTTCGGATTCGGTTCGGATAATACTCATAACCCGAAATACCGTAAAACAAGATCCATTCGGTATTTATGTCGGGTTCGGATTGGTTTGGATTCAGTTTTATCGGATCGGGTTCGGTTCGGATTTTCGGATTTTGTTTATTTGTGCAGCCGTAGTTCTAACCTCATTTTTGCAAGGAACGCGTAGGAGTTTTTGAGAAAGGAAAAGACAGAACCGTGAGCTGTTAGTTTGGTGGGAGGCTAAACCGACAACGCCAAGTGGATCGACAAAAGGGGCAAATGTGTCATTCCCTATCTGTCCTAAAACCTGAGAGATTCTCCAGAAAAAAAAGAAACGTACGGCGACGAAGAGATCAAGAGGAGGAGAAAACAGCACATTGCCTTGGTTTCTCCGCCTCTTAACTTCCTCATCGTTCTCATTCTCCTTCTCCTCTCTGCTTCCTTGATCCGTGAATTGGCGAGTTCGTCGTTTTCCAATTTTGGACGGGAACAAAAGATTGATCTACCTTAATGTCGACGGTCTCATGCTCCACCGCAAGCTCTAGCAGAGGATGTTCAACTACTTTTCCATCGAAGACATCTCCTTTACCAGCATTTAGTTCTCCTAACTTCATCAGAATTGGGACGAATTCTCAGGTTTGTTAAATCTCTTTGGCATTAATCAGTTAAATGTCCTTAACTTTAACTCTTTACTTTTTTTTTTTTTTTTGGGGTGTGGTAAAAGAGTGACAGATTAGGTAGTCATCGTTTATCATTGGTCCATGAAAACCGCAAAGGAAGAGGAACAACTTTACTTATGTCAATAGTCGACGAGAGACAATCAACGGGCCAAAATGTTGCTGACCCTCCTCGGATCCTGGTATAATGATTTGATTTGTTATCTCTCTGACACTCTTTTGACTCATTTTTGGAGTGTGTAATGTTGATTTGTGCCATTTGTTTGCAGGCGTACGATCTTGTTCAAGGGGCTCTTGTAAGTTATATGAGAAAGATAATCTGTTGAATTTATCGTTATTCAGTGTTAAAGCTCAGCCAATAGAAGCTGAGAAATTCTCTGTGTGTGGACTAATATAATGATACATAAGCAGGTGAAATGGAGATGGAAGGAGGACAAGTCTGTTCCAGACACACCTACCGCAGTTCTCCTACACGGAATCTTAGGCAGCGGCAAAAACTGGGGTCAGTGTCGTGGGATTGCTAGTGAAAATTATTCGCTGAGTTCTTTCAATCTTATATTAAGAAATGATGAAAACTAGTAAAAGCCGTTCTTGAATCTCTTCACATGTAGAATCATCAAGATTGGTTTTATGAGTCACTTATTCTCTCCAGAAAAGATTGTTAATAGTATCTAACAGAACATTTTGTTTTCTTTGGGTCCTGCTACTCTAGGCACTTTTGCTCGAAGATTGGCTCATGAGTTCCCTACTTGGCAGGCAAGTATATGACCAAATGCACTTACACTATGCTCGCAAACTTATTTGCTTGTAGTAACTAATCTGCTCCTCTTAATTCAATCTTTACAGTTTCTCTTGGTAGACTTGCGTTGCCATGGGGATTCAGCCTCTCTCAAGAAGAGAGGTCCACACTCTGTCGCTTCAACTGCTTCTGATGTTCTAAAACTTGTAAGTTTCTATCTCAGACCACGTTTTTATTCGACTATTCATATGGAAAGATAGCTTCTCTGATGTTTCCGTCATTCCTAGGTTGGTCAGTTGAGGTTAACACCGCGGGTCCTTGTTGGTCATAGCTTTGGGGGAAAAGGTTACTTTACCATCTTTATGAAACTACTTCATCCAGATTAGTTTATATCTTTGATGACGAGTCTTTTCCATGGCATGTGTAGTTGTTTTAAGCATGGTGGAGCAAGCAGCTAAGCCTCTTCCACGACCAGTCCGTGTAAGCGTGTTTTCCATGTCGATATCCCAATGACCTTTGGTAGGATTTACAATAGTCGCCCTGAACTGTAACCGTTATAGGCTTGGGTATTGGATGCTACTCCTGGAAAAGTTCGTGCAGGAGGAGATGGAGATGATCATCCACGAGAGCTCATTTCATTTCTACGTCAATTGCCTAAAGTGGTAACTTACAGATTCTATCTATCTTTCGGCCACGCTCATCATCATACTCATGCCCTTTGTAGTTATGTTTACGAACATCTTTTGTCTTTGTTTAAAGGTCTCGTCCAAGCGTGAGGTCTATAACGCTCTTATCAAAGAAGGGTTTTCGAATGATGTTGCACAGGTATAGTGTAGATTCTAGCAGCTCTTGAATAACTTTCAGACCGCTGGTTGATTCTGCTGATACTTGTCTGATTGCAACAACCTTGGTGTCTTCTTGTGTAGTGGGTGGTTACCAATCTCAGACCTACTGGAGCATCGTCTTCTAGCTTCTCGTGGGCATTTGACCTAGATGGGATCGCTGAACTTTACCAGTCCTACGAAGACACAAATCTATGGTAATCTAATGAAGCAGAACTTGTATGATACTTCACCTAATTACTATACTCAAGCTTCTTGCTATATTGATTTTTACAAAATAAAAGGAGCTTTGTTGAGAACCTTCCAAGAGGAGTGCATGTAAATTTTCTGAAAGCCGAAAGAAGCTTGCACCGTTGGGCCCTAGAAGACCTTCAACGAATCCACGCTGCTGAAGAGCTCGCCTCTGAAGAAGGTGGCGGCGTAGAAATGCATGTACTGGAAGATGCAGGTCACTGGGTAAGTTAGTTACTAACTATACCTCTGTTTCTACATTGCTTCTTTTTTTTTCTTTCTATCATCTATTGCATTTGGGTTGTGCTCTTTCAGGTTCACACGGATAACCCGGATGGTCTCTTCAGGATCTTGTCATCTTCTTTCCAGGTTCTCAGAGCCTAGAGGTGATAAACGCTCTAGGTTCCGCATTTTACATGACATATTATACTTGTGGAGAAGCTGATCTGACATACAATTTCATATACTACATTGTGTCCGTGTAATGTTTTGGGTGACGTAATTAACAAGTAACAACATATAGCTGCATTATTCTTGATTCTATGTCCTTTACATTGCATTTCTTTTTTGTTGACTTGGGAGAAAGTTCTGAAATTCAAGCTCACGCTACACGTCAAACCATCCTCAACTCTTGATTCTCCGTTCACTTCCTATGGTAACTCTTGGATATTAAACCGTGAAAACCGAGGTGGGCTTGGGGTATATCGAGGAGGGCTCTCGGTATACCAATTTGGGCTTGTGGTATAATGAGGCGGACTTTCGGTATACAGAGGAGGGCTTTCGGTATACCGCGGTGGGCTTGTGGTATAATGTGGCGGGCTTGGGCTCGGAGTATAGCGATGTCGGCTTGTGGTATAATGAGGCGGGCTTGGGCTCGGAGTATACCGATGTGGGCTTGAGGTATGATGAGGTGGGCTTGGGCTTGGAGTATATCGAGGTGGGCTGGCAGTGTAGTGAGGTGGGCTGGCAGACACCCGAGGTGAGCCTCCTTCAAGCATAAGTTTCATTTGTGGAGAGGATTCCTCTACAGGCATACCTTGCCCGACCCCAACAAGGGAGCTTTGACGTGAACCCTCGCTAGAGAGCAACAACTTGAATGTCCATCTCAGCACATTCGGTGTGAAGACTCTGTAGAGGAGAAACACGTCGTACCAGTTCGGGAACTTCACGTACGCGTCTCCCCTGCAAGCTCCTGCCACAATCATCTTTGCGAACTCCTCTAGCGGTCCACCATTTGCAGGTACCTGAAGATGACTGTAAGTAAGTCTTTGGATTTTAGATTCATTCAGTCGCAAGTGTGGTTGAGTAAGTATTTACTTCTCTTTCTTCCTTCCATTGCATCTCAGCACCTTCTTCAAGCATGAACTTTCCTCTACTCATTTCACTCCCTATCCATCCGTGAGTCGCGATAGTTATTCCGACATCTCCACTTAACTCGAATCTCAACGTCTCATAGAAGTTGACTAGTGCCGCTTTTGCAGCCTTCACAATGATATTTAGTATTATGTATCATACGAGATTTTTTAAAAGCAAAAAATCAAACTACAGTATAAGGATCAGTCAGTAAACGTTTATAGCAGAAGTACTAACAGAATAAAGACTCATCCGCGGTAGAGGCAACCAATTCTCGACCGATGCGTTCACAATGATCCGGCCATTGGTCTTTTGAAGGTATGGCAACGCTACATACGTCGGATAGACATTTCCCCAGAAGTTAATGTCCTGCTCAACAATCTCATCAATGTTTCGTATACAAAACCGGAAGATATACAAATCAAGAGAGCATACCAGCAAATGCGGAAAGACGGTCGTGTCGCTCACTTCGTCGAAGTAAAACGTGTGTCCAAGACTTGCTGAATTCACTAGGTGATCCACTGTGTCGAATAAATCATCACAGGTAAAACAAACATTTTCGTTAAGCTGCTCAACTAGCCCTCAAAACATAAAACTATTACTGCTCGACCAGTCCCATTGATCAAAAGCTATGAAATACTGTGGAAATCAGGATAGGTTGTGTACCGCGACCGTAATAGTTGACGGCTTGAGTGATGAAACGGCGGCAATCATCTTCTTTGATGACGTCAGCAGCGATGATGATGACGTGGTTGGCTCCAATCTGTCTGGCGTTGTTGCTCACAACTCTGAGTCTCTGCTCTCTCCTCGCCACCAACGCTAAGTTTGCTCCCCTCTTTGCATATTCGTATGCTATTTGCTGCGTTTCATCCCGTTAACATGATCATCAGCATCCATGCAAGATTAAGGAACATAAATATCGTTTTAGCTATTGTAACTCAAGTTTGGATTTTTTTTTGTTGTTTAAACATCGTGGTAAGTTAAGGTGGTTTGCGTGTCCCAAACGTAATATATGAATTTGAGAATTTCATATAAATACATATTTGTGATTCTAATATTCAACCAGATTCGTATAAAAGTGCTTCTATATAAAATAAACTGAATTCATACATCCGTAAACCCGCTTTTAGAACATATTATTTGAAAACTTAATATATTTTCCGCACAAATTTAACATTCAATAATTAGTGACATTTTCTACCTAGAAATACAATAACATATTGTGAAAATTAATATGTAGAGTCAGAGAATATATATGATTTATAGAAAATGATGTTGGAGGAGTTAACCGCATTGTTTATTCTTAGTTTTAATACCTCTCCGATGGCGGAGGAAGCTCCGGTGATGACGACGACTTTATCCTCCATGTCTTCGCTCACAAAATAAGAGTTGTAAAGCCGCTCGGAGAAGCTAATGAAACACAGTAATGGCCATGAGAAGGCCATCACCACCATCGTGGCCGGCGGAGCCACCAGATTCATCACCGAGTTCAATAGATCCACCATTTCTCTTTACTTGGGAAACAATCAGAGTTTTTTCTTTTGGATTAGGCTATCAAAACGAAGGAGAGAAGATCGAGACGAGCAACTAAGTTAAAATAGGTAAAATGTATGCTTGTTTATTTTTAGTTTTGGGAAAAAATTTAATTTTTGAGGCAGGTTTTGACGTATAGTGACGGATGATGAACAACATGGCTGCATGCAGAATGGTGTACAGAGCCACGTGCTTGTTTTTACGACCTCTTTGAGTTTTATTGAAGATAAAGTTTTGAGAATGCTCCAATTCCGGTTTGATACGGTTTGGCATGTGGCACACACTACACAGCTTACAAATAGAGATAGGATATATTAAGCTAGATTGTTTTAGATCGGAAGTCCATTTAATTTAACAAGATATTGGTTACTTGGTCTTTTAGAACCTACTACAGTGTTGAACGCATTTCTTTAAGAATTCATAGTCTATGTGAAACGTGTATATATATATAGTAGCAAAAAAAACTTTTTGATATTATATCTTATTATATTTCTTAGGTATAGAATCGGTGCGTATGAAAATTCATTTTATAAAAATAAATATACTATATTTTATAATTTATTTCTATATAAAAATATGTATTTTGTTTGAGAATTTTTTTTTGTTTTTTGTCGATCTTTGATTTCATATGATTAAAATCCAAAGAACCTTTTAACAGAATTACAACTTTTTTTTATTTTAACGAAAAAAAAAATTACAACAATTTAATATAATAAATAAATTATTTCTCTCTTTTGAAAGAGATACTTCAAGTAGAGGCATCACAAGTTGACACATGTCATATTTTTCTTCTTTATATTTGAGTTTTATTTGTGGACTTCACGATTCAACTAAATGGGTTCTCCATATTTGGTATATGGACAAGTCAAACCCATAATCTCAAACCGTCAAAGACTTTCTTCATCTTTAACTATTTCCACCATAGGTTCTTAGTGTTCTTCACCTTCAACTTTCGTAAACCGACCATGAAGTTTGTTGAAAGTGATGGAAGGCGACTTTTTGAAGCTGATCTCTAGGGTGATAAGTTGTTTGTGTATTTTGAAATAGATTTACGTACGCCAATAAGGAAAATTTTAACCGTTATGGAATGCAAACAATCGTTGTCATTAACAACCATTTTAACTCCTTAAACCCACTTCTATTATGATTACCCATCTAATGCATGTGCCCTCTCTTTCCAGTCGGTAAATATCCATGTATAAAAAGGTATGCCTTCATCCTGTGAACATCATCATTTCGTTCCTCAACCATCCGGTTTCTCTTTGCCACCAGACCAGACAACACAAACGGCTTTGAATTTACATAGATGCTAAAAAGGCCAGTGAGGTCGAAGAGCTTCTGCTAAACTTCAAGTGAGTTGCTTTGAGATTGACATGTTGATGAGATTAGAATTTGATTGTTTGTGATCAATTAGGGAAACTTGATATGTTTAAACTCTTGGAGGTTGCTTATCAGTAAATCAAAGGAAATCAATCCAAGTAAGTTGAGACCTGAGGAGAAGCTGGCGTAAAGAATCTCATCCTGGAACGGTAAGTTTGAGAAGAATTCCTAAAAATTTGGAAGTTTAGCTTCAAAACACAAAACGAAAGTAAAGAAAGGCTTTTTCTTTACATTTATCCTCTTTCAGTGGCTTAGATTACTAGCGCTTTATGTAAGAAGCAGCTCAACAGCGACTACTCGGATTTGTGAAAACGCACACTGTGGGAGATAGTTTCATATATACTGTATCATTCTGGCAGAAGATATTATCAACTTAAATAAATAAATAAGCATATATATATATATATATATATAACATGGTTGATTGGCATGTACAAAACAACAAACACTCACTACCCTCCTAGTCTGTATCCATGAAAATTTATAATTTTAAAAGAAAGTGTACATATTACGCTTTTATGATTTTTGTAAAGGAGCAGAAGGGAGGCAGTTGGAATAAAAATAAGAAGAAGGTTTAACAATGTCAAGATGCGTCTAACCCCTCTAACTTCACTTCCTTAAAAATTTATGTTAAGAGTTTTGGAATCTTTTTGTTGAACTCACAATACTAACAAAAAGTACATTAGGTTACATGTATTGGTCGCAAACGGGGACAATCTCTTCCCGGGTGAATACATTTTCTGCGTACATGAGGTTCTTTGCGTCTTAAGTATAAAAGAATAAACACAATTCGATGAACCGGATTGCAACATCTTGAATCCAGTTAATATCTATTTTTATCAACTCATAATCTCAAATAAATCAGAGATCTTGGATTAGAAATTCTTGACAGCCTCAGTATTTTCCCAAACATCAAGGTGGGACTACCTCATCTCTGTATATCAGCAGAAGAATTGTATAACAATGAAGTTTATCTATAAAATGTAATAGTGTTATGCATAGAAGAGTCCGAAGTTTGTCAAACACTATTGGAGACTCTTGGATGAAAACAAAACAAAACCAAATCGAAATTTACTGAAAATGCATTAAGAAATCACTTCATGGAGTTAAAATCACGAGGATTAAATGTTACTTGACAAAGTATAGAACCACATGAGCAATGTGACACATGCTATTATTACAAACAAATGATAAACAAAATTTCATAATTTAACCAGAATGTGCTACTTATACTCTCTGAGACATTTTTCTACTTTCGTAATAAATAATACCTACTATTTTACCTTCAGCCTACAATGAACGCAATACACAAACTCCTCATACTCTCATATATCTATTTCTATAACCAATAGTTTGTAACTTTGTTTCTAACTCTGGACAACAGCAAAAAACACATCACACGCACAGTCCTACGTTTAATAAAAACAAATACATAGGCACTCAATCTAGACAACTGGACCTTCTAATCATGCGGAAAAACGGTTACACACAAATATTACAAAGAAATTATCAATACATTTTTTGAAATTTTATAATAAGTAGGCAATCATATAATTTCTAATATGAACATTAAAATAAAGAGTTAAAATTGTTGTCCTGACAACACGTGCTACAAACTGATGTCATTGTTATTAATGCATTATGTAATCTAACGTTGTTTTAATCTAAATTAGGGTTAACCCGCCCTACGGGCGGGCGAATAATTAAACAAATAATATAACTGTATTTTAACAAGAAAATAAGGGTATTATATTTTCTTTTGGAAGCCAATCCTAAATATGTTAAATGGTTTCCAACATTTATTATATATAATATAGGTTTAAATAAATTTATGTGTTTGGTACTAACAGATGATTCTCCTCAGCCTACAGGCTAAACCACTACTATTACTAAATTTGAAAGACAAGTGCCCGCGCCCGTGTTCGATTTCCCTCGAAATCGGAATGTTTTATGTTTTTTTTAATTGAATAAAAAACTGTTGGTTATATTGTTTTACTTACATAAACAAACAGATATAACACACTTGGCCTAGTGGCCGCACACTATGTTCCCTTTTCCTGGAGTTCTCGGGTTTCAACTTATTTTGTCCAAATTTATTTTGCCCTAGTTTTTGTTTTCTCAAATTCAATTTGAAACTTACCAAATATGCAGACATCAAATCCTTAGTTTTTGATCTTATTTCATTTTGTAGTTTAAACTTTACTACATAGAAACACACTAATATATTATTTTGGAAGCCCATCCAAAAATTGTCAAATGCTTTCCAACATTAATTTATTATATATGATTTATGTTTAAATAATTGTGTGTCTGGCTAAAACAGATGATTCTCCTCAGCCTTGGCTAAACCACTACTCTTACTAAACTTCAAAGACACACGCACCCACGTTCAATTCTTTTGGAAATATTTTTTTTAATTAAATATAAATATGTTTTTTTATATCGGTTTATTTATAACAATTAGCAAATATAACCCCCTTTGCATAGCGGCTGCACACTATGATTCCTTTCCGAGAGTTCTCGGGTTTGATCCCGGTACTTTCATAATATACCCTTATTTTTAGGTAAAGATTATGCAAGAAAACAGACTCATTGTATTTTTTGGAAATCCATTCTAAAAGTGCCACAAGCTATCCTGGATAACATATATATTTTCATAATGATACCACATTTAACACTTTCTTGATAGAATTACTGAAAATGCTTCAAGACATTCTGAAATTTCTTCAATAACAACCTAAATAAAACAAAAGTAGTTATGAAGGAGTTTCTACAATTAAATAAATGAACATGACTTGCTGCAACAATCAGGAAGACATTCCTGAATATGTACAAAAGCTTCCTAAAGTAAATTCAACTATAATTTCATAATAAATAAACATTGTTTTGCTCGGATGAGAACCAATAGGATACTTCAACTCAGGCAGTGCTAGTCTGAAAGGTAATGAATCTTCCATCGTGTTACTATCCTGCGTAACCAAGCCAAAACATTTTCAAATTTGTTAATATCGAATTTTCTGGACAGCTTTCCTAAAATTGTACAAATCTTTCCTGAAATCAAACAAGTAAAACAAAGAACAATCTTCTAAAAGAAATGAATAAACACTTATCTCTAAGAGACTAATAACTAAGGATTTTACCTGGTTAGATAGACCTTTCACCACATGGTTGCTACTACGACTAGGCTGCAATTTTCAAATGCCAAAAGTTAATATCAAATCTTATTAAAATGCTTAGACGTGAGACCAAACAGGATTAAGACCTTGCAATTGAACTGCTATGTTTAGTATTAAACTAGCCTATCAGAGACATATTCCACAAACAAGCTTAGCATAAAACTACAGAACCATGGGGGACAAGATCAAATACAATAGATAAACAAACAAAAAGGGCAATCCTTTGAGAGACTGAGAAGAAAGCGAGTATCTAGGAGAAAAATTCGACAACTTCTTAAAAATCCATAGGATGTTTGGTATGGCTCCAAAACCCATCACAAAACAGCTTATGTACACCATAACGCTAGCAGTTGATACCTATGTGTTTGTTGTGACTTGAAGCTTCACTAAGCTTCTTATCACCAAAGTTATCGGTGTCATTATTAGAGTGGTTGTTGTTGGAAGCATCAGAGACCTGCAATCACACTTTGACATTGTTACATTACCATTCAAGTGAAAAAGGGAAACACAACAAAGAGACTTACTCCAACAATCAATGCTCTCTTCACAGAGGGTTCTTTGATCAGAGAATAGATAAGAATATCAAAGATTCTTGCCAAAAATTAAAGTCACGAGCTCGTCTTCCTCCTTAAGCCAAAGTTATATGAAAAGGAAGTTTCCTGAAATTCCTTCTTTGTAACTCCGATTCTGCTATCCCTGTTTGATTCAAACAACAAAACAAACTCAAATGTATCATCCGAAGAATAACAACACAAAATTCCCCATCTCAATTCGAAAACCCTAAATAAAATTGAGGTTTTTTTTTGTAAACCATTGATAAAAACGATTGAAACGTACCGATTCACACAGCTCGCTTCATCGACGGTGAGAATCATAGTTTTGTTCACTGCAGAGCTTGTCGTCGAAGATGACTTCAAGAGTCTGTCGTCGTCGTCGCTTATTCTTCGTGGTTGCAATTTATTAATTGTATTATCTAATTACAATTTAAAAAGGGCATTGTAGACTTTTGATCACTTAATGAAGGTTATTTAGTTGACTTTTAGTTTGAGAGTCTATTTTAGAGACAAAAATTAAAAGGGGCTATTAAGGAGAATTTCCTGAATATAAATAAGGACACTGCAATACTCTTAGATTCATGTCTTTGCATCATATATACACTTGAAAGATTAAAAAATGAATAGTTTTTTCTTCGTTTTTCTGTTAAATGTTTCATTGTTTGCTGGATTGAGCGAAGCCAAGTGTCGTGACAATGTTCTAGCTATTAAGAATAGCTTAGCTTATAGTCATGACACTCTCCAAGTCCATTGCAAATCTAGAAACGGCGATCAAGGTGTCGACTTTGTAAAATGTATTGATAATGCATACAATATTATGTTCGGTGATGATATAATTCCAGTTACAGAATGGGATTGTCACTACAACATGGGCTTAAAATGGAGTATGTTATAATCTTTAGAGCTTACATATCAGGACGTGTTCGTGATGTTGTTAATTGTATACATGGATTGCCAAATATGATGGTATTTACTTTTCGAAAAATGATAAGCCAGAGAGGAAAAATTTTAATTGGATTAAATACAAAAGTTCGTAAGCTGATTGTTAATGAGTGCAGTCACCTTTCAACTTGGAATAAATTGACCCAATGTTAACAGTATGTTCATGAGTTTTCCAGTAATAAGTCCAGCAATTCTTATTGGCCTGATGTGCTCATATTTTAAACCATGTAATAAAACAATATTGTATTTTTTATGAATGATAAGATTTGTTGCATCTGTGTGTCTTAAGTCTCTGTGCCCCAGTGAAAGCCCAACATTCGGTTTAGAAAAATTTACTTTTTCTAGATAAGTATGTATTCCTATAGGGAAGAGGAAATCGAATTTTGAGGCTGCTATAAATACGGGTCTAAGGGTTTGTAAGACAATTCATTCACATAATAATAAGAAATCCTAAACGGGTATTTGCCTCGATACGTTTTGTTCTTTTACTTTCTTTAAAGTTGATTTGCGTTTGTTCATAACAAGATTTATATCATTTTCTGAAAATAAAAATGTTGTTGTTAAACAACTTATAACATCTTAAAGAAAAACTAGAGCTATTACATTAACATAAATTGAAATACAGTAAAACAGGGGAAGAAACACTTACATTAGGAGGAAGACAAAGCAACCTCTCACACATTATATGGTCAATAGAAGCACATAGAATTGGGAAGGTGGTGGAAGAAGACCTGAAGATCCTCGGGTTGGAGGAGGGTTGTAATCCACTCCAAACCTGGTCCAGTATCATTAAGGTCTGATAAAAGAATAATAGACTCACGAAAGACGAATGTTCATTTTAGCGTCGATCTGACATGGTCCAACAAGAAAATAAAGGAAGCTGGAGCAGTAAATGCAATTTAAAAAACATATGATACTTGCCAGAGATCAAGTCGATGTTATGATCCACACCTCAACACCTATAAAATAACAAGTTTTTCATATTGAACCCATACTCTAATTATTTTTGTGCTCTCTTCCTATATAATACCCCTTTGTCATCTCAGTTTTATCGGCTCATAAGATCAATGAAATATACACTTTCTCATAAAAATCATCAGTTTGATACGTACAAACTCTAACCTTTATTTCTTAGAAGATTTTAAGATACATTATTTGGCGGTAAAAGGAAGGAGATTTACAACAAAAATCCTAGGAAGATTCCAACGTAAAAGACACATTGCAATGACTATAATTTATGCATTTGGTGTTACAGGAGCAGGAAACAACTCAAACAACGCTCCGTAGGATGGAGCACATCAGTTCAACCCGGATGAAACTTTAGTCACCCCACATACCAAAACACTGTAGCTCGGTCAAGACGCCGCAGGCAGCAAGCTCTGCAATGTGTTAATCTAATTACCTAGCCCCAAGCAGATCATTAACCTACTAGGATCATCACCAAGAAACCAACAAAACCCTGCTCTAGGAGGACATGCAACCTCAAAAGGATTAAACATACCAGTCACAAACTAGGAATTAATCCCGGACGAGGTAAAGGTGAACCCATAAGGAAAGTTTGGAAATTTAAAAGCAAACTTAGCACAAACCCAAGCCAAACTCCGGAAAATGCAATCTCAGATCCATCGAGATACCAGCTCGGCCCTCGAAGTGGTCATGGTCATCGAAGAAAGGCAGATGACACCATTCACATATCACATCACCAGTATCCCATCCCGAACATCAAGCTTAAAATTCCCCATACGATTGAAAAATGGATCCCCGAGCTCACATGACTACTTTCTATATCGCAACGGGGCAAAATCGCTTTAAGGATGGAGAACAAGATACCAAGTACTGCCAACTCTTTGTAGAAAATCTAGCAGGAGCAGCTCTCAGTTTGTTCTCTAGATTAGAGGCTAATACTATCAATTTTTTTTACCAGTTGTCTATTGTGTTCATGAAGCATAACTTTATGTTCATAGAAGAAAGAGCTTCATACACTAACATGTGGACAATTTTCCAAAGGAAAGAAGAATCACTCCGCTCTTTCTTCGGCAGGTTCAAGACCGTCCTCTCCAATATCGTCGTAAGTGAAGGTGTAGGCATATCTGCACTAAGGAATGCCTTATGACACGGGCCACACTTTTGTGAAGAACTTTTAATTTGTGTTGATTAGCTTGTGATTGATTTTGATTTATTTTTGTTTCAGGTTTGTACGATATCAAACAAGAAGTAAATGAACACGAGATTAGTTCACCCTGTGTTCGCTGATCTAATCACAATGGGGGAGGGAATCGGTGTCCCTCAACTGATCCATTATCAGGTTCGATCAAGAGTTCAAGGTCACAACAATGGTGATCCTCTGAAACAAGGTATAAACACGAGAGTATAGCTCACTTAACATTCCTCTATGAAGCCGGTAAAACACTGTTGGAGTCTTCCTCACTGATCGATCTCCACCACCGTGATTCCTACAACCTCACGATCCTGAGCTAACTCACACCTCTCTCTCGTTCTCTGTTCTTGTCGTATTCTCTGCAACTTGCAATGTCAGCTCACCAGTTGTTATAACAAACTTTCCCACTTGCACATTTAAAATAAAACGTATCGTCTCATTATCAAGTAAATTATACAGGCTGAGAATTAGACTGCCTTTCTTCTTACAGATATATGGACCAATACGATTTGAGACGATGTTGGGCCAGTAGCGAGTAAGCCCACAATATAGTTTTCAAGCCATGGTTTACACCATTTGGCATGAACGCAATGCTCGTCGAGTGGGAGAGCCTCCAACCGCTCCAACTCATCTCATTGCCTTTCTTGATAAGTTGGTTTGGAATAGGATCTCTTAGATAAAAGTAAAAGGGGGAAGAAAACATGAAAAAACCATTGTTTTGTGGTTTGCAAGCCGATGACACCGATTTCACTATTTTCTCTAAAAAAATCTGTTACTCTAATTTTTTTCTAAACAATAGTTGCATTCATTGTACAAATGTTTTTTAGGTGAATAAATTGAAAATTCATTCAGAAATATATTTCAACTGCGTAACTAAATACTCATAGATTATAAAACTTTAAAATATACTAAAGCTATTTTTCCTCAAGATCATACTAACGCTATTTTCCGTATAAAACAAAATAAGAAAATAAAGATTTTGGCAATGGAGGTGCCAAATGGACCCAAAGTTAGTTTTTATAGATGAAAGGTACAAATACAAGATTTTTTTTCCTATAATTCTTTGAGGATCCTAAAAGCGAGATCCTGTCTTATTTTCCTCTTACAAAATTAAGGAACTAACAAGAAAGAAAATCGATGAATTTAAGCAGTGATATATATGGGGATTTTTATAAAATAGTTTCTTAAAGAAAATATGTAGGGGGATAATTAAATATATGGATCCAAAATGCAAACACATGCAAAATTATAAATAAGTAAACTCCGATGCTCTTACATTCGTATTCTTCCAGTTATGTCTTTTTCTTTTAAAAAGTATTTAAAGTAGGAAAGATAAAAATGAGTAGTTTTTTCTTTGGTTTCCTGTTAATTATTGCCTTGCTTGCAGGATTGAGCGAAGCTAGGTGTCGTAAACAAGTTTTTAGCATTTCAAAACAGCTTTGCTTCTAGTCACGATACCCTCCAAGTCCATTGCAAATCTGGAAACGATGATCTAGGAGTCCACTTCGTATAATTCACTGATCCTGCATACAGTATTAGATTTGGCGATAATATATTTATAGGGACATATTGGGATTGTTTCATACAACATGGGCCTAAAATGGAGTATGTTCTAAACTTTAGAGCATACACATCAGGTCCTTCTCGTAGATGTGGTCAATTGCACACGTAGATTGCCAAAGAAGATGGTATTTACTTTTCGAAAAATGGTAAACCAGAAGAAAAAACATTTGACTGGACTAAATATAATAGTTCGTAAGCTGATTGTTAATTTCGTTAATGAGTTCACTCACCTTTCAACTTGGAATTAATTTCCCCCATGTTATTGGTATGTTCTTGAGTTTTCCAGTATTTAATCCAGCAATACTTATTGTTAAGTTCGTAAGCTGATTGTTAATTTTGTCTTTGATCACATACGCACACTTCACAATTTTAAATCAAAGTTATAAGTAACGACAAAATAATTATTTAAATACTACGGTAGAAACTGTTGGGAATTAATGTGAGAAATCTTACTTGTAAAAAATAAAAAACATCCTATTGATATACCTAAAGGAATTTTATGCCGTCTGGACATGAGAACTCCATGCCTAAAGAAAAATGAAATCTTCAAGATAGATATAGATTTTTCAGTAACTAAGAGTATATACGAATATTTCTTTATCTTAAGGGATATACAATGTCTACTACCAGAAAAATGAGAGGTTATTTATTCCACCTAATTCTACTACAAGAAGACAATTAGAACTAGAGTTTCTTCGTCTAAATATGTTGTACTTCTACCAATCTCTCTTGTTAAAACAGAATCAACTTTTGTAAGTTTTTAAATTAAATACACTCTTCAACTATATAATTGAACTCATCCAAATTAATTAATACTTCCTCCATGATACTACTAGCTACTAAATTTCTTTCTAAACAACACAATCAATAGAAAACATTAGGTCTAACATTTTGCTTTTTTATTTATCTCTATTTCAATGATTTGGTTAAAACACTTAATTCATTTATGAAACAAATTCAAAAAATAAGTATAACTATTTTTTGCAGGTTTGATTACTGTAAAATAATTTCATTTAATAAAAAATTAATTACACCAATAGATTATTTTACTTATATTTTCATAAATAAACAATGCATTCATTTAAACTTAATAAAACTTTTTAGTATGTTTTTTCTTATATTGTTTGTATTCCTAAGAGGATATACTTATTAATGTGATATTATGGTTGGTTTAAATTGAAATCAAAATAAATTTTATACAAATAAAATATTAGAGTCAATAAATTGACATAAAATAAGTTTTTATAATTTAAAATTTATGAAATAAGCATATATCACACAATTAATCAAACCAACAACAGATATTTTATTAGATATTTTTAAAAAACAGGTTGAAATAATTTAAAACAAAATTAAGTAATCTATAATATTCAAATTTAATATAAATACAAATAATATAATTATATGGTTTACAAATACACTAAAATTAAAATTTTAAACTTTACTTATCAAAAAAGTTAAAATATATTAATTTTGTAAATTATATTTTTGTTAAAAAGTATCTCTGCGCTTTGAAGGGCGGATCAGAATATAGTACATTAATAAAGAGTACTTCCATCTCCTGCATTCCATATTATCACCATATTTGTGATTTTGTTTTTTTTTCTTTTTTTTAATAAACATAATATGACTTGGTGAATTTTTATTTGCTATCATTTTAACAGTGAACAGAAGAAAAATTCTGATAAAAATACTATGCAATTCCTTAGAACAAAATGACAACAAATTGTAGAGAATCTGATATACATATATACCCCTTTAAAATATTAAACTAATAATTATATATATATAGTTTGTATAGATATAAACAACATATAAAAAGATTGTGCTGTTGGTCTTTATTAAATTCATCCCTAATTTTTAACACTTGAAAACACATTTATAATATATGGTACATATATCCTTTACATCAAATAATATAATTAATAGAAATAACAAAAAAACTAATGTTTAAATTTTAATCAATATATAAACCGCAAAATAATTATTTTCTAATTTTATATAAAATATAGTTTACATATATATATATATATATATATATATATTTCTAATAAAACTTTATAGGTTAATAACTCTATTTGTTTGTCAAATTATCGATTACATCATCATATAATATCTTTTTTATTACATATAATGACTAACTTTCTACATCATATGCGAATATTGAATCGACAAACGGTTTTACATGTACGATATCCTCGTTGGACATGTTCTTTCCACAGCACAAGACCAAGAAAAAGCTTGCATTCTATAATATGTAATAAATTATATTTCTTTTAGAAATTGAACCCCAGACTTGGTGTAGATTAGTAACTCTATAAATTAGTAAACTATTATAATTCCTATATTATTAATGCATAGTGATTTACAGTACTGGAGTACAAGCTAAATTCCTGGATCAGTTCTTTAATATTTAAAACGTCAGTATAGATAAATGAAAAAGAAAAAAAACGATTGATGTGTCCTATAGTTCTCTGGGATTCCTTAAAGCGAGATCCGGCCGGTTTGATTTTTCAGTTACAAAATCACGAACTATACGAGAATTTTTATTTTTAACTATATGAGAATTTAAACCATGAGATATGATAGAATTTAAAATATATAGTTATTATAGAAGAAAATACTTCCAAATGTAAAGCTATGCACAAAATATAAATAAGTAGACTACGATCCTCTTTAGATTCATATTCCTCCAAATACATTTTTATCCAAAAGAAAAACTAGATAGATAAAAATGATTAATTTTTCTTTTGTTTTTCTTCTAACTATTGCCTTGTTTGTTGGATTGCACGAAGCTAAGTGTCGTAAAAATACTGTTGCTTTTCAAAACAAATTAGCCAAGAGTCATAGCACTCTGGAAGTCCACTGCAAATCTAAAGACGATGATCTTGGCGTCCATCTTGTAAAATTCAATGGACATGCATACAAATTTAGGTTCGGCGATAATAGGTTCATAAGAACAAAATGGGATTGTGTATTACGAAAAGGACCTAAAATGGAGTATGTTCAAGGCATTAGAGCATATACAGGAGGGTTTGTTAGTAAATGTGGTGAATACTACATATGGATTGCCAAGGATGATGGTATTTACTTGTCTAGAAATGGTAAGCTAGTGGGAAAAAAACTTGACTGGAGTAAAAAGAAACAATAGCTTTTGTTATCTTGTTTAATATATCAAAAATCATCTTTCGATTTGGAATAAAGAAAGTAATTAAAGTATGATTCGATTTATAATCGTATAACACAACCATGTCTTGGATTTTTAAATGGCTTTCTTCCATGTGAGCAAGTATGTTCTTGAGTTTTCACTTTTCAGGTATTATCATGTTGCTTACGAAACCTTTCACATGCTACACCTGTGCCTGCACAATAGTTTTTTTTTTGGTGCCTGCACAATAGTTTTTACAAAATATATACAAATTCTCAATAACACTCTACTTCGGAGGAAATCTATTTGATTTTGCTTCTAGAACTTTTTTTGTTTTGGATTAGCTTCTATATATTGTAGTCATTTTCATAAACCATCAAAATTGGAAGACATCCAACATATTTTTGGCTGCATCTTGCCCTGCTTTATACCAGCCTTCAACTGAAGTGGTTGGTCCTCATCTTCTTCTTCTTCAAAACAATCAATATTGTATATTGTATAAAATTATATGGTCAAATTTTTGATCTTATTGATCTTAAAGGAATCATTAAGTAAACTTTGGATGAAACAAACATTAAACAACATTGTTAATTAACCAATTCATTGTTAATTAAACAACATTAACTAACCAAAACTAAAAATGAAATGAAGAACAACATGTCCTAACTTTAATCGATTGTTCTTTGGGTAAGATGATGCAAGTGTATTTTCCGAAACAAGAGACACATCAGCAATATAAAACACGGGAAGAGGCAACAAGTCAATTGGAGTTTGACTTGATTAACTAATGAAGAAGAGAAGAGAAACTATCTCATATAGATGGTTATAAAGGGAGTTTGACTTGGTTGACTAGTGAAGAAGAGGAGAGGAGAAAATCGAAGAAACTTTCGGATACATCTATGCAATCTCTTAAATTTATAAGCTGGGATTTTGATTTTGATTATTTTACTACAAAATGATGAAGTATTGTTTTACATTATTTTGAAAACTTGTGTCTATAACCATGCATTGAGAATAGTTGGTGTGGTTTATGACACACATGCTTCATGCTTGGATGTGTTCGCATGTATTGCTTAACCATCAACCTTTTGCGGTCATTTACTTATGACTACATTTGCAGATATCGCTATCAACCTAATTCACACATATTTTTCTTTGTTGCAGGAGTTATGACATCAATAATTTGCTAGATGATCTTCAAGTAGTTTAAAACATGAACACTAAAAAGTTAATCAAGAGATATGAATCCCACACACAATGATTTATATGTGACCATCAGAAACCCTAACCAAAATACCAGTACACCACCTTCAAGATGACAACCAATTGATACATTATGAAAATCAAACCAGTTTTGTATAGAGCAAACATCATCACAAGATGGGGTATTACATCTTATAGCTTCTTATTCTGCATGCATGTCCATTGAAGAATCAAAAGAACTTGGAGAGTTAGATCCCCTGTTCGGTTCACTGCTTCTGGTTCCGCCAGATATGTATCCTCCCTGCGGAATTTGGTAGTTCTGCAGACTACGGCGTACCGGACTTGAAAGCGCGTTCGAGAAAACCGAGTTCTTGGCCTGGTTTTCGCATTGCTCAGACCGAACCACTGGAACAGCTGTCGGGCAAGACATGTCTGAAGAGGTAACGAGACCAGAATTTGCGACATGCATTGTTGGTTGAGGTGGCGGCGCTCTTGGGGATATTGGGGGTTCCTCTGTGCAGCACTCCAGCTCGTTCTGCATTAGGGTAAACAATAAACTCAATCAAGAAACAGAAAAACAGATCTGATCTGGATTCCATGTTATGTTATGTTAGATCAAACCTATATTAACCTGAATGTAATTGATTATATCCACAGGAGTCACTCTTGACCCTCCTTCTTGTTGTCTCCATATCCATTGGTACAGTTTTTCCTGAAACATGGAATAATTGGAGCAGAGCGTTCAGTGTGGTATCTATATTGGCCAGCCTTGGAGCTGCCACAGAGCTCCTCTTAGGTAGCGATGCATTAAAAGTTTCACACCACAACACAATTCATCCCCACGCCATCAGCACATCATAAAAAGACAAGAACATACAATACAATACAATGTTATTACATAGTCGTCAACATATAATATTCATCAGACATAACAGAGTCAAATAGTGAGGGACACCGCAAACAAAAAATGATTACCCTATCATATAAAGAACAATAGCACACACACAGGTTGTACATGAAACAGCACCTAATAGATTTACACAGAAGCGAGAAAACTAACAACTTTACCTAAAAATCAAGACATGAAATCAACAGAACCGATTGGTAAGAATCAACGAAGACCAACCAAAATTGAATTTACCCTTTACAGATAAGAATCACGAACTATCAAAGGGTTTTAAATCCATACCAGACCATGGCGTTCACCGGCTTGGAAAGATAGTTTCTGGTGGTTCATGGACTGAGTGTAAAGCTGGGACAGCGAGTTCGCGGCGGTTCGAAAAGAGGCGTAAACAGTCCGATCTACCTCATCGAGGCTCGTCGCTGTCGCTTTTCTCTTCTTACCCATCCCCTTAAGATTCTTCGGTGGTGAACGGATGGTCGCTCTTCTCTCGGCGATTTTGATGAATTATAAAAAAATTAGAGGATTGGGACAGAGAGGGGCACTTGTCTCCCTTTATACGAAACGGCAAAGAGCAAAGAAGGTTTTACTTTTTTTTTGGTTTTGGACATCCCAACTCTGTAAATTATCTCGATAGATTTAGTTAGGACTGGGCACAAATATCCGTTATCCGCCTTAAACTCGCTATCCGCCCCGTATTTGTTCCGTAAATACAAGTACTCGTTTTAATCAAGGCAAGTAACAAGTTAAGAATTTTTAAATATTTGCAAGTTCAAATCAAGTAACAAGGCTTAAATTTATTTTAAGTATTTGACTCGTTTTGACCCGTTACTTGATTTTCAAAATATATTATAACATTTACATTATTATTTTATCTAGTTTAATACTTATATAATATATCAAACATGTGGAATTAAATAATTTTTTTTTTTCTTCAAATTTTACGCTACATTATCTTACATCGGTGTAGTATAAGAATCAAACAAATTTTTTTGCTATAAATATAGATAATCATCTAATCATAAAATCATTGAAATAGAATTTCTATTTTAAAGGCTCGACTACAAAAATTTAAGTTAAGTGAGCAAGTACAAGTACAACAAGTTAATCGCAATTATCTCATATATAGATGAGTACTCGCTAATCAAGTATTTGGTATTAGCAATTACAAGTGTAAGACAAATTTTTACTACTCAAATAAAACAAGTCGGGTTATAAATATAGCAAAAATCCCGGATATTTGTCTCGTGTCCAGCCATACTAGTAAGTAATCGAACAAGGCAAGTAACTTGCAAGTAACATGTTTTGGGACAAGTATTCGATATAACAAGTACTCGTTTCCGACAAGGCAAATACCAAGTCCAAAAATTCATTACTCGTTCAAGGCAAGGCGAGTATCAAATATACCTAAAAACGCAAGTACTCGCCTTGCCACCCCTAGATTTAGTACAACAATGTCTTAAACAGAATGTCAATTTGGATCAGTTGGGTTTTATAAGGATTTGTATTTTAAAATCAGGCCCAAACGCTTCTTAAAATCTGGGCTCTTTCCCTGCCAACTATCTCATATCTTACATACGTCCTTTTTGGTCAAATAACTTAAATAATTATTTAATATATCAAAAGCATGAAATTAATTTATTCTAATGTTTTTTATTTGATAATATATTTATTTGCAACTAGATAACGGTCCTCACCTTGTGCGGAATAGTATATATCCAACAAATTCAATTTCTTTTAATTTTAATCTAAATTATTTAATTAGTTTCAAATATTAAATTAATTATAAGATATAATTTACATTTTTATTACAACGCAATACATTTAAGTTTGGTACTTTAAATTTTTTTTATTCTAGCCGTTATTGCATCGTAATGCATTTTGATTACATTTTATATGAATTTTTTTCTTTATCGGAGTTCATAGTGACTCCTATTAACTAAATCTACAATAATTAAATACATACTTCTATTTAACTAAAATCTTACAAAACAAAAGTAATACATTATATATGTCTGGTAAAAGCGGAATTTTTAATTATAACGGCAAGAGATCGTATTTTTTTATTATATTTTTTGATTGATAAGATGATTCAGTAACATTAAAAAAAGTTATCTTTCAAAAATAATAAATAAAAAATATACGATTTAATATTACTAAACTAACATAAGATGAACAAAACTATAAAATTATTGCTAAAATTTGATAACACTCGTTAATAATAATTATTCATGAATGTAATGAAAATATTTATTAAATAATCATTAAAAATTAACAATTCTAAAAATTATTTATTAAACTAATGATTCAACCTAAATTATGAAATATGACAAATAAGCTCCCAGAAAATAATAGAACGTGACAAATACGCAAAATAAACTAAAATCGTGGAGAACATACAAATAAGCAAAGCTAAAATTATCGCCTAAAATTATTTTAAAATATGATAAATAAACTAAATTACGAATTAAAATTGTTAAAAACATGACAATAA
Organism: Brassica nigra; assembly: GCA_016432835.1. Lineage (NCBI taxonomy): Eukaryota > Viridiplantae > Streptophyta > Magnoliopsida > Brassicales > Brassicaceae > Brassica > Brassica nigra. The sequence goes on along the minus strand of CM028244.1, from coordinate 22,017,992 downwards.
AGATTAACCTAAATTATGGAAAATATGACAAATAATCAAAACTAAAAATTTTAAAATATAACAAATGAGTAAATTATGGAAAACTGATACATAAGCCAAATCACTTCTTAAATAATAGTATAGATTTTGTAAAATTAATAAATCCGTAAGTGCGGGCAAAATACCTAATTATCATAGTAAACAACCTTCAATACGTTGTTGAAGTTTAAAGTGACTATTTCCACGACACTTGAGACAAAAGCTCCAAAGAGGGAAAGCATAGCTCGAAACAAAGGAAAAATAAACTTGTATGGTTGATGCTCATGAAAAGATGAACTTGGTCCAACAGCAAAAAAAGGGGTTGAAAAAGGCCAAATCAACAAATGAAATATATATATATATATATATCTAACTGACTTCCTCCTATAAAAAAAGAAAAAGAGTTATCAAAAGATGAATATTTACAAACATACAATATCGGCACAAGAATTAGAGTTTATATATTTATATTATTCTTGACAATTTCATCGTCTTTACTCGATTTCGAGACTATTTTCCTTATAGTCAATCATGAATCTTCAAAAACGTTTTTCAAATACTTCACTATTGACTTCATGCTTTCATCTTGAACACGCCGAATTCAAATTCAACAATTTCTGATGTATGTGGGGAATTAGATACTAATGCCAAAGAAGATTTATGATAACAGACGGTGATAACACTAACAACCAGATCCAGATCAAAACCTAAATAGCTCCAACGCCTTACAACCAACTCAGGAAGCAAGTGTAGCCACCGTGATGGATATGATGCAATCACTGGTGCAGTGACTCGATCGTAACTAAAGATACAACAACAAAAAAGACCAGTGAACGTCTTGGCACGCTTGCAGCAACCTAATTCAGGGGCGTGCATTGTTAAGCATGAGATAATTATGCAAGGGTGAACAAAAGGGATAATTAGGTTTTCGCACTTTGTAAAATTTCAACACATCGTTTTTTCGTAAAGCAATTGTGGCTTAGAAAGTACTCTCCATCATACAGATAGCAAAGTACTATTTATACTAGATCTCTAGTTAGAAAATAATAGTTGAAATAGTAGGAACTTGAAAAATGATTTCAGTATGAAATGAATCTTGGATTCTCACTCTTTGTCGGAGGCCAGCAGCAAGTAAAACACCTAATTAATGTTTGTTATTGATTGTCAATGGTTTAGGTTTTTACTTGAAATAAAAATGGAATAAAGTTACTAAATGAGGTTATTACCCAAGAGGATGTGACTATTTAATAATAAGTATTTCATACCAGATTCATATGGATAAATACGAAGTGTGGAAAATATACGGTAAACTTGGGTTATTATTTGGAACAGCTATATCCAAATACTTCTTCTGTTTCACAAAAAGTATCATCTAAGATTTTTTTCACGTTAAAGAATCTTATTTTGAAATTCTGAAGCAATTTATATCCATTATAAGATTGGTATTGTTTGTAAAATGCATTGATTTTCTAAACACTTTTATTTCTTAAATATTATTAGTTAGATAGTTATAATTTTAAAAACATAATGCATCAAAAAGACATTTTTTAAGAAACATAAAGAGTATATAAAACGTATTTAAGGGACTGGATGTTAATTCATTGTTAAATTTCTCTTGGAAATTACGATGTCCAACAAAGATATACATTTTATTAAAAAAATTATATCATATATTTATTGGTTACTAAGATTTGAAAGAACATTGTATATGATCAGGGGTGGATGCACGTTAATGACTATGGGGTCACGTGCCCCCGATTAATCTTATCTTATATATATATATAAAGTTCATTTGTGCTCTCATCTCATGCTGCCACATCATTAATAAGAGGAGGGCTTTTCATGACAGTTGTCATCTCAGTTTATGATCATTTGGTGTTTATGTTTCGGTGAAATATGTTGATTGGGTTAGGTTTTACAATTAATTGTGCGATTGCAACTTAAGAAAAAATAAATCACTTGCAGAAACTTTATAATATAAACATCATTACACAAATGCACCACCTGGCATCTCTCTCCGCACTTCGCTTCCTCCTCCTTCCCCACTCTCCCAAACTCTTTCCCCTTCCTTCTCTCCTCCGAATCGCTGCCATGCCTGCTCACGGTCCTAACTCTCAAGGTGGTCGCCGAGGCGGAGGTTTCTCCTCAGGTCGCGGTGGAGGTCGCCGCGGTGGACGCGGAGGCGGCAGCGGCCGTAGAGAACAGAGATGGTGGGATCCGGTGTGGAGAGCCGAGCGTTTGCGCCAGCAACAGGCTGAGGTAAGGAGGAATATAAAGTGTTTTTTTTTTCAATTTGGGAATCTGGAATTGAACAACCTGAGTTCGGTTAATGAGCTTCTTGTCGGAACGGTACTCAGATTTAATACATAAAGCTTTAGGTTTAGAGTATCCCTGCATTGTCTGCTCAACCAGTTTCTTGATTGATAAAGTTGACTTTTTTATCTCCTGGGGGGGGGGAATCTCGCCACGTGTCACCAGATTTTTCGTGTTTGGCCATTGGATTCTTATTGAAACTGGGCTTTTGTGTGTTATTTTCTGGCCTGTTCATCGTAAGCCTCTTCGTCGCCTAGGGTGAGCTTTGTAGGTATTTCGACCGCCGATTTTCTCAGCTGAGAAACGATGAGAGGATCTGGGGAACGTTACAGCTTTCCACCACTCCGCAGCATTCAATTCGATTCATTGCATTCATCCCACTCCTCAGCATTCAATCCGATTCATTGCGTTCCCAGAGTAACTTACTAGAGCTTCGGATATAAAAACCCCCTCATCCAGAAATGAAGATTACAGCTTTGACAACAACCAGAAGAATACTCTGTTCAACTTTCCGGTTATTACAATGGCGAATCCCCAAATCTTTGTTGCCCAGTTGAGATCAGGGCGGTGCTCCAACACTGTGGAGGTTAGTTGCTGGGATTCTGGGAGGCCAGAAACGGCGATGAACTTATGAGCCTTGACATGCTATCATTGTAAGCACCTTTGTTTCCAATTATTCCTGTTGACAATAGCATCCATTTCAATAGCAATTACTAATAGTAGTAGCTATGCTCTTGGCTCGATGCCGGGATTAGTTAGTCCTTATCAAAGGGTTGAACGTGGTTCTGATGTCAGTTTGCACGGATTATCGTCTACGGAGGCAGGGACAACCAGAAAAGGCAAAGAAAATTGAAGGAGGAACAACTTCATCGCCATAGACGTGGAAGATCCATCTCGCTTTGCTTTAAATAGGTACTCTTTTCTTCTGAGCTCTTTTTGATCTCATATGTAGCTTATTAGACGCTGCAAACAAGCTCTATGGTAGGTCTTATGGCCTTTGACCATGCTTTTATGCAATTTCAGGGTAGAGATCGATCAGTATATTTATTTTGCATGTCAAGTATGTAGCAGTAACATATAGTCAAAAGTTGGAAATACCTTAGATTCACAATCTTGTTTGGGTAACTTGATTTTTTTCTTTTCTATATGTATCAGGAGTGATGATGAGTACGATGAGTATGGTGTATACCAGACTGATATTGATACGAGCCGCTCTCAAGCTAATCAATATTATGGCCCAATGGAATATGAGGAGACGAGCATAGGTGATGGCCCCTGTAAGCATCTTAGTGGCGAAACCCAAGATTGCATATATATACACTAAAATCTTCCTCACAAGAACAAGACAGCTTTGTTTTTACCTCTTTTGGGAAGGTAATGAAAGAGAGAATCTGTTTTGTTTTAACCAAATCAGGTTTCTTAACTTAACTTTTAAGCAAATCATGTTTCTTCAGTGTTCATAGTGGCTGTGACTATGATTCTTGTCTGAATCTGCTTTATTTCTTCCTTACATCATCAACTGTCAAAGTATTTAACTCCCAAGTTTTGTCTGAATCTGTCCTTTCTTAGTTCTTTTTTTTCCAGGTAGGTAAAGACAGATTGGAGTAGCAGAAGCAATAAATATAGTCACATCAATTGCTTTCTTGATAGCTTTTGCTATACTCAGGATTCAACCAGTTAACGACATTGTCTACTTCCCTAAATGGTACCTCAAGGGCCTAAGAACTAGCTCTATACAAACCGGTGGCTTTGGAAGCAAGTTCATCAACTTGGACTTCATGTCCTATGTTCGATTCCTCAACCTCTAATATAAGCTACAGTGATATTGATAAGCTTTCATTGTCAAGTATACCAAATGGATCAGACAGGTGAGGTACATTTCCAAGAGTTTGGTTCTTTTTGTTCTTTGTTTCATTAGTGTAGTGATTATTCGTTTTCCTATATATTTTGGGTGCATCTGTGTATGGCTTATTGATGTAGCATACATCGTTAAGCTAGCATGTTTTCGGTTTTCTTATTTCCTTTTCCTATTTATCTTTGCTTTCCTTTTTTTTTTAATAAGTTATATTTCCTTTTCTAAGGTGGTTTTAGGCTTTTAAGTATCTATATAAGGTGATCTCTTGATTTGTGAGAGACACAACTTCTGAATTATATTTTGAATAATAAAGCTTAGGGTTTTGGTTTTAAACTCAAATCTCTTGAATCCTTACTTCTGGGCATTCTCTAAGAATTCAACAGATTTAAGAAGGCATCGATAGCGGGCATTCTGAGAATTCAACGATATCTTTGCACTATCGGTTACTTACGGATACTTCCGCTCCGTCAATTGGTATCAGAGACCTTTTAATTACGTTCTATTCGTGATTATCAATCTTCGGTTTCCATGGCACCTCGTCCAAACGAGTGGACACAGATGCAGCAGTTCCTGGAAGATTTTCAGGAAAACTTTCAAGACAACATGCGGAGGACTATGGCAGAAGCAATTCAGGCCGGAGTCCAGGCGGGTGTACAAGCCGCTTTCGCCGCCAACGCAACAAACGTCGCAGCACCACAGCAACAACAACATCGCAACAATAATCCAATCTTCGATGATCAAGAAGGCGATATTGATGGCGAAAACCCGTTCGCCAACAATCTGCAACGACAGCAACATCATCACCGACACCAGCGTAACGACGAATCAAGGTGGACATCTGGTTTAAAGATCGACATACCTGAATTCCATGGAGGTTCACAACCAGAGGAACTACTCGACTGGTTTGTAACCGTTGATGAAGTTATGGAGTTTAAAGAAGTTCCAGAACAGAAAAGAGTCCCGCTTGCTACAACTCGTTTTCGAGGACATGCCGCTTCATGGTGGCACCAACTGAAGTTAGCACGTACTCGTCGAGGGAAAGATAAAATAACCTCATGGGACAAGCTTAAAAAACATATGAGGAAGACTTTCATTCCATATAATTTTGAGCGTCTTTTGTTCCAAAGGTTTCACAACATTCGACAAGGCACTCGATCGGTGGAGGATTACTCCAACGAATTCTACCAGATGCTGACACGGGTGGACATTCATGATTCTGAAGACCAGCTCGTCGCTCGATATATTGCAGGACTAAAACCACAGTTGCAAAATATGCTTCACCAATTTGATCCCTGCACCATCTCAGAAGCACGACAGAGGGCCTTATTGGTCGAACAGCAGTCCCGATTTAGCTCTAATCCATGGCCGGTGAACGCACGATCTCGCTCCACTTCGGTCGGTGATGACACCAAAGCCTCCTCTAGCCGAGAAACAACAACGACAGGCACTGGAGCACGGGCAACAACTCGCTCCCCAGAACCAGCAGCAACACAAGATGCGCGTCCTTCTCGCCCTAATTCTCTGCGTTGCTACTCTTGTGGAGAACGTGGCCACCTGCAGACAGCTTGTCCGACACATGGACGGCGAGGACTATTAGCCACAGACAAAGAAGATATTGGGGATGCTATCTATGATGATGACAGTGAAGAAGACGTTGACGAAGAACAAGTAACTGGCGACACGGGAACACTCCTCATGCTACGGCGTAATTGTCTAGCTCCAAAAACAAACGAAGCTTGGCAACGGACATCATTATTCAGCTCCACTTGTACGGTGAAAGGAAAGATATGTCGATTTGTTATCGATTCAGGATGCTCAGCCAATGTAGTCTCGGAAGAAGCAGTGCGCAAGTTGTCTCTTTCAACGGAAGCACACCCGCATCCCTACCGTCTCCTGTGGATGCAAACTGGGGCCGAGGTCCACGTCTCTCGCCGCACTTTATTGTCACTTTCCATCGGGTCCTATTACAAGGATACACTCTACTGTGATATTGCTCCCATGGATGTGTCCCACATTATCCTCGGACGACCGTGGCAGTACGATAGAGAAGTGACGCATAATGGAAAGCTGAATACCCACTCTTTCTTATTTGAGGGTCGCAGGATCACTTTACTTCCTTCTCCTGAACCTGATCTTCCAGTTGCCAAAGATCAAACTCCATCTAAGCACGGGTTGACAATCATTTCAAAGGCACAGTTTGAAGAAGAACTTCGTGCGTCTTGCCCTATCTATGCGTTAGTGGCAACAGATCCAAGGCCTATTCAAAAAGAGAGCACTCCGGCAGCATTCTCTCCTATTATCAAGGAGTTTGAAGATCTTTTTCCAGACGAACTACCAGCTGGGTTGCCACCTCTTAGAGACATTCAACACCACATCGACCTTGTCCCCAACGCTACCTTGCCAAATCGGGCACATTACCGGATGAGTCCTGAGGAACACGAAGAGTTACGACGTCAAGTAGAGGAACTCCTCCTCAAAGGCTACGTACGGGAGAGTCTTAGTCCATGTGCTGTTCCGCCATTGTTAATTCCAAAGAAGGATAAGTCCTGGCGTATGTGTGTGGATAGTCGTGCTATAAACAAAATCACGACGCGTTACAGGTTCCCTATACCTCGTCTTGATGACCTTTTAGATCAGATCGGAAAAGCCACAATCTTCACCAAGTTAGATCTTAAGAGTGGTTATCATCAAATTAGGATTCGACCGGGGGATGAGTGGAAGACAGCTTTCAAAACTCGTGAAGGCCTCTTTGAATGGCTTGTTATGCCATTTGGATTGTCCAACGCGCCTAGCACGTTTATGCGTGTTATGAATCAGGCTCTTCGTCCGTTTATTGGAAAATTTGTTGTTGTATACTTCGACGACATCCTCATCTTCAGAAACTCCTTACATGATCATCTGCTACACTTACGAGACGTGTTATCAGTCCTGAGACGGGAAAAGCTCTACATTGCTCTCCACAAGTGTGACTTTGGCGTGTCTGAGGTTTTGTTTCTCGGATATGTGGTATCTGCCGCGGGCCTTCGTGTGGATCCTCTTAAAGTTGCTGCCGTCGCGTCGTGGCCTGTTCCAACAACTATCACGGAGGTACGGAGCTTTCACGGGTTGGCCTCGTTCTATAGGCGTTTCGTGCATAACTTTAGCGCTATCATGGCCCCAATTACGGATTGCATGAAGAACACTACGTTCGAGTGGACATCGGAGGCGTCAGCTGCGTTCGAGCTTATCAAGGTTAAACTCACTACGGCTCCTATCCTGATACTTCCAGACTTCGATCTTCCATTCGAACTACATTGTGATGCAAGTAAACTTGGTATTGGTGCGGTCTTAAGTCAGCAAGGTCGTCCCATTGCATATTTTAGCGAGAAGATGGCTGGAGCACGAACCCGATACAGCACTTATGATGTAGAATTTTATGCTATCGTCCAAGCGATAAAGCATTGGCGTCATTACCTAGCTCATAAGGAGTTTATTTTGTTCACTGATCACGTCACATTGAAGTACTTGGACACTCAAGACAAAGTTTCGGCACGACATGCATCTTGGATTGCATACTTGCAACAATTCACTTTTGTGATCAAGCATCAGGCGGGAAAACTTAACAAGGTCGCAGATGCTTTAAGCCGCCGGCATGCGTTGGTATCGACCCTTAGGGTCAGTGTCACGGGTTTTGAGAGTTTCGCAGAGTTATATGAAACTGATGCCTTCTTTTCTCCGATATGGACAGACCTCACTCAGGGTGTGCGCTCAGACTATTCCTTTGTTGATGGATTCATCTTTAAAAGCAATAGGTTATGCGTTCCCGAATGCAGCCTCCGTTTACAGATTATAAAAGAATTGCATGGTGAGGGGCATGTCGGCAGGGATAGAACTCTCAAGCTGGTCACTGATTCGTATTACTGGCCAACGTTACGTCGAGATGTTGAACGATTCGTCGCACGCTGCACAACTTGTCAGCGGAGCAAGGGTACAGCCTCGAATGCTGGCTTGTATTTGCCATTACCCATTCCAACGCTACCGTGGAGCGATATAAGTATGGATTTTATCCTTGGCCTTCCTAGAACACAGCGAGGCAATGATTCTATCTTCGTGGTCGTCGATCGTTTTTCGAAGATGGCTCACTTTATTCCTTGTAAGAAAACAACGGATGCAGTTCAAGTCGCCCTACTCTTCTTCCGTGAGATATATCGTCTACATGGGCTTCCGATGTCCATCGTTTCTGATCGAGACACTCGTTTCATAAGTCACTTTTGGCGCTCGCTGTGGAAGTTATTCAAGACAAGCCTCAATATGAGCTCAGCGTATCATCCACAAACGGATGGTCAAACTGAAGTTACAAATCGAAGCTTAGGAAACATGTTACGTTGTTTGGTTGGTGATAACTTGAAATCATGGGATTCTGTTTTATATCAAGCTGAGTTCGCTCATAACCATGCCCATAATCGAAGTTTGGGTTACAGCCCGTTCAAGGTTGTGTACGGCGTGGTCCCGAGGGGTCCGTTGGCATTGTCTCTTAATCCTCAGCCTGCGGAGTTTCACGGCCGTGCTGTTGAGCTTATTGCTGAAATCACAGACATACATGCTCGCGCTTCTGATAATTTGGCAGGAACAGCAATCAAATACAAGCGCGCTGCGGATACTCGGCGTCGGGAGATCAATTTTCAGGTTGGTGATTATGTTTGGGCAATATTGATCAAAGAGCGTTTTCCGACGGGTCAGTACAACAAGTTGAAACCGCGGAAAATTGGCCCCGTTCAGATTGTCGAAAAAATCAATGCAAATGCCTATCGTCTTCTTCTACCTCCGGATGTGCAGACAGCAGATGTGTTCAACGTCAAACATTTATTCAAGTATGAACCGGATGATGGGATGCTTGCAGGATTCGTGGACGAATCTCTCGTACGGGAGGGGACCTGATGTAGCATACATCGTTAAGCTAGCATGTTTTCGGTTTTCTTATTTCCTTTTCCTATTTATCTTTGCTTTCCTTTTTTTTTAATAAGTTATATTTCCTTTTCTAAGGTGGTTTTAGGCTTTTAAGTATCTATATAAGGTGATCTCTTGATTTGTGAGAGACACAACTTCTGAATTATATTTTGAATAATAAAGCTTAGGGTTTTGGTTTTAAACTCAAATCTCTTGAATCCTTACTTCTGGGCATTCTCTAAGAATTCAACAGATTTAAGAAGGCATCGATAGCGGGCATTCTGAGAATTCAACGATATCTTTGCACTATCGGTTACTTACGGATACTTCCGCTCCGTCACTTATGCAATCACCTTCTGGACATGATTAATGCTGAAAAGAGAGTATTAGAATATAGCTTTGATGAGGCTTTAGTTTCTTGCAAATGACAAAAGGAGACGTAACCAGTTCACTGTAATGACACATTGAATTTTTTTTTAGTAACTATTGAGTTAAGCTTTCTTGATAGATTCACTCTTAAACAAAATTAGTTCCTTTCGACACTATAAGATCAAATACATTACAAATAAACCGATATATCTACAACATAATAGTTTGACCCAAAAAAAATCTACAACATAATTTACAAATGAAAATTCCACAAAGTTTCAGATAGAACCACAAAGATCTAAACAACATGGCCAGGCTCAAACCCCCAAGAATTGTTACTATTTTTTAAGCGTGGAGAAATTCGTCGACTACATTGCTCATAGATAGAAAATTATGTTATTGTTTACTTTACTTTTTAAATACCAAGAAGAAATTACTTTACTTCTAGAGTCAACTGCATAGAAAATAGTAGATTTATTTATTCAAGAAAAAAATTAAAAACTTTATTTATTGTTTACTTTACTTTTTTAAAATGATTATTACTCCCTTATGTATCGATTTCTACTATCAAATTTCTGTTTAAGATAAAACCATAAAGACAAAGTAATATATTCATCAATACATAAGAACCTTAAAACAGTTAGTAGTAAGCAAAAAAAAACATTGAATTGCTTCCATTATAACTCAGCAGGACACAAAAATACATTAACATAACGTTCAAAGCCAAGATACTCTCAAAACAAACACATGCATTTACATTATTTTACCTTTGGAATATTAGCTTTACTTTATGTTTAAATTGTTCAAGTATATTAACTTTGGTGCAACTATCACCTACTTATCCTATTTCTAATTAAATCAAATGTAAAAATAGATTAGAATACATGACTAACAACTAATAAATGAAAACAAATAAATAAATTAAACTCAATGAAGAAATAAAACGTCTGAATCCGGCGTGTAGCGCCGGAATACCTCTAGTTCTAGATAATATTAGTTTCCAGCCTAAAGATTATCACTTAACTTGCTCAATGGCTTATAGTGCCTCCATTAAATATTGGAGCGACAGTTCGATTCTTCCGTTGAATATCTATTCCTTTACCTTTTCCTTCTTTTTTCTTTTCAATTTATTTTCTCATTCCATCGAGTATTATGACGTAATGTATGGACGGCATCTTTTCATATATTAATTTGTTACCAAGTTTATGTAGATTATTTGTTTTGCTTTTTTCAACCAACAATTTCTTTTCCATTTTGTTCGTTTTATATATTTACACTTAATTTAGACAACTAATAAATTTAATTAACACCCATGGATAAAAAAATTTAAACAATAAAAAACAACTAAAATAATTTTAAAAGTAAATATTAAAATTGAAATTCTTTTAAGATTGGTGTTTAGTTAGTTTATGTATGCTATACGATAACAAATTTAAATGTACTATATATTTTGAACTTAATTTTGGTAGTTTATTTTAGTCATACATTTTAGTTAATTTTTATAAAAATATGTTATTAAATTATATACACTATTTTAAATATTTGTGCCCCCGATCCAAAATTTTTTTGGATCCGCCACTGTATATGATGTGCAATGTGTATGGTATGGAGCTCTAGAAGAATCAATAAATCATGTGCTCTTCGAGTTTACTCTAGCTGTTTATAAATGGACTCTTCCAACTACACCTTCCAACCCAAACACCCTTTCAAGAAATCTCTAATATAGATTATATGTTTTGAAAAAATTCCAAAGATTCCCAATATATTAATTACACTTCGATATAACATGAAAGAATTTTTTCAACAGTAAATATTGGAATGCACAATGAATCTAATACTTATAAAAAGTAGAAGATAAACTATGGAAAGAAACCCAAAAAAGATATCAACAAAAGCAAAAATATTAGTTGATTTGTTTCCACAAGAGATGAATATAGAGAATGGTGGTGCTGTTACTTGGAAGGAAACATACGGCATAAGGGTCTTATGCAAAATGGAAGGCATTGTAGCAAAATTGATGAGAGTGAAGAATGTTAGACGCAGTTTAACACCTCTACATGCAAAATATGAGCATTTATATGAGCCATCGATTATATGAAAGTGTATCAACAATAACAAAAAGTGTTCACAACAGACTGTTTTGATTTGGTGTTGTATCAATATAGGCAGAATGGCAGCATTTTCAACCTAAATCGAAAATTTCAATCGTTATAAAGAATTTTATAGATACAAAGACTGTTGAGTTAGCAAGTCGTGCTAGAAGTTATTCTACAGCTTAGGTAATTGTTGATCCAACTACACCAATTTGGATTGAGAAAATTACATCCAAGAGCACATTTTGAGTTCTTACATCCAAACTAATAATTCCCTCGGTTTAGTTTGTTACACTTCTGATGTGTAAAATAATAATAACACATCTTATTTTATTTTTTTAACACATAATAACACAAGTTATTATTCTTTTATTTTTCATTGTGGAAATGTAATGATGAGGAGATCACTTTACTTAAGCGCACTCTTCAACTCAAAATAGAAAAGAGAAACCAACGTCGACTTCGCTGCCTTCTGATCATTTTGCTGCCGCGTTTTGTTCTTCTCCAGGTACCTTCTTCCCCCGATCTATTTGTATCCCTTTTGAATTCATCTGATTTGATGAGATCATTTCGCGGATCGTAGATCGATTATACAATTCCTCTAGATCCGATCTGATCTGATCCTCATTGGGGAAAGTTTTGTTTTTAATTAAATTCTGTGTAGGATTTTGTCTGGAGAATGTTTGTTTGAGATTTTGCAATCGAAGAAGAAGAAGAGCAAGTAATCATGGCTCCTGGTAGTAAAGCAGACAAGAAAGCAACGGTAGATGCTGCTGCCTGGATGTTCAATGTCGTTACTTCTGTCGGAATCATCATTGTCAATAAAGCTTTAATGGCTACTTACGGCTTTAGCTTTGGTAATAAAATCTCAAACTCCCATCTGATCTAATCTCTCTTCGTTTCTTCGTGTCCGTATCTTACATTTTCGACTCACTGCAGCAACAACATTGACCGGTCTGCATTTCGCCACGACCACACTGATGACACTTGTTCTAAGATGTCTAGGCTACATTCAGCCTTCGCATCTTCCATTTACAGAGCTTCTTAAGTTCATTCTATTCGCAAACTTTTCGATCGTTGGGATGAACGTTAGTCTTATGTGGAACTCTGTTGGGTTTTATCAGGTAAAGATTCTTGCAGAACCTATGCTACTGTTTGGTTCTTTATCGCTGTCTTATTCTCTTCTTTTTTTTTGTGCTTTGTCAGATTGCAAAGCTTAGCATGATTCCTGTAGCTTGCTTGTTGGAAGTAGTGTTCGATAAGATTCGTTACTCAAGAGACACGAAGCTTAGCATAGGACTTGTTCTTGTGGGTGTTGGTGTTTGCACTGTTACTGATGTTAGTGTCAACACCAAAGGTTTCGTTGCCGCTTTTGTTGCTGTCTGGAGTACTGCTTTGCAACAATACGTAAGTTCTCAGAGCTTACAAAAGTAACATAACTTCTTTTAGCTAAGATTCACATAAAGTTTCTGTCTTTTTATTGCAGTATGTTCATTATCTCCAGCGAAAGTATTCGCTTACCTCATTCAACCTACTAGGCCATACTGCTCCAGCTCAAGCTGCAACTTTGTTGATAGTCGGTCCATTTCTCGACTTTTGGCTGACAGAGAAACGAGTAGACATGTATGACTACAACGTTGTCTCTCTGGTAAATGCCATTCAAATCAGTATACATACCGTTAACATTTTGCTTATGCTTGGTTCTTATACTAAGTTGTGATGCTTGTGCAGATGTTTATAACCCTCTCATGCACAATAGCGATCGGGACAAACCTCAGCCAGTTCATCTGCATCGGGAGATTTACAGCTGTGTCGTTCCAAGTCCTGGGCCATATGAAGACGATCTTGGTGCTGATAATGGGCTTCTTCTTCTTTGACAGAGACGGTCTGAACCTGCACGTGGTTCTCGGCATGGTTATTGCTGTTGTGGGGATGATCTGGTACGGTAATGCCTCGTCCAAGCCAGGTGGTAAGGAGAAGAAAAGCTATTCTCTTCCAACGACCCGTCAACAGAAACATGGAGATGATTCGGATTCTGATGAAAGACCAAGGTTAAAAGCTTAGCAAGCGTTAAGCGAGTTAATCCCACATACATGGCACCATTTTTATACATCATATGGTTTATTCTTTCTTAGCTGAATACTGTAAAATCCTAGTATTTTAATTTATGATTTTCAATACGATGAACTAGCCTTACATATATGCCACAGTTGTTATACATCATATGTTTTGTTACCATTATTTACTATGGTATGACTTCATCACCAGTTAACTATTTTTCAAGCTGTAATCACTTCAAAGCCATGATAATCGCTAACAATGGAGAGTAGAAACAGATGAACCAATGGAAAAGAAAGAGAGCACAAGAAGATCCAAAAGTATCACACAAACTATTTCGACGATCCAAAAGTATCACACAAACTATCACATAAAATAGTTCAAAGCAGAAACATAAATCAAAACGATAAAGCAGTAACTAGCAACATGTGGCTTGCTTAACGCTTCTTTGAGACACCAACAGTCTTTCCTCTGCGACCAGTCGTCTTGGTGTGCTGACCACGGACACGGAGACCCCAGTAGTGTCTCAGCCCACGGTGGTTCCTATGCATTGTAAGAAAATGCAAAACGACCATTAAACAAGATCATTCAATTCAAACTGCAAGATAACAAAGTGGTAACGAGTTAATTGGATGATTCGAATCAGTATGAGTTTTTACCTGATTTTCTTGAGACGCTCAAGATCGTCCCTGAGCTTCATGTCAAGGGCATTGGAGACAACTTGAGAGTACTTTCCGTCCTTGTAGTCCTTCTGCCTGTTCAAGAACCAGTCTGGAATCTTGTACTGCTTGGGGTTCGCAACAATGGTCATGAGGTTGTCGATCTCAGCTGCAGATAACTCACCAGCCCTGAAACAGAACATAGATCAAACCCGGGAATGCAAATTAGTAATATACACAGAGTTATGATTCGTTACACTGACAAACAAACAACGAATTTGGCAAACGTTGGAATTTAAAGACAAATGTAAGACAACAAAGTGGAAAGATAATTCATACTACTGATAAATCAAAGCAGACAAGACCTAGAACTTGCAAATCAAAAAGATTTAAAACAGTACAGTTATCTGTCTGTCTGAAGCAAACGAAATGCTTTCTTATTTCTTATAGTGCAAATTACTATACACAGGAGACTGATCACACAAGACTGGCGGTTCCACAACTATAATGGTTACACAGGTAAACAAAACCATAGCAGACAAAGACTAGATAACCAGGGAGAGAAAACCGGTATACACAAGAGCATTACATCAGACAAGACTGGCGTTTCTACAACTATAATGGTTACAAAGATAAACAAACCATGGCAGCAAAGACAAAAGAACGATAAGTTTTGGCCAATGCTAAGTAAAACACTCGAACCATGTACACTAATCTGTTTGAGGCAACGAAAATCCTAAACATACAAAAAAAAAAAGAGTAAGAGAGAGAGAAAGGAAAAAGCAAACCTCTTGTTCATGTCGACATCTGCTTTCTTGCAGACAATGTTGGCCAAACGCCTCCCAATACCCTTGATTGAGGTAAGGGCGAACATGATCTTCTGCTTTCCATCGACATTTGTGTTAAGCACACGGAGAATGTGCTGAAACTCCTCATTTGCTACAAGAGACTACACACCATAACAAACAAAAAAAGTACAATCACCACATCAGAAGCTTCACAAGAACAATCGGAAAAACGAAAACTTTTCAAACTCCTAAGATTGACTTAAGCTACTAACTTCCTTAGTCGAGTAGATTTTTGAGAGGAAGAGATGAATCTAAAAACAGGCTTCCATTTCAAGATCGACGGAGACCGAGAAACTGACGGTTTAGAAGAGGAAAATGGAAATAAGAATCCCTAATTACCATTGTGATTAGCGGAGATGGAATGCGTGAGAAGAAGCCGCCTTCAAGCAGTGATGATCTCTGCAAGCTAAAAACACACAAAAGAGGTCTGCAAGTGTGTATTCGGCTGGTAGTATATATACTTCGTTATTAGGGTTAACGCAATCCTTAAATGGTCAAAGACCATTATGCCCTTCGTTTATAAATAGAGGTGTTTTTTTTCTAAACTAAAATATATTAATCCACCCCAGATCCGAATTGAACAAAACATCCCAAAAATATTCGATTCACTCAGCCACTAAACCCGTCACATTCCAATAACCAATTCTCGACATTTCTAGGATACCGGATACCATTCTATACCTTTGATAAAACCATAGTTACGTGAGGTTTTCCTCATTACTTTCGATGTCGGGAATATCCGTGTAATCTCCGGAGTAGCTAGCATCTAGTGAACGCCTCAGAACCTATAATCATCTCGGCCAGTAAACGCTCGGGAGCTGTAGATGATGGGATTAGAACATAAACCTGAGAAAATCGCTTCAATACCACCTTCACAGTCATCTACGACGCCACAGAAATCCAAAGCCGAACGAACACAAGGAGCGTCTGCTTGGAACTAAATTGCAAGAAGTCAAAAATGGGATGGTCGTCGCTAGTGCTTCAGAGAATTCCAAGACCTGCAAGACTAAAACTAGGCAATACTACCATGAACACAAGCACATGGTACTGGGATGCATCGCCAAGTCGCCTGATCCACCTAGTTTTCATGAATGAAAATACAAATGATTTCCCCCCCAATAGATCTTTGGGGATCCTAAAAGAGAGATCCTATCTGATTTTCCTTTTACAAAATTAAGGAACTAACAAGAAAGAAAAATTGATGAATGTAAGCAATGACATATTTGGGAATATTTATAAAGCAGTTTTTTTTTAAAGAAGATATGTAGGGGAATAATTAAATATATGGATCCAAAATGCAAACACATGCAAAATCATAAATAAGTAAACTTTGATGCTATTGATTCACAACACGCTATCAGTTGATATGATTGGCATAATCAGAAATAAGTAATATACAAAGATAGGAACTCTTGTGAATGGGAGAAGTATTTGGAGTAGTATTCCATACACTGAAAGATGTAAACAAGTGGGATATAAATGAGTCACTGCACCAAAGAAAGATGAATCTGAAATTGATTGTGAAGAGACATAGTTTCATGTGATAGATGCAACTACTTTAAAGCTCCTTATCAGTCTGAAAATAAAGGAAGAACTTGAATAATACGACCCACTAGAAGGATTGATGATATCAAAATCATGTTCCCGGAAATTTTAGCTATTTGATCGAATTGAAACAAAATATATTATGAGATATATGAAATATTATAAGGTTAACTAATGTATTCAATTAGTGTTTTTCATTGATTTGCATATAACTCAAACTATTGAAGAGTTATAACGAATTGTTTGTTTGGAAGAAAGATAATGAAAAAACTACATTGTTATGTGTTTTAAACTCGATATCTAGAATAAGACACTACAAAAAAAAGTTTACATTGATAGCAGATTGTTATAGCACGTTTTACTGAACTGCTATCTTAGATGATTTAAAAATTTGAGTATAAATTATAGCGTTAGATAAACACTATTATAGAGTTTCAGTAAGTAGAAACCTAAAATAGCACTTAACTAATGCTATTTTTAAAATTAGTGAGCGAGAAGATAAAACTACTGATTCCGCCAATTGGGAAATTAGACTTAAGTGCCAAAAACATTATTTAAGCGATTTTAGTAATGCTATTAAAGACATATAATAGCATTTTTCTTTTCAAACATTATGTTTCGAACACTAAAACTCAAAGCCAAACTCTAAACCTAAACTACATACCAAATCATAAACACTTTAATTATATATCTAAATACAATTTGTAATTTCCAAAATTCTTTAGTTTTATAACTTTAACTCTATAACTAAGTCTTAATATTTATATTTAATAATTAATTTTAACATTTCTAACCCCTACAAAAAATATTTAAATTCCAAACCCTATATCTAAACTCCAAACCCTAAACCCAACCCAAAATATACTTCAAACCCTATGTATTGTACCATAAATTATAAATCATTTTTTTTGATAAAAGATTTTCTATTTAAAGCATGAGAGTGTAAATGTTACAGGCTATTACCAGTGGGCCAAAAGGCCCATACATTAAAGAACCCAATCTGATACTATCAAGTAATTTTGGAGAAGGGATGGACGGAGTGAATAACGACGCTTTGTTATCATCGATGGTGCGGAAGAGTCGAGAACCAAGAGTGGAGAAGCTGAGCAGAAAGCGATGGATTGGAGAGCCTGAATGATGCAATCCTCCGCCTAATGAGGTGGTCAATCTCGGTGATGATGGAAGCTGGAGAGCGGTAGTTGTTTCTGTGGAGTCTGTTGTTCCTCTCAGACCAGATGGAATAGATACTTCCCTGCCAAGCCATAAGTAATAGCTTACGAGTGTGTTTACTGCCTTTGAACGCTTGAAGATGAGAGAGCTTGGTTTCCCAGTCACGAGAGGGAGTGTACCCGCAACGCTGAGAAAGGTTGGACTAGACATCCCAGGAGAAAACACACTCAAAGAAAACGTGTGATCTTGATTCTGGGAGTGAGTTGCAGAGGAGGCACACACTGTCTGTTTGAAGCCACCCATTGCAACAAACTATCACGGGTGGGACATCTATTAAGTACCATAAGCCATGTTCGGAATTTATGTTTCAGGATACCACCCCCGAACCAAACTTCTTTGTACCAAGAGACCATCAGAGCAGCTTCTCGCAAGATATCATAGATGAGTCGGGTGGAATAGACTTGCGTGGGAGTTCCGAGTGGCACCATTCAATCGTATCCTCAAAGTAAGTGAGCTGTATTGATGAGAGGAAGGCGTATATGTGAACTTGCTTTTCCGATCTCGCAGGAGGCAAGACCAATGATCCACTTCCCATAGTTCAGCAAGCATTGAGGAGAAAGGGATACCCACCGAATAGCATGATTCCCCCTGTAAATTGTTTATTAACTTGCCAAACAGAGACCAATTTGAAGTCCAGAAGTAAGTGGTTTCCCCATTTCCAACAATGTACTTCATCCAGTCATAAACAGTGTCTCTTAGTAGTAACAGCTTGTTAGCTAACCAAGAGTTTTCCTGTTTTGTATTTATAACCCAGAAATTATTTGGGTTCCCTTCCAAAACTTCAGTTTTATACCATTGGAACCAGATTGATCGAGGCTTGAAGAAGAGAAACTAGATCAAAGACTGAAGCCAAGTTCCAAGTCGCCAGTTTTCTCAAGCCAAGTCCTCCTTCCTCCTTTGGGCTTGTGACTTTCTCCCAAGATACCTTTGCAGCGTTTGGATCATCAGTTTTTCCTTTCCAAAGGAACTTACTACAGAGTGAGTCGATCTCATCCAGGCATGCTTTAGGAAGAATGAAAGCACATGAAAAAAGTTTGTGATCCCGGCAATCACCGTTGAGAGAAGTTGGAGAAGTCCTGCAAAGGATAGAGACTTCACCGTCCAACTGTGTAGCTTGGACTTGATTGATTGCAGGAGGGGGGCACAGTGAAGCATCGAAAGTTACTTGGTACAGAGGCGGACACCCAAATATCTAACTGGAAGCACACCTTCAGATAGACGAGTAGCCGCCTTCAGTTGGGTTAGTTCATGAGGTTTCAACCCCCAGCTGCAAATAAAGAAGTTTTCTCCATGCTGACTCTTAGTCCTGAGCGGGTTTCAAAATCCAAAAGGATTTCAAGAATGCTGTTGACTAATCATGGGGAGCCATCTGAAAAGATAAGTAAATTATAAATCTACACAGTATAACTAATATTTTTCAACTTAAACACCAAATCTTAACACATAAATTACAAATCTAACTTTTTCAAATTTTATTCTCAAATTTCCCTCTAAATCCCAAACCCTATACTCCAAATCTTATATCATAACATTAATTAATTAATTTTAAATTCCAAAACATAACCTCTAGAACTATATTTCAAACCCTAAATTCTAAACCTATACTTAATATCCAAATATTAATTTTGATACTAATATAATATTATCAAACTATAGTATATATTAACATAATTAAATCAAATCTAATGTTTTTAAATTCAAGTTCAAAATATTAAACATAAACTTAAATTTTTAATTTTATTATTTTTCTTAAGTTATATATTAAGATTAATGAACTAAAAGGATAAATAGCTAACAAAAAACTAAAAGGACAAATACAACTAAAATGAGAGTAAGCCGACTCCCAAAAAAAAAAAAACCTAAAATGAAAGTTGTTATTTGTGATTGGTTGCAATTGGTGTGGCAAGGATCATTGGTCATGAAAATCTCACCGTTCATCACTTAATACAATAATAAGAAATAAAAAGGAAATGTTGTGACTGGCTATTCCTTGGTGACAATTGACAAGGATAGCTATTTCTAGCCATTGATAACTCTGATCGAAGGGCTCAAATTCACCTTGTTTCCTCACCACCTCTCAACCTCTCTCACGTTCCTTTCTCCTTTTCTCTCTTCCGAATTTTTTTTTCTCATTATCGCAGTTCTCCTTTCTCCTCCACCCTAACAATCCTCCTTCTACAATCACAATCCACCAACTCTCAGCTTACAAAACTAACCAAAAATTTAAAAAATTAGGTAAACCACAACACCTTAAACCAAAAATTAATTAAACACATTAAACCAAAACCTAATTAATCAAAACCTAAACCTAAGCACCGCCACACCAATTGCAACCAATCACAAACAACAACTTTCATTTTAGCTGTTATGGTTTACTTAATTTTTTAATTTTTGGTTAGTTTTGTAAAGCTGATTTATTTGTAAACTGATTTTAGTTATAAATAAAATTTCATTTAATTGTAAATAATTTCAGATTTAATTTCTAATTATTTTATTTTTAATTAAATAACTAAATTAATTTTTAATTATTTTATTTCTTTTTTTAAGCTATTAAAACGTATATCATAGAACAAATCAAATGATATAGATAAGTTAATAATATCTTTTAGATATTGCTATCATATCTGCATATTTCGTAGCGTAAACAAAATGCTATCGTAGAGGGGTACTTACTATAGCTATCGATTACATAGCATTTATGAATTCGCTATGAAATATCTACTATAACATATTTTGTGTGCTAAGAATGCACATATTTCTCGAATTGAGAGATGTTATCTTAAGAAATCCTTAAAAATTCTGATTTATGTGTCCTTGTTTTAAATTCATAGGGATAAGAGAGCGAGAACCCTCGTCGGAGAATTCTAATGCTTCTTCCGAAGCTGGGCCTTCGGAGAAAACTCAGGAGGTTTGGCAGGGATCGGTCCTTCGATCGAGGTCGCAAATGTAGTCACTGGGGACCATGGCTAACCCAGTCTCTATTGCGTTCCCTAACGATGAAAACCAAGGGGCTTTGGGTGTATTGGTCAAATTGGTGCGTGATCGACCTCGAGGTTCTGCTGTGCGTAAGGTTCGGAGAAGGTTGGTCGAAGGAGCCTTTTCGGAGGGTTCGAGCTCGATTGAACCGAGGGTTTCGCCTCCGGTGCGACTTCCGGGGGAGGGGACTTCTGGGATGCAGCCCGCACAAGAAATTCCGCAAGAGGGCGAGCCATCTCCTTTGGATATTTCATATGACAAGGAGATCCCAATTTTCAAAGATCCAGAAAGCTTGGCTCTTACCTGGCGAAAACTACGAACCAAGGACTGCGTCCTTCCTGACTTAGACAAGATGTCGGATCGCGAGGAGTACATTCGGATGGCGGTTGCAAATGCCAAGGTAAGCGTGTTGGTTTTTCCTTCTTTTCTTTTAGTATCGTACTCTCAATTCGTCTGTCTTGTTTAGGTTATGGAGACTAGCAATAATTATGCTGCTTAGATGGAAAGACGTCAGGCTGATTACCCGGATAAAGGATAGATCTCGAATCATCTGTTGACTATTCAACAGCTTCACGTCAAACTGGAGGCCGCTCGCATTAGGGATCAGCAACGTTCTTTGGAGGACGATAATTTGAAGAAGAGGTTATCCCTTGCTGAGCAAGAGAGGGTGGTGGCTCAAAAGGATCTCAAAGCGGTTGGATAAAAGTGTAAGAGGGTGATCGAAGGTTGCAATGTGTTCATCCGGAAAGAATTCCATCGGGGTCGGCGATCTCTTGCGAAGGAGTATGGTGAGGTTCTTGATATGGTGTGGGCTGAGCTGCTCAAGAAGAAGGAAGAGACGGCAGCGGAGATCCGTCTTCAGGAAGTGAGAGCTCGTATTGAGGTCCTATCAAGTACAAGGAAGGAAGGTTTGAGATCGATGAGGAATTGAAGAGTCTTCTTGATAAGGAGGTTGACTGCGAGATCGATTACGGCGCAATAGCGTTGTAGGATCCCTCTCTTGATCATATCGGACTTCCTCAGCTATCTGGTGATTCGATTAATCAAGCTCCTGACAATGCCGATGATCTGGCTGACTCGTAATGAGTCATTGTTTGTTGTTTGAATATTTTCGTTTGTTGTTTGTAGTTTATTTTTTTTTTCTTGTTTGGACGTGGTGTTGAAGACATATATATATTTTCAACGGATTATTTAGGTCAATACCCTTATAATCGTTTGCAAGAACGAAACTTGAGATGTAATTTTGCCCTCTGATATGTCTGAGCGAAGGACAGAGACTGATCAAGAATCTGCTTTGCGGGCCGATGTGTGGCCAGGGGCGTAAGTAGTTGTTTGGTCTGTGCTCGACGCCGAGCTGCCTACGTACCGTTTTCTAGGGATCAAGCCTTGTAGTTCTTTATTTCGTGTTTAGATTGTAGGGTCGTTTTTTTTGCTGTTTTAGGGTCGTTTTAGTAGATGTCGATCCCCCAGTCCGATGTTCGATTTTTCGAGGTCGAATATTGGGCTTCTTCTACTTGTTATATTTCTTTAGATTGTAGACGGTCCAGAGCCTCATTTCTGGGAGTCCAGTTTTGCATTTTTCCAGCTCGTAGACTTTGGGACGTACTATTCTCGTTATTTTGTACGATCCTGCCCATTTTTTTCCTAAATTTCCAGCTACAGGTTCTCTAGTACCGTCGACTACCTTTCGTAGGACGAGGTCACCGATGGAAAAAGATCGATCTCTTATCTTGGCGCTGCAATATTGAGTAGCAGCTTGCTGATAATTTTATACGCGTATTGCTGCCTTTTCTCGCTATTCTTCGATCATGTTAAGTCGATTGATTAACATTTCTTTGTTGAGCTCGAACTTAGTTTCTAGTTCGAGGTCGCAAGCTTTTACACTTATTGAAATGATTCCAAGGGGTTGTATCGTGCAGCCATAAAGGCTGATGAAGGGTGTCGTTTCCTTGGTATCTAAGGGGTATGGGCGTTCGATCGACTCGAACGCTTCTCGTGAGAAGACGTTTGTTGCGCTCCCGGTGTCGATCAAGATTTTTGAGAAAATGGTTCCTCCCAGTTCCAGCGTGATGATTAGGGCGTCGTTGTGAGGCATGTCTAGCTTGACTGTTTCGTGCTCATAAAAGGGGAGGCTCTTGTTTTCTGAGGTTGTTTATCCCGGATCGATCGAGCTGGAGCTCGATCTGTCCGACGTTTGTGGTGAAATGCTGAATCTTTTTCTGGCGGAAATTCCCTTGACGGCCTGGTCGTTGTTTTTTCTTTTAACAGGCAATCCGATATAGATGGGCTCCCCCAGCGATGTCGAATCTCCTGATTTCGAACAGAGGAGATTGGCAGTGGTTGTTTCGTAATTAACGTATCCTGGCTGGATTTGGATGAGATCCATGGTCGTGCTTAGGAACCTTAGATCAGATTCTTAGCAAGGATGTTTATCGTTTTCTCCCCACAGTCAGCGCCAAAATGTAGATCCTTAAATCTACTATAAGAATTTGATAGTGTTGGAGATGTAAAACCAGGGAGAAAAAGATGTGGGTAACAATATCCTTAGAACACAACGATTTAATCAGACTCTGGTTGAAGAAAATGGACTTTTATTGATTATGATGGTTGAATACAATAGAGAATTGAGATCGAGAAGTACAAATGAGATCGAAATAAAGAAAATATCTAAGGCGAGCTCGACGAGGTCGATGTGTATAGCTAGTTCTCTCTCTAGGGTTTTTCACGTGTGTCCCCTCTCTTCACTCGGGCTTTCCTTATAATAACCTGATTCCGCGATCTCCTTACCCGCTTGCTCGATCTTCGGAACTTCCCCATCCCTAATCGAGCTTGTCCATTCTAAGTTTACAGACCATTTCCTTACTGGGCTTTGTCCATCTAATTTCCATCCCGGCCCATCCTTGAATTGACGTGAATTGTAGTGAACATCTCTTTTCTGGCTGAGGCCGATTTGATGGTTTGTGCCTTCGGCTGCCCATCTAGATTGTAGTCATTTTTGGGTCCAACATCTATAACTCATTTAAAGCTTTTGAAATCAAGAGAATCGAAGAAAATGATCAAATTTCATAGGAAGACTCATGAACTGCAGCAGAACGGCGACAATGTTCATATCCTACAAGTTTGCTCACCTGAAAATTTGGCTTATTTATTCACGAAGACGCAACTCACAGCTACATTCTAGAAGTTAGTTCACCTGATCAAATTGCGTTATCTCAAAAATCTTGACATATGTACACATGAGACGAAGTCATTACGCGCTACACTCTTTTTCTCTTAACCATAGTTTTTTCCATTGGGTTTTCCTGGTAAGTTTTTTAAGAAATCAGCATCTTATGCGCTTTAGGAAATATTTTTATATAATAGACATCCAAGGGAGAGTGTTATGAATTTTTATATGGATGTCTATATAGGCCCATAAACCCATGTTCCACAAGGTTCAAAACCCTAGATTTTCATTCCTATATATATGTATTGGTGCCTATGGAATAAGAATAAGAACAACTAGTTTCCTCCTGCTCTTGATTTACAAGATAAAAATGAGTAGTTTTTTCTCTGGTTTTCTGTTAATTATTGCCTTGCTTGCAGGATTGAGTGAGGTTAGGTGTCGTACACAAGTTTTAGTATTTCAAAACAGCTTTGCTTCTACTCACGATACCCTCCAAGTCCATTGCAAATCTGGAAACGAAGATCTAGGAGTCCATTTCGTAAAATTCACTGATTTTGTATACGTTATTCGCTTTGTAGATAATACAACTACAGGGACATATTGGAATTGTTTAATACAACATGGGCCGAAAATGGAGTATTTTCAAAACTTTAGAGCATACACATCAGATCCTTCTGGTCCATGTTGTCAGCACACATGGATTGCTAAAGAAGATGGTATTTACTTTAGGGAAAATAGTAAGCCAGAGGAAAAAACATTTGACTGGATTAAAAATAATATTTTCTCTGTTCCAAAAAAGTACATGTTCTAGCAAAAAAGTTTGTTTAAAAAGATATATTTTTATATTATCAATGTAGTTTATGTCAACTAATAATGAAAAATTGTGAATTTTAAAGACATTAATTGCATTTCATTAAATTTTATGGGTTTAGAAATATAAGAACTATAAAATTACAGAAAACTATGTATTAATAACTGAATTTTAATATGTTCTATTAATAAGTGCAAAAATCCTAAAACATGTATTATTTTAAAATAGAGGGGTAGTTCGTATTCGTTAATGAGTTCACTCACCTTTAAACTTGGAATTAATTTCCCCCATGTTATTAGTATGTTCTTGACTTTTCCAGTATTTAATCCAGCAATACTTATTGTTCAGTCGTAAGCTGATTGTTAATTTTGTGATTGATCACATACACACACTTCAAATTTTTAAATCCAAGTTATGAGTAATGAAAAAATAATTACTCACAAACTATAGTAGAAACTGTTGGAAATAAATTAAGGGACAAAGCTAGTTTAATCCTAATTCGTTAGTTTATTACCAGTGAATCTAATTTTATTTTGATTACTAGTTTTTCATACATGTTTTACCCCTTAGTTTTTTTTGTTATCAAACATAATAATAACAAAAATATCATTACTCATAGATTTATTTGACAACGTTTTATGTAGCCATAAATATATTTATTTATTTTTGGTGATAGATTTATCTTAAATTGTATAGACTTAATTAGATTTCTACAGATTTATTTTAATAAATTTGTTACGTCTGTTCACATATTTATTAAATTTTTACAGCTTCAATTAAATTTAGTTTCTTTGACCACAAATTTATTTAATTTTGACAGATTTATATAGGATCCGATAGATTTATTTCTAGATTTATTTTCTAAATTTTTACAGATTTATTTCTCTGACCACAAATTTATATAATTTTTTACAGATTTATATAGGATCTGATAGATTTATTTCTAAATTTTTACAGATTTATTTCTAGATTTAGTTTTCCTTTGACCACCGATTTACCTATTTTGATAGATTTATTTGAGTTTTGACGGATTTATTATCCTTTGACCACATATTTACTTAATTTCAACAGATCCTCTATATATTAAAAGAGAAGCATTGTCATTTAATATGTTCACATTACGTTTGCCACGTGGCACCTTTACAACGATTTGATAATGAATAAGCTGACGTGTCAAGGTGCAGAGAGTTTTTCAGCCAAACTCTACATAAATGCGTTCACACTATATACTATTTTACGTTTTTTCGATATAAAACTCACATGCACGGTTCTACGGGGTATACAAAATTCTACATAGAAAGAAAATTTACAAAAAAAATTCACTATTGTCTAGGCTTATTTAATTTTTACTTAATTTATTTTAATCGAATACTAGAAAGAAAATTTACAAAAAATATTTTGTGTAATAAAATTATAAATTATATATCTAATAGGTCTATTTTGAATTATATATATAACTTATGTTTGAGTTTGTATGTATAATATATTTTAGTTATTTTTAGGAGCTAATTTTTTGGAAATTTTAAATCATTATCACTAATAGTATGTTTATTTCAGCCGTTTATTTAAGGGACTCTTTATTTAATGCTATGATTTTATTTTTAATGATTTAAAATAAATAAAGTAAATAATTTTTTATTTTCATATATTGGTCTATTTTTTAACTTTTTTATAACAAAATGATGTTACGATGTTTGTTTATAGTGTCCCGTATTTTATAATTATCTTGCATGTTTGATTTATAACCCGTAATAATCATTAGTTAATTATTTACTCTATTTAAATAGTAAAATGATAAATTTTATTATAATAAAATATATAAATTAAAACCAACTTTTCAAGTTTTTATTCGGATTAAATTTGGAAGGATTATATAGGAATATGTTTTTGATTTTCTTAAAAAATATTTTGACCATATTTAGTTTCAATAGACAAAAATAACTGATTTTTTCAATAATTTAATATTTTAGCATACTTACAATAGTTATTGTGTTATTTGATTTTTTCTAGATAGATTAAATACTTTCTTAAAATTAGGCTAAAAAGTGGAGTAATAATTGATATACCATGAATTTGACCCACTTTTACCCATGGTATATGAATGTTTTAAGATACATTTATTATGTTTTAGAGTCTTTTTAGAGTATTTATAGGTTCAGGTACGTTCTGGAGAAATATGGTGATTTTGGTATCTTTTGGAGCCTTTTGAGTGCAGGACTGCACAGATGCGTCAGATGTTTAGCTTTCGATGGAGACCTTTCCATCGTTAGACTGAGCCTATATTTTGACACAAGATAGAGCTTTGAGTTAGCTTTCCAATGCCACCAGTTTGGGGTCAATCAGCATCCTGTAGCAGAAGTTATGCATGTTTTACTGAAGAGCGGTCAGTTTGCCTCGCGAAAGAAAGCTGTCGAGAAGATGAATGGATGTCGATCGACGCCACAGCCTTGGTGTCGATCGATATGGATCTCAGAATGTGGGCCGAGCCTAATTTATGACAGACTGAAGCCCAGAAGTTACCACAAATTACCAAGATGCCCCTGCACGACCTAAAATCCTATTTATGTGTTTTCTAAGCCATTGTTGACGGCTGCGCTCTTTACGCTTTTCTCTGTGATTTTCTATTCCATTGTTCTAAGTTAGGAGAGAAGGGAGGAACTCCTTCAGAGTCCTCCTGAAACTCCATTGGTTTTTGTTTTAATATCTATTGCAATTTCATATCTATTCATCTATGATTTCTGTGACAAACTTGATGCCTGAATAGATCCACCTGATAGGTTTAGGGTTCAGATAGGTTTTGAGGGATTATCCCCATATATGAATACTTGAGCATGTGATATTCATCTTAGAAGATTGCTCTTAAAGCTTGTATAGGAGTAGCTAACCTATACATGATGACAGTAGATATTATCCTTGGAACTATCTTCTTTGAGCTTAGGAATTTGCTGGAAACAAGCAACAGCTGATTTGGCAAACTCCTTAAGCGAACTGTTATCAACCTTGCACTTAAAACTTACTAGCGGCGCATCGATCAATAACTCCTATAGAGTCATCGATCGATTAACGCAAGGCACTGTCGAAAAGAGGTCAAGCTGTAGTATTTAGGGATCGAATCCATAGGGAGTTAGGGAACACACTAGATCTTATTGTAACAAAGCTAGGTCAAAGATTTCAAAGCAGTAAATAGCAAGTAAACTTAGAATTGGTGAGCAAGAAAATTACTCAAGTGATTGATTTGGTGTTAAACAAATATGGTGAAAGTGTTAGACTAGGATTACTATTCAAGTTATCAGGATTATAATAGTATGAATGCTTATATGATATTCTTGCATGATATTAAAGAACCCAGCTATAACAATAACTTTAACTTTCGTCCTAGGTTATCTAATACTAGAACCGATGAAACTCCAATTGGCGAGACATAGGAAGGTGTCGATCGACCTGCTGTCGCACGTATCAATCGACAGTGCCTCGCGTTAATACTCCTATAGAGTCTTCGATCGATTAACGCAAGGCACTGTCGAAAAGAGGTCAAGCTGTAGTACTTAGGGATCGAATCCATAGGGAGTTAGGGAACACACTAGATCTTATTGTAACAAAGCTAGGTCAAAGATTTCAAAGTAGTAAATAGCAAGTAAACTTAGAATTGGTGAGCAAGAAAATTACTCAAGTGATTGATTTGGTGTTAAACAAATATGGTGAAAGTGTTAGACTAGGATTACTATTCAGGTTATCAGGATTATAATAGTATGAATGCTTATATGATATTCTTGCATGATATTAAAGAACCCAGCTATAACAATAACTTTAACTTTCGTCCTAGGTTATCTAATACTAGAACCGATGAAACTCCAATTGGCGAGACATAGGAAGGTGTCGGTCGACCTGCTGTCGCACGTATCGATCGACAGTGCCTCGCGTTAATCGATCGATGACTCTATAGGAGTATCGATCGATACGCTTCTAGTAAGCTTTAAGTACGATGGCTGATTAACAGTTCGCTTAAGGAGTTTGCCAAATCAGCTGTCGCTCGTTTCCAACAAATTCCTAAGCTCAAAGAAGATAGATCCAAGGATAATATCCACTGTTATCATGTATAGGTTAGCTACTCCTATACAAGCATTAAGAGCAATCTTCTAAGATGAATATCACATGCTCAAGTATTCATATTTGGGGCTAATCCCTCAAAACCTATTTGAATCCTAGATCTAACAAAGGTGTTTACTCAGACATGGCCAAGCAAAACATCATAACAATAAAATAAAACTGCATAGATAGAAAATAAAGGTGTTCAAGAAAGCTCTCAATTGTAACTCTCTCTCACACAAAACAATAGAAAAGAAACTCTCAAAAGACTCTCTCTGAAAGAAACTCCCAAGAACCAAAAGACCTAGAACTATGAAACTTTAGAAAAGACTTTTTGAAAACATAAAACTCTCTCTTTTGCCAAAACACTTAGGCAAAGCATAAATACTTAAAATTAGGTTAAAACTCGTCAGGGGTATCTTGGTAAATTAGATGAAGTCTTGGGCTTCAAGTCAGTTGTAACCAAACTGGGCTTCTGTGTGTTGAATATCGATCGATTACACTGAAGGTGTATCGATCGACGCGTCTCTCTCCGTGTCGACCTTGAGTGGTCGATATTGTCATCTCGGAATAAATCTCTAAAATGCTCCAAAATGCTCCAAAAACATCATATTTTCTCCAATTACTCCTGAACCTGTAAATATGCATTCTAGAATCCAAAATAGGTTAAATGTATCCTAAATCTATCATATACGATGACTAAAATCAGGTCAAATTCATATTATATCAATACTCCTATAGAGTCATCGATCGATTGACACGAGGCAATGTCGATTGATACGTGCGACAGCAGGTCGATCGACGCCTTCCTATGTTTCACCAATGGGAGTCATCGATTCTAGTAATAGCTAACCTAGGACGACAGTTAAAGTTATTGTTATAGTTGGGTTATTTAATATCATGCAAGCATCTCACATAAGCATTCATACTATTATAATCCTGATAACCTGAATAGAAACTCTAGATCTATCAAACCATCCTTCCATCACACAACTCTTTGTCAAGCTGAAAAATTGTCTTGTTCACCTTGTTTACTGCTTTATTTACTGTTTTATTTATTTATATATTGTCTTATAATCATTAGTCTAGCTTAATCATATAACTATTAGATCTAGTGTGTGCCCTAGCTCTCTGTGGATTCGATCCCTAAGTGCTAAAACTCGACCTCTTATTTGAGAGAGTATAAATCACTCCTATAGGGTAATTTGAGCGATATCAAATTTGGCGTCGTTGCCGAGGAGCTTTGATCGCCATTAGATCTCATCTAGTTAGATTTAGTCTAAGTTTTTACTATTATTGCAAAAACTCATAATTTTTTTTAACTTATGTTTCAGGTACATAGATCAAGTACCAGGAAACAATGAGAAGAGGATTTTTGGGGTTTTCAAAGGAGTCTGCTGGTTTATGCACGATCCGTAAGTCTACGAGGGAAGAATCGATTGACACCCTCCAAGAAGCATCGATCGACAGCGTGAATCAAACATCGAACGACACTATTCATCATATGTCGGAAAACACTATTCATCCTGATACTGTTCATTGAGGTACTGTTCATCGAGGTAATATTCATCGCGATACTGTTCATCTAGCTACTGTTCATTCCCCGTCGATTGACACTGTTCATCCCGTGTCGATCGACACTGTTCATTCTCCGTCGATCGACACTGTTTATTCCACGTCGTTCGAACATCGTTCATCCGTGTTCGCATATCATAACTATTCACCGTCGCACTGTTCATGGCGACACTGTTCATCCGAACACTATTCATCCCAATACTATTCATCAAAAGTCGAAAAACGTTACCAGCGTGGAGACAGAGAAGGTCGAAGCGCTCATACTTAAGATCAATAAGAATGGTATTTGGCTAGACGAAGAAGATCGTCCTTGCAACAGCAGAGGACAATTGATTAATGCAGAGGGTGTTGTAATCTCTGATGTTATTGCTGTTTCTGAGATGAATACCTTTACACTGACCCGCCAATTGTATGATTGGGGAAGTGTGGACCCTTTCAAAGGTCTTCCTCATGAAGATCCCAGAAACCACATCGGAGATCTGGAGGGTCTAGTTTCAAGGCTTAAACATAATGAAATATCTGCAGACCACATACTCTGGATATTCCCTTATACTATCTCTGAAGGTGTATTTAGCTGGTTCAGTCAGCTGCAACCAAGATCTTTAACCTCCTGAGAGGACATTAAAACCGCCTTCTTCAACAAATTTCTCTATGAAGCTGCATCGACTCGACAGAAGAAGTTTGATGATATGTTGGATGAGATGAGTAAAGGCCAGGAGAAGGAATTGATGTCTAGATTCTGTCAGATGTTGGGTATAGTCTACACCTAGCCGGATGAGGAATCTGAAACCATGAGTACTCACATTAAGAAGCCAGACATTCAAGTTCAACATGCAGATGAAGGTAAGCAGAGGAACGAACTGAACAGAGGACAGCCGGTCAACCATGATACAATTGTGGTTGATGAGAAACATGGATCTGGAGAGCTGAGCAGAGTAGAAGAAGTCGATATTAGTGACACGAGCTCAGAATCGATCGATACTCCGACCTCAACATCGACCAACAACCCAACCGCAATATCGATCGATCCCGGTTTCCCTACATCAATCGACACACACTCCAGTTGTCAATCGACACCACTCAAAATCCCTGAAAGATCGAGTTGTCCTCAGGACGTTGCAGACTCGACACAAAAGAGTACCGATGTATCAAGTTGTTATCCTGACCCAGATGTAGAAAAAGAGATCACCATGGAAGATTTCTTGGAGCTAGAAGAATTGTTGGAGCTAGAGGATGGACAACAACTTGGGGATTTGGATTCGAGTGAAGAAGTAACTATGGATGACTTCTTGGAGTTGGAAGAATGGCTTGAGGATACAGATCATAACTCGAAAAAGAACCTTGATGACGAACAAAACGCTAAGAGGAAAGATCTGGAAACTTCGTCAAAGACAAGCATCGATTGACACCAACGTGATGAGATTGATCGACAACCACCCTACATCGTTGATCTACACCCACCCTACGCCATCGATCGACAGTCGACATACATCATCGATCTATATACACACGACTGCATCGATCGACACCCATCGTTAGATGAGTCGCCAGGATACACCATTGAACCAGGACCGATTGAGGAAAGGATGTACATGTCTAAGGCTTCACACCTTGCTGTCCCCGAACATCTAAGACCACCTATATGCGCAGAAGAAGCCGTTGGGATTCGTAAAAATGTGAAGAGGATACATGATCCCGTGAAAATTATGGTTCCATGTGCTGTATTTGAAGCTGAATCTCCTTTCCCACCAGATAAAGGTGCGCATCTGAGTTCTTACATTGAGGTAGTGGATTGTCGTCAGCACGTAGAAGCTTCTCAGAGAGGGTTGAGATTTAGAGATGAAATTGATAAAGGTCCAGTAGAAGCAAATATCGAACGACATCGACAAACTAACATCGATCGATACAACCACTTCAGCATCGTTCGACACCCTTCGCGAATCAGAGCAAGATGAGTATGGAGTGTGTGGAAATCCTTTTGATGGAGGCACCACCAAGCGATCAGACAAGTCTGGGGGAAAGAAGAAGAGGATCTGGAAGAAGAGAAAAAGGATCAAGGGAGATCCTCAGTTATCATTGATTCCTCACTTCTCAGATGGTATTAGAAAATTAAGAGTGCGCAGCAGATGCTTCTCAAAACCATTTGCAATGCTTCGAGCACTCCTTATTGCTGAGATGATAGACAAAGGAGAAGAGTCTATGGAGGAGGCTTTCACACAAGAATGATAAAGCTTCAGAGAGTAGACATTGAGACTTGGTTTGGAGCAAGTTCTCATTCTTATCCGGACTGAATCAGATCTCCAGAATTCAAGCTAATGACTGAAAATAAGCGCTGAGTGGGAAGCAACTCACTGTTAGGTAAAAGGAAAAAGATCTGAGGAAGACGAAGTTTGCACAAGAATCGACGATGGCTGCACAGCATCGGTCGACAGAGCATCACTAGCATCGATCGATCGGCACTTAACTGTGTTGATCGACAGAGCATCAAGAGTATTGATTGCCACTTAACTGTGTTGGTCGACATTCACATCAAAGTCAGGTATACCGTTTTCCTTTGTTAAATATTGTCCTTATGATTTATTTTCCCACCAGTCTTGACTGAGTAACACTAGTGGTAGTGTTGTTTAAGTCTGGGGGAGGTTCAACTGATATTGTGTTATATTTAGTGAAAAAAAAGATCCAAGTAGACGATCGCTCATCACATCGACCGACGAGGACATGTCGATATCGATCGACATTACATCACTTGCAACGATCGATGCATCAATTTGCACATCGATTGATATTCAATCCGGTTAGGTATATCGATTCTACATGTTACATTGAGTCCTTATGATTTATGTTCTCACCATAACTCCGACTAGATTTACACTGGGGAGAGTGTAATTTAAGTCTGGGGGATGTTTAATGATATCTAGTTTATTTTGAGTTTTATAAAATGTTTTCAAAAAAAAAAATTATTGAGTCAAGAAGGGAATGATTAACTTTTTCAATCTTTACTTGTTATCTAACCACTCTCTAGAACCATTCTTAGATTTGTTGACTGCAGAATGTACTAGAGATACCAAAGTGGATCACCTATCAACTATGACCACACTTGCTGAGAATGTTGGAAGGAACCAAAGCTGACCTCCAACCTAATTTGACTTTACTGCTTGTCTTGGGGCTTGGTATACATTGGATCGGGTTCCTCCTGCAAGTCTGGAAGGTAAAAGTATGTGTGTTTCTGATTCCCTTCTCTCTCTCTCTCTCTTCAAGCACCCTAGATATAAAAGATTGAGATGATTTCCTTGAAGATGCAGAGGGGTAGGAGTGTCTCCTATGACCCCAGTATTCTAATTTAGAAGGGAATGATCACACACTGTGGAAACGAGGGGTAGGAGTGTCTCCTGTGACCCCATTATTCGCTACACTTTGTCAAACTTAGAGCTACAAAAATATAAAAGTCAATAAGATGAACAAGATGGACTGCATCAGCATCACTGTTCATTAAAATTGAAACTATAAGAGTTCAGAGAAGAGAGAAAGAGGGAAGAAAGGGATCAGAGAAGACTACCTGTGTGTTCAGAAACTTGCTTGAGTAATAACCCATGTGTCTTTTGATCGATACTCCCAAGGTAAAACCTACACTTTTATTTATGCAAAGAAATGAGGTTAGTAGAGGGGTTAGTCAGACAGAATTTGCCAAGTTGCTGGCTAGATGAATTTGGTTACTAAGCTAAGATATGGTATATAAAGTGCTTATAAAGTTAGAGATATTTGATGTGGCTTGCAACATTATAGAGGTGATGATTCTAAGTTCGAAGATTTTATGAGTCTCTGCTGTTTTCAAACCTCTTTCAGAGAGACTGCCTGTTTGTTTTGCTTGAGGACAAGCAAAATGATAAGTCTGGGAGAATTGATATACCATGAATTTGACCCACTTTTACCCATTGTATATGAGTGTTTTAAGATATATTTATTATGTTTTGGAGTCTATTTAGATTATTTACAGGTTCAGGTACGTTCTGGAGAAATATGGTGGTTTTGGTCTCTTTAAAAAAATAAATAAGTTTAATGTTTGGAAATTTGGGATCTCGACCTTTGTAGTGTGTTAATGATAATCATTTGAGTTTACAAAAATAAAAACTGTTCTTCACTAACATCATTCCTAAAGCACCATCGGGAAGATAGTAAGAAAAACTATTATATGTCAATATATTTTTTTAAAGAAAGGCAGCAATATATATATATATATATATATATATATATATATATATATATATATATATATGTGTGTGTGTGTTTTACATCAAACAGTTTTGGGAAAGTTATAAAAGAATTGTACTTATATATAATCGTAGAAGGAATTTTTTGAGAAAGATATATATATATATATATATATATATATAAATCTCTGATAGTAAATAACAATCAATGAGAGTCCATGCAAAATATTGATAAAGTTGATACCATATTTATTAAATCTACATGGTTTTTAAAAATCTATGAACTCTTAGAATTATCAAATTCCACATAAATTTTAGTCCCAATAACCCCTAGAAAACAACATGTTATGTGTGCATTGTCCCTCTACACTTTCTCTTTGTTTTCATCATGTATTAATTTGTCCTGAGTATGTATCTTGATGGATACTTTCCTCATCTTGTTTTGTTTCTGGTTGGTGCTACTTAAATTTCTTATGAAAAGAAACTTCATCCTGAAATATCTTCAATAGAGGTGCTCTAAGCCGACAGGACATGAGAACTCCATGCTTAAAGAAAAAAAATTAAATTATCAAGATATATGTAGATTTTTCAGTAACCTAGAAGATCTACGAATATTTCTATATCCTAAGGGATTTACAATATCTACAACCAGTAAAGATGAGAGGTTGTTTATTCGACCAAATTCTACTACAAGAACTAGAGTTTCTTCGTCTAAATATGTTGTACTTTAGCTATTTGATCAGTACATCAATAAAGATTACTTTCCTCTCATGCTTTCCATATTATCAAAAAGAACTGTTATTTTATCTGAACAGAAAAATTATAAATTAATATTTGACAAGTTAATTGACACAAGAAATTAATAAGTTTTAAGCAGTTTCGAATTGGGTCGGATAAAAAAATGATGCAATACGATAGAATAATAAGACAACAAATTGTAGAGAATTGTAAAAAAAACAACAAATTGAAGAAAATCTAATATAAACTTATATCCCATTGATATAGTACACTAATAATTATATTTATATATAGTTTATATAGATATAAACAAGTAGACAAAGATCATGTTATTGGTTATATAAATTTATCTTTAATTTTCTCAACACTTGAATTTTTTTTAATAATATTGTATCAAATTACTTTTTAAACACATTTACAATATATGCTACATATATCATAAACATCAAATAATATTAAATAAATAATTAAAACCTAATGTACAAATTTTAATCAAAATATAAACTGTTGATATAAAATATAGGTTTAAATGTATATATATTATTATTTTATATAAAATATAGGTTTAATTATATATATATATATAAATAAAAATCTGTTGATTAATAATTCAATAAATTATTAAAATTTCATAATTTATATAATTAATGTATAGAGTTTTACAGTAATGGAGCACAAGCTAATTTTGTGGATAAATTCTTTAATATTTTAAAATTTAGTATAGATAAATGAAAAAAAAAGAATTTCTGGTGTAAATGTTAAATTTATTACCAAAATTTTGAATTTTTGACAGAAGATACATAAGACACTAGTGACAGAAAAAACAAAAAAAAAAAATCTAAACACATAAGAAGAAAAGAAGAAGCAACCAAGATGCTAGCAGAAGAAAGAGCTTGGCTGATAACATGTGCATTGCCAAATGGGATCGCCGCCTTTGATAATACATAAGACCACGCTCCGTAGATGTTGGCTTGCCGAAAGCGCTACTCCAACAGATTAACGACGAACCCACACAGCTTTGCACAGAATCAGCTTAAGAGAAACTGCACTACCAACCACCATCGGTAGAGGAGACAGAGACCCAACACCCAAGAGCTAAAGACATCAACCTGCAACAAGAGCTCTTTTGCGCCAACCGGGTTATCCACTACAAGAAAACATCGCTATTCTGAGGGACATACCGAGGAATAATGAGTTCCTCGGAAATTTCTGAGGAAATACCGAGGAAACCAAGAAATGGGGTTTCCTCGGAATTTCCGATGAAATTTCGAGGAAGACACATATCCTCGGTATATTCCGAGGGATTACCGAGGAAACCATGTCCGTCGGAAAAAACCGAGGGAGATTTTAAAAATTCCGACGACTTTTTGTAGCCGTTAGAGAGCCGTTGGAGAACCGTTGGGGGATTCCGAGGAAATTCCGAGGAAGTGTCTGTTTTCCTCGGAATTTCCTCGGAATTTCCTCAGTATCTCGACAGGATTTCATCTATAAATACAGCCACCCCTCTTCATCTTCATTCACTCCATTTCTTCTTTTTCCCTCCTATTATCACGAATTTGGTTTTAAAAAAACATGTCTTCTTCAAATTATTTTCGTTCTTGGATCGATCGACCTCATTTGGATCCGACACGAGATTGCTTACGGAAGAATACCAACCGAATTCATGGGGTTAGTTCACGACAACCGAAGCAGAAACAGGTAAGTTAAGATGTCCTTGCTCTAATTGTAAAAATAGAAAGGTTATTAAAGAGTGGGATGTTTGGACTCATCTATATTTGAGTGGGTTTACACGAAGTTACAAAATTTGGTATCATCATGGGAAACTAATTATGAACTTGGTAGTACTAGCGAACCTCAGCCTGCGGTTAGATTAGAAGAACCAATTAGAACGGATGTAGATTATGGTGTAGGTACTGAGCAGATGGTAAATGATCGTTTTAGAGGGGAAGATTTACCCAATACATACTAGTTTTTTTTTTTAATAGAAATACCGAGGAAATTCCGAGGGGCTTTAGGTTTTCCTCGGAATTTCTTCGGAATTCACCTTCTCGATTTAGGGATTTGATTGTAAAGTACTTTTCCTCGAAATCCTCGGAAAATTCGAGGACATTCTGAGGAAGGTGTGGGTTTTCGGTATAAAACCGAAAGTTCCTCGGAATTTCCTCGGAATTTTCTGAGGGATTTCCGAGGAAAGGCATGGTTTTCAGTATGTCCTCGGAATTCCCTCGGAAATGTCTGAGGAAATTCCGAGGAACTAGGGATTTTAAACCGAAAATAACATTTTGCGGATTGAATAACACGTATATAACCTTCATTAAGTGTCTTAACCAGATTATGAAGTCAAACTTTGGTGTTTTAGACGATAACAAACACTTTTACGATTGCATGAATGAAAACCACACAACATAAGAGAAACACTTATACACTTTAATAAACGTTAAAGAGAATACTTACAATTAGTTTTGAAATTTTGTTATTTCATGGTTTATGATCATCTATACAAAGAATCCTCAATGGTATGCATTACATTTGTATAAGAAATGAAATACGGAAAAAATCGAGGTTTTGAAACCCCAAACCCTATGTCCTTGGAATTCCCTCGGAACTTTCTGAGGAAATTTCGAGAAAAGTCATGATTTCCAGTATTCCTCAGAATGTCCTCGGAATCTTCGGAGGAAATTCCGAGGAACTAGGTTTTGAAACCCCAAACCCTTTGTCCTCGGAATTCCCTCGGAATTTTCTGAGGAAATTCCGAGGAATGTCATGATTTTCAGTATTCCTCGGAATTTCCTCGGAATTTTCTGAGGAAATTCCGAGGAACTAGGGCTTTTCGCGAACCTCAAAGTGTGATATATTTAATGATTCCGACGGAATACCGACGACCCCGTGTCCGTCGGAATCGTTAAATATAAACCGAAGAACACTTTCTTCTTCTTCTCCGCCGCATCTGAAATCTCTCATCTCTCTCATCTCTCTCATCTCTCTCGGCCGCATCTCTCCATTCCGCCGCCGCATCTCTCTCCATTCCGACATACCGCTGTATCTCTCCCACATCTCTTCTCCCTAACCGAAATCATGTAAGAATTATATAAAACCTTGTTTTTTTCAATTTCTTAGGGTTTGTGAGATTAGATTTTCGGATTTTAGGTTGTTTGTTAGAAAGTTTAGGATTGAATGAATAGTTTAAGTTAGGATTGTTGTTTTGATTGTTGTTTTATTTTTTTTGAATTTTTTTTTGTTTTGGTTAGAAATCAAAACGTTTTTGTATTTTTAAAACGTTTTTTGATTTTTAAAAACGTTTTTCGATTTTTAAAAACGTTTTTCAAGTTTCCAGTAATAAACTATATATAATAAAACGTTTTTAAAAATTTTTAAAAATATTTATAAACCATTTTCTATATTTATAAACGATTTATAAGTTTTTTATACATATATATATATAAATCATGTATAATAACAATTTATAAAAATTTTATATATTTTTATATTAAAACTATTTTTATATATTAAAACTAATTTTTAATTATTAAACTATTTTTTATATATTAAAATTAGTTTTTATATATTAAAACTATTTTTATATATTAAAACTATTTTTTATTATTAAACTATTTTAATATATTAAAACTATTTTTTTAATTAATTTTTTGGTTATGAAAATGTTTTTTGTATATAAAATCTATTTTTTGTATTATACAATTTTTTATATATATATACAGGTCTTATGATGATGATCAGAGCCGGTCTCGACAGCGTCGTGGTCGTGGTGGTTCGGGAAGCCACTCCATTCAGGGTTCCGCATCGTCGCCCCACAGCTCCTACCATACATCTCCCTCTCCATTTCCCTCTCCTGCTCCTCCCGCTGCCGTTGCTGCACTCGCTCCTGCTCCTGCTCCTGCTCCTCCGGGAGTGATGAGGGTTGCGGAGTTTGTTCGACAGCCCGGTCGTGACCATCTTCCCTATCTCACTCCGTATCCACGTGGACGGGGTCAAACATGGTAATTAAACCTATTTTTTTTCATTAAAATTTGATTCATTTTTAATAATTTGTTCTTTTTATTAGGTTCAACCGATCCTCGAACGGGATCAGTGCATGGATCAACCGTATGATGTACTCGGCCCCGACAAGGGACATCCGACTTTCACCGACTTCCTACCGACAAGCAGCATCTGTGGTTTCAACAGTTTGCGGTAAGTATTCTAACTTTTTACTTATATTTTTAATCTTTAATATAAATTTTCTACTAATTGTGTTTTATTTTCAGCAAGAATTCAACTGGAATGCCGATGATACGTTGTATATCTATCACCACTTCGTCCATAAAGTTATGGACAATTATGGGAAGCAGATCCACGAGTGGAAGAAGAAGTGGGAAATAAACAAGGTTTGTTTTATTTATTAAACAATTTTTAATTTATTAAAATATTTTTAATTTATTTAACAATTTTTTTATTAAAAGGTCACAAAGTCGATGAACCCCACGGTGTGGTTGGAGTTGGGTGTGCATTGGAGTAAGGATGAGACGAAATCAACTTCTTCCACCAACTCCACCAACCGCAGAGGGAGGAAGGGAAGGGCGCCTTCGTGCATAACTTGGGTGCTCAATCTATTGCCACTGGGATCGCATGGTAAGCTAGTCGCTTTTATTCTATTATTTAAGTTTTAAATTTTATTTTTGTGCATTTCTTCTAATTACAAATGTTTGTTTAATTTATGTTTTTTCAAGGCGGAAGAAAATGAGGGCGAGCCGGTTGATGATCTCGCCCTAATGAAGAGGGCGTATACCAACAAGAAGACCGGCCAGATTGATGATGGTGTTGTGAGGGATGTGGTCACCCTGATCGACACTCAGGTGGAAGACGAAGTGTCTCAGCTTCAAACCGAGGATGACGATTCGACGGGTTCGACCTACTTGCCTCGGGTTCGGATCAACGAAATCGTTGAATCGGTAAGTTCTTTTTAAAGTTCAATTCATCTTTTCTATTATTTAAAGTTCAATTCATCTTTCTATTATTTAAATTTGACACTTTTCTATTTCAGTCGGTTCCAAAGAAGAAGGGACGTTTGTTCGGTTTGGGTCGTCGGTCCCGGTCGTTTCCATCTTCTGCTGCACCACCGCCCTTTGTTGATCCAGAAGTACTTATGGGTCAGTTGCAGGACAAGGATGATCGCATATCTGCGTTGGAGACCCAGATGGCGACTCAACAGGCGGGCTTTGAGGCACAGAGGAAGCTGAACGAGCAAATGATGGAGATGATGAGGAGGTTGCACCCGAACGAGGTGTTCCCGAGCATGCCAGACCCGAACGCCCAAAACCCGTAGTTTTTTTTTCAAAAACTCGGAATGTTTTATTTTTATTTGTACTACTTTGAATTTTATATAATATGTTTTCTATTTTCATTTTAATTTTAATTTTATATTTTCGAATTTAAATTTCAAAAAATTTAATTTTTTAAAAAAATTAAAAAAAATTAATTTTTTTGGATATTCCGAGGAAGATTTCCCTCGGAATATTCCGACGACTATGGTCGTCGGAATATACCGAGGAAGCTAGCCCTCGGAAATTTCCGAGGAAGTTTTCCCTCGGTATATGCCGACGACTGCTATCGTCGGAATATACCGAGGGAGCCCGTCTTCGGAATTTTCCGAGGGCAGATTTCCTCGGTATAATTCGTCGGAACTTCCGAGGATTTGTCCCTCGGAAGAGTCCTCGGTATATACCGAGGGAGAGCTTCCTCGGTATATTCCGACGACATTTCCGAGGAACAGTTGTCCTCACAGTTTCCTCGGAATTTTGTTTCCTCGGAATTCCGTCAGAAAATTCCGAGGAAAATTGAAATTCCGAGGGAAATTGAAATTCCGAGGAGTTTTTTCCGAGGACTTATTTCCTCGGTATATCGTCGGAATACGGTTATTCCGACGACATACCGACGATTTTAGCCCTCGGTATGAGCCTGTTTTCTTGTAGTGATCCCCACATGACCACTAATGCAACACTTATTTTTCTAGACTTCGGAAAGAACTGCGAGCATGAACAAGAAGACGGGTTGCGATGAGAACCACATTCTGGATTTCTCTCTGAGACCTGCAAAATACAGAGAAGATCTGTGAGATATCAAACAAATTTCCACATTGAAATTTTAGACAAGTAGTGTCTAATATATAAATAGATGTCTAACTCTAATTAGTATGAGGTCTTTTGAGAAGAAGTCCAAAATTAAATTCATGCGAGCAAGTCTCTTAGTCCCAAAGTAGACAATATCATACTAATCTAACAATATTTCATAAATCCCAAAATAGGTATTAGAGTGACTTCTAGTCAAAAGATTATGGAACCTGTGATATTTTGGGACACAAGATGAGTGTGATCGT
The DNA here is from genome assembly GCA_016432835.1 of Brassica nigra. NCBI lineage: Eukaryota > Viridiplantae > Streptophyta > Magnoliopsida > Brassicales > Brassicaceae > Brassica > Brassica nigra. The sequence goes on along the minus strand of CM028244.1, from coordinate 21,976,145 downwards.
TAGTTTAAGGGAGATAATGTGAGCTATCAAACAAAGTATAACGCTGAAAGTTTAGACAAAGACTGTCTAATATATAAAGAGATGTACAACTCTAATTAGTACGATGACTTTTGGAAAGAAACCTAAAATTAAATCCATGCGGGCCAGTCTCTTAAGCCCAAAGTGGATAATATCGTACTAATCAGACAATCAATAGTTAGACATGGGTTTTCATAAATCTCAACAAGATCAACCCTCCACTGGGGACCAAGAGACTCGGCAATGAAGATGGGAGGATCGATCGTCATACGAGTCTCCTTCAAGGTATCAAAACCCTGAGACGAACGGAGAGCCAAATTCCTGCCTTGCGCTCAAATCGAGAAACAAAGGAAGCTCCATAATGCCTCGCTGGACAAACCACAACAGAGGAGACCGTTGAAAACCCCGAAAAGACAGTAAGGAAGAAACACCACCCAAAAGCGGCAGAGACCGAGAAGACAAAACAGAAGAGGCTGACGGAAAATCCTAATCGCAGAATATAGACAGTCCAACCCAGAATTACTTCCACACCCTCAAATGAAAAAGGCCGTGGCACAGCTACCACACGGCAACCTGGACCAACACGAACGTGTCTAAAAAAAAAATCTCTGAAATACCACCAGGACAGAAGAAGAGGGAGATACCATTCAACACTGAACAATGGAAGAGCTTCAACGACACCGGGCCACTCCAACTCCAAACAAGAGCTTGAACGACAAGCCTGAAGAACCCTAAGAACGGACTCGACCGGTACAATGGGATATGAACTCCGATTGGAGAACTGGTGAAATGATGGACGACACAAGAGGTATGGAAAGACTCTTGATACTGTCAAGCTTAATGTGGCCGGATGTGACGCACCGGTCCAACAAGAAGCATCCACGATCCGTTGCTGGATGTAACGCACCAGTCCAACGAGAAAGAGATGTTTGCTTGGAGCTAACCACACCAAGTAAACGAGGAATGTTCTTAAGCGAAGAACCGAGAGTAAAGACTCAAAAATGAAAGGAAAAATCGAATGGATTGATCAAAAGATTGTTTACATACTTATACTACTTGTGGTCAAAACAAATAAATAGAAATTGCGGAAAACAATACATAAAAATCACAAGTTGGACCAGATCTAGTCAAAGCACGATTCCACAAGGATGACTGGTCTTTGAACCCTTCATCTACTCTTGTCCAGGTTTGATGAACCTTGAGGCACGGCCGGCTGTAAGGAGCAGGACGCACGGCAGGCTGTCCGCGGGGCTGCCCGATTCACTTTCACGAACGCGCTGTGTCTTTACTCGACCCAAGTCTTCAGAAAGCTTAAGAATTCTTGCCTTAGAGAAATTAAGGTCTTCAAAATCCATGAACGGTTCAAATGAGTTGGTCAGGACGTGAGGAAGTCCTTCCAATCAAAGTCGGTTCTGGCTTTGCTGTTGGTCTTGGATTGACGAGTTGGTCGGGAAAGAACTCCAGTGGGTCGGTCGGTTCGGTCATCCGGTCGTGTTCTAGCCTTAAGTCCATTCCGGACGCACGCAGGTCAATCCGGTACACTGCTCGGTCAGTCAGTCTGGTACGGTCGGGTGTATGAACCTCGGTTGAACTGAGCTGAACGTCCTGATCTTCATCCTGGGTCGGCTCCATGTACTGATCCTGGTGCTGGGATTTATCAAAGCCCAACAGATCTGAAGGGAGGAGTCACACGAACATGGTTTTGCGCTCACACCGCGCCGATGAGTGAGTAGATCGAGAAAGTTGAAAACCTCAACCACTCGCCGTCACCAAACCCTAAAACCGATTCCGGTGACATACAGCCCACACTGCCTCGCCAAAACTATAGATCAGAGACCAAAAACCGCAGATCTACGCTTCCCCGGAGGAGACTAAGAGCAACCGCGACGGACCACCTTCCACAGCACCAAGCATATCAACGGAGAAGAGAAACGTAAGTGAACCGGATCAAGAAACAAAGAGGGAGAGGAGGGGAGTAAGCCTCCAGAGACCACACGCGCAACCGCCGGTCACCGTAGCAGCAAGCGTTCTGATCTAAAAGAAGTTGAAGAGAAAACAAGAGAGAGGTTTTAACGCGAGAATAAGAACTTCGTAGACCCTTTCTAGTTAAATGAAATGAACTCCAAAAAGGAAACAAGCTTTATGTGTCTCATACTTCCTCTGTTTTATAATAAGTGTCATTCTAACTATTTTTTCTTGTTATATAAAAAGTGTCACTTTACAATTCCAATACAAATTATACTTACTTTCAGCTGAAAATTAATTGTAAACTGCATTCATTTTATAAATAATTTTATTTATCTGAAATACTATTAAAGAGGTGTAATTAATAACCATTTACATATATTTAAGCCACTTTTTTAATATGTATGAAAAATGTCAAAGTGACACTTATTCAAAAACGGAGGGAGCAGTTCTCTGTGATTCCTTAAAGCTAGATCAAGTTTTATAAATAATTATTATACAATAAAATACATCCAAAATTTAAAGACATGCATAAAATATAAATAAATAGACTACGATTCTCTTTAGATTCATATTCCTCCAAATATCCTAAAGAAAACTAGATAGATAAAAATGATTAATTTTTCTTTTGTTTTTCTTCTAGCTCTTATCTTTTTTTGTTGGATTCCCCGAAGGTAAATGTCGTAAAAATATTGTTGCTTGCTGTGAGTTTCGCCACCTGTGTTCGAATCCCGGCCAGGAATTTACATGCGGCAACTTCAGCGCCCGAGACCAAAACCGTTCACGGTGACCTACATGGTGACCAGCGCAAAATAGGTCCTTGGTTGTTTCAGTCTCTAGTCTGGATCACTTCCATGGAGTCAGGCCACACGGTTATCAAAAAAAAAAACTGTTGCTTTTCAAAGCAAATTAGCCAAGAGTCATAGCACTCTCCAAGTCCACTGCAAATCTAAAGACGATGATCTAGGGACGAGGCTAGGCGTCCTTCTTGTAAAATTCAATGGACATGCATAGAAATTTAGGTTCGGCGATATTATGCACCTGAGAACAATATGGGATTGTGTGTTACGAAAAAGACATAAAATGGAGTACGTTTAAGGCATTAGAGAATGTAAGTGCAGTGAGGTCAGAGTAAAATACAGAAACAAACAGGACATAAGTTTTTTCTTTTCGAATTCACTAGAACAAGAAAGCAAATACAACTTCTTCACTAACGCATAAATCAGGCACAACCCTCCTGAGATACCATCCTTTTCTATTACAAGAATTCTTTACGATAATCCCAATCCTAAGCTAAAACTCTCCCTAGAACCTAGATTTCATAGGCTAGGCGTCCATCTTGTAAAATTCAATGGACATGCATAGAAATTTAGGTTCGGCGATAATATGCTCCTAAGAACAAAATGGGATTGTGTGTTGCGAAAAGGACATAAAATGGAGTATGTTTAAGGCATTAGAGCATGTAAGTGCAGTGAGGTCAGAGTAAAATACATAAACAGACAGGACATACGTTTTTTTTTCTTTTCGAATTCACTAGAACAAGAAAGCAAATACAACTTCTTCACTAACGCATAAATCAGGCACAACCCTCCTGAGATACCGTCCTTTTCTATTACAAGATTTCTTTACGATAATCCCAATCCTAAGCTAAAACTCTCCCTAGAACCTACACTTCAATGTTCCTAAACTCGTAAGTGTGTCAACAAGTACTTCAATACCCAAAGCACAGCACTAACTCCAAAAGCTTGATAACACAAGCACCAAACAAAGATCTCACAGTTTTTCTATTTTGCAGAGACAACTTTCTTCATAGAAGCACGTCCTCCTTGTATAGATAACCAGGAGCTCTCTTGCTTTTTTTTTTCTCTTCATGAATAGCTCTCTTGCATTTTTCTATTCAAGCAATATCATTTATCTTTAATGTAAATATTTCAATTGATATATTACCTCTTCTCCAAGCTTAACAAGCCCACATATATCACAAAACACGAACTCCACCAAAGCCCATCTTCATGACACACGCATGTACTACTTCTTCAACTACTTCGCAAACTGATACAAAATATACATCTTCAATCTTCCCTTTTTTGACTATGCATGTGAAGTCATCACCTCTAGACAGAAAACCATGTCTTCAATCTCCTCATATGAGTCACATAGGTCAAAAACTAATATGAAGATCCATATCCTCCAAAGTGAGGATGAAATTTCATTTCACCATCTCCATAGTGATAAAATCTCTTAGACCACATATACCTGAGCCCACATCATCCATGATTATCTCCTTTAATAGACTTGGAACACTCACGTCGAATATGCCCTTGAACTCCATAAGAATAACATATTGGACCATGACACCTCATACCATAAGCTTGCTCCATCTGATTCTTCTCCCTCAAAAACTTGAAATACCTTAGCATAATGTACCCAACAACACCACAGTGATGAGAAACAGGCCAAAACTTTCGTTGAGATACAGTCTTAAAGTTATAAACTTTACCCGAAGCAGTCGTTGCACCAGTACATGTAGTAGTCACATTCTTCACATCAGTTGGATTCTTTACTGCAGTGTTCCCATTTGCTACATTCGTAGCAGACACCTTAAACCTCTAGCTCTGTAGCAGGCTTAGCTACAACATCAGTTTTTTCCGCTGATACAAAAACACCTTCAGTTTTAGAAGATCACCCTTGAAATCCAAGACCAAATCAATCATTTTTTCCAATACTGAGAAGATGATCTAAGCTGCTTCGTCCCATTATTCAGCATCTTCAAACCTTTCTGGTTTCTCTAAGTTGAGAACTAGCATGCCGTTCTTCTTCTACTTTCTCTGAAGCATACTTAAGTGCTTTCGCACTTGAGCTTGTAGCTTGTTTTCTCCTTAGCCAAATCTTAATTCTCTTCAACCAGATTTATCCAATTCTCATACAACTGCTCATAGTTTCCAGAAAGATCAAAGCTTCCATCACCATCATCATTACATCAAGCATCATCATCACCTTCACATGAAGGACCTGACACAGAAACAGATCCGCCGCAGTTATTGTCTCAACGCCGGTCTTCAAAGTTGTGAACGCCACAAGGTTCTTTATCTGCTAACCATTATCTGAATCAGTATCATAATCACTCTTGCCGTCCCTCCTCTTGTTTTATCTTTGCAAATTTGCATATTCCAACCAAACATGCCCAAACCCTTTGCACTTGTAGCATCATATCTTTGATGATGAACTCCTTGAATCATCTCTTCTTCTATTCTCCTTATTGCCTCGTTGTAGCTCCAGATACTTAGTAAGGTTTCTTAACAGCATTGTCATAGAATCTTCATAAGATGAAGTCCTGTAAGCAATTCGATGTGGAACTACTTTCTTCTTCCTTTTTTCTCCATATGATTTACTCATCTCAAAATCTTGAAGAACCTCAACAAACTCATCAAAAGCCATCGCATCCAGATTATGAGCTTGTTCTACAACAGAGATCTTTGACTCAAACTTTGATGGCAACAATATTTTCAGCTTCTTTACCAGCTTTTTGTCCTTGTACTGTTTTCCAAGTGCAAAACAGTCATTCAAAATGTCACGCAACTTACCACTAAACTGAGCCACGGTTTCCTCTTCATCCATCCTCTGATTCTCAAATCTTGTTACTAACATATCTAGCTTAGTTCTCTTGACACTTGTAGTACCTTCAAACATATTCTCTAATGTCTTTCATGCCTTCTGAGCTGAAGCATATTGAGAAATCAACTTGTAGTAGCTTACATCTATAGCATTGTAAATTGCAGTATTGGTCTTAGAGTTGCAACTTGAAGCCTTCTTCTCTGCAACAGTCCACTGATTTCCTGGCTTAAGAACTTTAACCTTCTTATCATCAAACACCTCCGGATGACTCCAACCAGCTTCAATAGAGCTCCAGCAATCCTCATCAAGATCACTGATAAAGGCTTGCATATGAACCTTCCAATATTCATAATTGGATGAATTAAGACGTGGTGGTTTTGTCATAGACGTTCCTTCTTGATATGCATCCATCAAAAACTATATCTTTCTTCCTGAACCAGTTTCTGTCACCACCTTTCAAGATCTCACAAGTAACTTAAGTGACCCGCTTTGATACCAATTGTACAATGATGTTAGAGTAAAATGCAGAAATATACAACACAAGTTTTTCTATTTCCGAATTCACTAAAGCAAGAAAGCAAATACAACTTATTCGCTAACGCATAAATCAGGCACAACCCTCGTGAGATACCACACTTTTCTATTAAAAGAATTCTTTAGGATAATCCTAATCCTAAGCTAACCCCCTCCCCCTAGAACCTAGACTTCAATCTTCATAAACTCGGAAGTGCGTCACTTCATTGTCTCGTCAAAGAAACATATATGTTCAAGATTGTATGGGTGTCAATAGTCTAATTGAGAAATACACAATCCTATTACTTGTGTGGGTGTGTGTGTGTGCGCCACAAAGTGTGATGTATGCCTAATCACGGTGAAAACAGGAAACTAATCGCATCCAATTTCTCTAGCTATATTAGTATGGGGTTTGATTGGTTACAAAACCACATAATTGCTCAGGTTTAACCTGCTCTTAACTAATAAATTAGCAATTTGTTGCAAATTTTACTAGACTTCTTGAATTAAAAAGAGATCATACAACTAAGTCACCTCCGATGTAAGATTTGGCCTCATTAGTAAGAAAATTCACGTAGTACACATGTTCATTGAATTATTATGAGGTAATAACCAAGAGAGAAGGTTTCTCTAGCATTTTTCTGAGATGAAGCTTCTGACTTAAGTTTTCAAAGGCAAGCGCCTTTTGCACCAAGGCACAGTGGCGAGGCTATGTTGTGTGTTGGGTCAAAATTGGTTACAGCGGAATGAATGCCCGAAAGTTCACGAGAAATATTTTCTTCTCTAAAAAGGAAGTATAATGCAGGAACTAACGTTCCGTATAATCTAAGAAAGAGGTATACGACAGGTTCTCCTAAAAGATCGTCCGATCTTTTAGCAAACAACTTCTAGTAAACGAACGACAAAACGGGAAAAAGGCCCACCATCACTTCCCTACCGTTCAAGTCGCCCAAAGGAAGCCACGACTCGCCCTCAGCCTTGTCCAATTCGCCGTATGGCGATTGGGACGAGGCTGACCCAACTCACCATATGGCGAGCTTGGTAGGCTTCGTCTCGCTCGCCATATGGCGAGTTGGGTCAGCCATGTCCTACTCGCTATATGGCGAGTTGGGTTGATCTCAACCAGATTGACATATGGCGAGTTGGGTCAGCCATGTCCCACTCGCAATATGGCGAGTTGGGTTGATCTCGACCAGCTCGCCATATGGCGAGTTGGGTCAGCATGTCCCACTTGCCATATGGCGAGTTGGGTTGATCTCGACCAGCTCGCCATATGGCGAGTTAGGTCAACAAAGTCCCACTAGCCATATGGCGACGTGGGTTGATCTCGACCAGATCGCCATATGGCGAGTTGGGTCAGCCATGTCCCACTCGCCATATGGCGGGTCAGGTTGATCTCGACCAGCTCGCCATATGGCGAGTTGGGTCAATCTCATCCAGCTGTCCATATGGCGAGTTGGGTCGATCTCGTCTAACTTGCCATACTCTCGTCTCACCCTCTTAGCTATCGACTTCGTGTCGTGACTGCACTGTCTCTTGCTTTGTATCGATTGAAGTTACATTTAAAACTTTATGATAAAAATCAAAAAGATTTGTTTTCTCGTATAAGTTCAAGTCGATTGTATAAAAACATCAACTATTAACTTAACACCATATCTGCCTGGACTATATCATTGATTTAAACGGTCTGAAAAGGTCTAAAACACGTCTAAAACCCACTTACGACTTTAGACGAGATGGCCCAAGACAACTATGATGGTCTATCTTTTATTCGTAGGAGAAAATAAATGTCAAGTTTCAAGGGATAATCATGAAGAACGAAAATAAATAGAATATTCCGCAAAGTGATAAATTCGACCCGAGGGCAGAAAAGGAAAGGGAAAGCAGACCTAGGTGGAGTATATAAGGGATGCCAAGGCGAGAAACGCAAGGGGAAGATTTTGGAGCTCTTAGAACTCTCTGCACCTAGAAACCTTAGGCTTTATTCTCGACAAGTTTGGTTTATATGACTGGCACTTGTTTACTAGACGAACTCGTCCAAGTAGTTTGATCTCTTGTTCCACTCTTTTAATTGAACTACGTTTGGCTTGATCCTCAAAAGGGGTACGTAGGCAGCCTTCCATAAGGTTCAATCTGAAATCTTTAAAACCTTTTTTGTCTATTGCGAAGGAAGTTGCGGCCACATAGGTTTTCTCGGCATAGGTGGTAAGTGCTAGCAAACTTAGACTCATTTTACTGCTTGTGCTATAGAATTTCCTTTGTAATCCCGTTTCTAAACAAGCTTCATGTATGCTTTTGACTCTGGAACGCTCATACGCAAATTCGAAATAAAGATCTATTGTTTTCTAAATTCGTTTTGTTATCTTTCCATATTTTCCGCATTTATTTGATCACTTGTCATTGGCTCTCGCAGAGAATCCGGATCTCAAGGAAAGTAGGATTTTCTTTGATTTTCTTAAAATCGACGGTGTGAATTTTGGTTCCCACATTTAGCGCCAGAAGGAGGGGGGGGATTACTCTAACTCACGGCAGTAAAACGCTAGATTGAAACAATATCTGGAAATATGAAAGACAAGGTCACAGCTCGCAAAAACGCTGGTAAAACAACTCCATCAGCTACTGCTCCTGTGGCCAATGCTTACGCAAACGCCGCAGAGCTAAATTGAGAACCTAGTCGTGACTTTTCGCCATAGGAAGAACACGAAAACGAGCTCAGGAATTCTCAGTCTAAACAGAAAGGGAAACGATAAAATCTTTAAAACCCCGTAAAATTTATCTCATTACCGAATTGGAGAAATCTCAACGAGTAGGGGTTCGACCAAAAAACGTTTTCCGAGAAATTCTTGTAAAAATAAAACTTGATCTCTTCAAAACACGGAGAAATCCTAGATCACTCGCAGAATAGAAGCACGACAAATTGGATTTCCACTTCCCAACTGCTGTGGTACTGCCGAATAGCTTTTGACAAAAGAAAAAACGTAGTTGATTTCTGTAAAATCACTCGAAACCTAAATGGCTAGACGAAGACTAAACAAAGCAAAAACGAGAGATCGCTTCCCTCACTGCTAAAATGTTTTCTGAAAGCTAAGATTTTGCGTCGTTTCGAACGCTCGATGTTGTCCACTAAGCTTACTTCGGAAAAAGTACTCAGAACTCCCTCAAATTGATCCTCAGATACAAGAAAATTTCTGATTAATTTTAGTCGCAATTGTTAAGCTCATCACAGTCAGAGTTTCTGATACTAAAACCCAGAAACTAAATTTGCGTAACAGCAACAAAACATGTGTTTTTCGAAAAACAACTCTCGTACAGCCAAACTCAATAAAATTATGCTCGACAACATTTCACGAAAAAACTTCCGTAAACTTAAGACGACATCGTACGAAACAATTCTTCGTAAAATTAAACTTGACGGCATTTTAAGAAATAACTTCCGTAAAATTGAACTCGAGGACATTTTACGAAACAATTTTCTTAAAATTAAACTCGATGACATTTTACGAAACAACTTTCGTAAAATTAAACTCGACGACATTTTACGAAACAAATTTCGTAAAATTAAACTCGATAACATTTTATGAAACAATTTTTGGAAAATTAACTCAATAACATTTTGCGGAATAACCTTCGTAAAATTAGGCTCAATGAATCTTTACGAAATAGCTTTCTTAAAATTAAACTCAATAACAGTACGCAGAATAAGTTTTGGAAAATGAAGCTCAACAACATTACGAAATAGCTTTCGTAAAATAAATTCGACATTATTTTACAGAACATTGTTCCTAAAGTGAAACGACTAGTATTTTATGATACACCTTTCGTACAGTAAATTTGACGACATTTACGAAAGGACTCTCGTAAATCAAACAAATGCGACAACCTTCAGAAAATCAAACAAAGATCATACAAGAAGACTCTCGGATAAGGAAAGAGATGGAGCGAAAGCTTAGAAGTGAAATTCGCCCATCCGCCTCTCTCCACGGTTTCAATGTCCTCTCTCACCAAAACCTCATTACCCAACGAGTCTTCCTGGTCGCCCTTGACTATTCCTAAAACGTTAATAGGCTTTCGACGAGATGCTTGTTCTTTTTCGTAAAACCAACGATTCAGAGACTGAAACCCGGGTTGAAAAATATGGATCACCAAACCTAAACCGCAAGACAGGCTTCAGCCTAAACGCGGCCAGTAAAGTAGAGAAATCCAGGAAGAACTGATATTCTTACTATCCGTAAGGGGTGGACAGACACGAGATAAGGATGGGGAAATGGGCAAGCAAAATGGAGAAGAGACAAAACCGAATCTCTGATAGGACTAAGGTATGTCCGACTTAGAAATTTTATCAGACTTGTAATTTTTATTAGGAAAGGAATGAAAACGTCTTGGAAACTGCCTTAAACTTTAGGGAACTTAGAGTCTAGGTGGATAGTCTAGCAAGCTAAGTCTTAGGAAATTATTCCAGTCTTGTTCTATTGTTCCTTAACTGTTCAGGCAGAACTTGCAAAGCGATCTAATCTCTCGTAAAACCGAGAAACGATTACCACACATCCAAGCATACTCATCTGGCTTTCTAAAGAAAGAAAAAATCATACACAACCCTTCGAAAGAACAATTCATCCGTTTTCTTTCATAAAAAGGGGGAGTAGGCACGTTTACTATACTTGTAATCCCATACTTCAAAAACTTTTTGCTTCAGCATCAAAAAAATGCTTTCGACAAAGCAAACTCTCGCAGCAATAAGCAGAAAAAAACTTAGGCAATACGATGCTCCGTCAAAATCATCCTGAAAGGCAAACGACAATCTAAGATTTGTCTAAAAAGCTAGCGACGTAGCCAAACCGTCACAAACATAGTCTTGAGATCTCTACATCATCTCTTGTCGCAGTCTCGCGATCAGAAAAATTGTACCAACGTTAGACTAATAACACGACGGTTAGCGACTAAATCGTAATGAAAGAACCTTTGGTAAAATTCCATGAGTGATTCCAAGCAACTTTCACCAAAGGTCAAAATCAAAGCGGAAACATCGCTACTACGACACATTCGATTTACTATCTTCATAAAACTGGTCACCCATTACTTTCGTATAATAAATACATTTTATACGAAACAGCCTACGGGACAACAAGATTGGTGTCATGCAAAACAACTTTGCAATACGAAAAAGTGAATGAGGAAAACATATTCCTCGTTCGCAAATATCACAAGTAATTTGCAAAAAACACTCTCCATTTATTTCTACGAGAAGCCCCTCTCACAATACTTCCATGAAAAATCCTTCATATAGTCAAATCGAGTCATACGAAGCAACTTTCGGAAATAAACATAACAGGTCTTACGAAGAACTGTCGTAGATAAATTTCGTATAACAAAAAAAAAAAGCTCCCTGCAGGACGCTGACTTCTGCCTTTCACTTCCCTCAGTTACGTCCGAGCAAAAAATTACCCCGCAACTGATTCCGCACGGGTTCTGTGTCGAGCCTCTTAGGCTTCGTCTCCCTCGGACGAAAAGAAAACAATTTCCATACGACTAAAGGAAACATTATATGAAACATTCATCACATAACTAAAATCTAAAGTGGAGTATCGTTTTCTAAAACCATGGGCCATCTTAACACGGAAAACTCCGACACCTGACCACCTCGGCAAGGAAGAGACCCAGCCTAGTACGATTGCTCTGAAACTCTATGAGAGTTATGACTTGTGACTGTCAATCACGCTCCAATTGCATGGTCTTGGTTAAATACGCTGGCTTTTTATATTGAATATCTGAAGATTTGTTTAATCTAGTGTAAGCATGAAATGTATTTAAGAAGTGTTATTTACATCACAACATTAGCTAATTTATTTACAAAAAAAAAACATTAATTAATTTTGAAAGACATGTCCACGCCATAAAACTCAATTTGTATAAAAACCATTCTACCTCCCAAAACGAATACAATACAACCAACCATTGATGTCAAACGTCATATACATACTTTAGTGATTTGAGTTTCTGTCAAGGCAAAAGTGAATTTCTTCTCTCAATATGAAATTCGTAGAAGAAAGAACATGTTAAAGTTTCTCAAACATAATTTCATCTTTAACAATTATGCAATCATAATCCGACCATAATTCACTTTTCTACTGACTTTTAACTTTCCTGAAGTTAACAACAGCATGTAATCAAGAAGAGGCTCTAGCCGCAGAAGACCGACCTCTGAACCCAACAACACTTAGTTTCTTGCCCGTTCTTTCTGATCCCTTCTTCCCCCTCGCAGCTATCGATCTGGATCCAACCGTCTTTAATATTTTTCTTTTCGGCTTCGTGGATTTTTCTGGAGGAGATGATGCTCCTCCCGAAGTTGACTTTCTCACTAAAGTTGATTTTCTCACTGGCGTCTTCACACCAGCTGATCTTGCAGGAGGAGATGATGATGTTCCTCTGTCTTTGGTGTTTCGTTGCTTGCTCACTGCTCTGATCTGCTTAACGCTCCTCCCTTTCTCTTGAGTGATTTGTGTCCTTGCAGCATCCCTCCTCACGTTATCGTTGGTGAGTGCTTCTAAGCTCTCGTTGTTTCTCATAGCTTCCTCGATTCTCGCTGCTAACATTTGGTCCTTCCTGCTTATCAGACTCGTCACTTTTCCTGTAAAGAGAAACACATTAACACTTATCTTTTTTTTTATTACTCAGCTCCCTCAAATCATAAGCAGCAGCTATACTTTGAGAGAGAGGAAATAAACCAAAAAAAAAATGAATTAAACCAAATCAAAATGAACAAACCTTTAGCTCCCATGCGAGCTGTTCTTCCAGTGCGATGAAGGTAGTCAATCTAAGCAATTCAAGTTTAAAGTGAAAGTTAAAGTCTCAAAGAATCAACAAGTTAAAGAGAAGAAAGAAAATATACTTACAGAGTTCTTTGGAAAATCAAACATGATTACATGATCCACGTCAAGGTCCAAACCCCTCGCAGCCAAATCCGTGCAAACCAGCGTGGGGCAGTCTCCTTCTTCGTCCTTAAACTTTTTCAAGTTCTCAACCCTGGATCGATGAAACGCGAATCGATTTAAACAATGATGCAGTTCATGATTAACGTTTCAGGCTAAATGTGTTTTTAATCCCCACCTTTGTTCTGCTGGAACTTCACCGTGATAATTCACAGTGGAGACCTGGTTTTCAGAAAGATAGTGATCGACGGCGCGGCTGGAGTTCAGAGTGTTACAGAAGACCATCACCTTGCTCCCTTTGGCTAAGCTAGGTTCAAGAACCTGCATTCTCATCAAACCATAAGTACAAAAAAACGTAACATTTATTCATTATCTTAATGGTGCATTTTACCTGTAGAAGTGCTTCTAGCTTATCTTCGCTACCTGAAAGCTTGACGAAGTCATGACGAGCGTTTGCTATCTTCTTATGCAATGTTGATGTACGCAAATGCTCTATCCCTTGAAACTCCTCATCGACTAACTTCTGAACAGCCTGAAAACCCACAAATTCATTCATTTTTCTAAATTGTGATAACAGCAAAGGTGCAAGCGCTCATTGGACATGAAAGCATACCGTTGTCATAGTGGCAGTGACTAGGACGGTTTGAAACCCTTGGTCATTTGTTTTCAACGCACGCTGTTTCAGTGGGGCAAGGAACTTGCGAATGTCGGGACCGAAGCCACGATCAAACATAGTGTCTGCCTCATCCAGCACCTGTATAAGAAAACATCCTCATTGCCCTTTGTTTTAATTCCAAAATCTTAGAACATATAATGTCAAAGATCCCAGAATGAAGCATACCAAATACGCAATATCTCCATAGACCATGTTTCCTTCTTCTATATGCTGAAGAATCCTACCAGGAGTTCCAACAACCATGTCTATTGCATTGTTCAAAGAATCCTCCTGTGGTCTTATCCGAGAACCACCACTAACCAATATAGATCTGAACCTCGCATGGTGGCTTAAGGACTTTGCCACACGGTAAACCTAATGCAGACTCTTTAATTAGTTTTTCGCAATTTCTGTTTAAAACCATTGACTAACCAACATAAATACTATGATCACATATTACACCATTCTCCAATGTTATGGTCATCCTATAAGAAAGCAACCGAAACTTTTTAGCAAGATCCTTGTTTATTTCACACTTTTCTGTCTAAAAAAATTGATGAAACTAGCATAAATACGCTAATCAGATATTACACTATTCTACAATGTTATGTTCATACTATAAGAAGGCAACCAAAAGTTTCTTGAAAGCAAATGTTCCAACTTTTCTTTTCCTTTACAGCAACGGCAAAGATCATATTGTTTTAAAAGTTGAACCAAACAAAGGAATCCACATTTAAATGCTAAAACATGCATCTATCTAGAGCAGCAACTGACCTTATTAAAGACTCAAAACAAAAGCAGAGTAGAAGTAGTACCTGCTCCGAGAGTTCTCTTGTTGGACACATAACAACAGTCCTGGGACGCCTAGGCTTTGTTATTTTACCAAGGGTTGCCTCATCTTCTCTCATCAGCTGCAAAACTCAAACCAAATTCAGCTACAAACGCCATGTGGAATTTCATTTAGAGAGTACCCTAAAAGAACACAATTCCACAGTCACATGGCTTAAGAAGATACAATTAAATCACTAGAAACAGACCTTTTATCGAGAAGCTAACAAGCAAATCATGATCCAAACACTGTATATTCAGCAAGATTTGAACTTTGAAGCTTAAGAAGCATATCAAGAAGAAGACAGTTCATGGGTTACCTGAACAACAGGAAGCAAGTAGGCAAGCGTCTTGCCGGAGCCGGTGTGAGATCCCAAGACGACGCTCTTGCGTTCCATAACTGCAGGTACACCGATACACTGAATCTCAGTAGGAACCTCGATGTTCATCTCTCTCAAAGCTCCCATCACTTCCTCGCTTAGCCCTAACTCCTCGAAACTCTCAACCATCTTCTTCTTCTTACTCTTACTACTATTTTGCTCTTCCTCTATGCCAACGACGCTGCTCGGCCTTTGTTGTGTTTTCGCCGCTGTTTCCTTCAAATGACGGAGACGAAGCCTCTCGAGCAAGATCGTGTGCTTCAATTGATCTGGGTCTGCAACGTTCGTTTCCGGCGGAGAAGTTGCGGCGGCGGCGCATAGAGGGCGGCGGAGAGCGTGGTGGAATCTAGAGGAAGGTTTGTGGAGGCGGAGGAGTGGGATGAGGTGAGGGGTTTTGGAGAAGGTGAAGAGGGAGGAAGAGAGAGATAGGGAGAGGATCGTTCTCGAAGCTCCTAACATAGCTTTTTCGCGGTTTGTTCTGGGTTTATTGGAAGGTTTTAGAGGTGGTGTTGTTGTTCATGGAGGTCGTTTGGTACGAGTGAAGAAGGAAGAAGATAGGTTTTTGCGAGTTGAGTGGATTAACAAGAGACTAAACCCTCCAAGGCCCATATGTTGACGCAGTTATACTCTCTATGGGCCCTCCTTACAATGCGCCATTGAGTGTGGTAGATGCAATATTTCGGATGAATAGAAAATTTGAATTGGATTGTCCTGGTTAGTCATGGACACATTTATCCATAATCAGAACCGAACCAAATCGGAAAACAAAGTTCGACTCAGTTTAAATCATATCAATTATACTAGTAGATCCTATATTTTTAAAACCAAAAACCTGGAATCGATCCGAAAATTGAATGCATATCTGAATTCATATAATACAGTTTATATATTTATAAATTTTAATTATATTTAGTTTTAAATTAATCAAATCCTTTAAAATATATTATTTATAAGTCTAGAAAACCGTAAAAAAACGAACCGGAACATTATGAGTTTTTCTGTTTTTGTAACTTTCACATTAGAAGTTGTAACTCCCATAATGTTAACTTATTTTAAACAAATAAGGGGTTGGTAAAAATAGTTGTTCAATCAGGAAGGTATATATATGTACAACGTGGTAAAAATAGTTGTTCGTTTGAGTTTCGTTTGGCAACGCAATGTGTTGCATCCCGCGAGGAACATGGGTGAAATAAACTCTTTGGGAGATCCACCTTTCTAATTCTACTTTAGCTGAGTGAAACCATTCTGTTTCAAAGCCATAGATGTTATCCAAAGCTTCCAGATAAATAAACTATTCATGCAAAATCAATATCGTCTCCAAATATAATACGAGTGAAACCAAATATGATAAGAAAAAATAACAGTTCCTCCGATGATAAAAATATATCCAGCAGAATCGATTTGATCATACAGACTCCTCCAATCAAATTAATACATGATGGAATGGCTGAAAAGATTTGCTTCTACAAGCTTTTATCGTTCCGCAATTCTCAAGAGTACACCAACCTTGAACGAATAACGAGCAAATGCATCAAAAACGAACGTAAAAGAATCTTCAAATCCACAGCTCAGCAAGCGCAACCACCTCCTTTTGGCTCGTTTTCAGTCACTGCAGCCGGTATGCCTTGGAAGTATCTGCAATAACCAAAAAGAACTCTCTATGAGGAACAGGTTCTATACGTACTCAGCTGTTTCTGTACATTCTTTGATTTCAATTGGGATAGCACAAAAAAAATAGACAGCTCAAAGAGTTAATATAAAGCAAAGAGAAAACTAACATGTCCTGATCATGCTCGTTGGCAAGAGCGGTTTTGGCAATGGTAAAGAAAGCTTCATCAACATTGTAGTCTTCTTTAGCTGATGTCTCGAAATAGGGTATGTTACCATTTGAAGCACACCAGTCAGCTGCTTTCGTCTCAGATACCTGTAAGTTATATATATGATGAAACCCAGACAAAGTAAAAGACTCTAAAGACTTAACGCATACATGATCTTGTGCTTACCACCCTAGTGCTCCCTCCACCTATGTCAACCTTGTTTCCAAGCACTATAAACGGAAATGTCTTTGGATCCGCTGGACTTGCCTGTGCAGGACGAGAAGATGCCCAGAAACAAGTTAGCATATTATAAGTTGTTAAGTGCTTTAAAGTATGAGTGCACGAAAACAAACTGAACAAGGGTATATATAAATGAATTCTAAAACTGCCATGAACACAAGAGAAAGTTGGTAAGAGACTTGCTAGTTGGCTTAACCAGTAAAGCGAGGATCACATAAAAGCAAATGATCCTTTTAACAAACAAAAAACATTTTACATTGCTCAATCATGTTGTTTTCTAATGGGAAAACAGAACTTCAGATATGGTCATAGGGACCAAAAGAGATATGTTCATAACCAAAAAGCTCTCGTAATCACATCATGACTCTGGGTTTGTAGAAGCGAGAACAAACAGCAAGTTCCTATGTTCCATTGTATTCATCATAACAAACAAAGAAGCATGCCAAGGCAAAATGTGATAGAAAGAAAGGAAATTTGATGTAAGAACCTGTTTGAGAAACTCCTCATGCCAAGTCTCGAGGGAATCAAAGGACTTGGCCACGTTAACATCATAAACAAGGGCACAGCAATCTGCACCTCTGTAAAACGCGGCACCAAGACTCTGGAACCTCTCTTGTCCAGCCGTATCCCAAATCTTACAAAACCAAACATACATATATAAGAAAATCGAATCTTTAGAAAGGAAACTCATAAAGAAAGAGAAACCCCACCTGTAGAGTAACAAGCTTATCCCCAATCTGAATCTCCTTGGTTACAAAATCAGCACCAATAGTCGCTTTATACTGCAGACTAAACTTCTTATGCACATATCTTAAAATCACCCCGATTAAGGCCTCCCAAATAATATTCTCAAACAAATGTTTCACAGAATCATTAAAAAAAGGGGTTAAATAGAAGGATACTGATTCATCAAGGACGTCTTACCAACCCTGGAAAGCGACAATCACAGATCAAACCACTGAAAAAAGCTATAAAAAATTAAAGAAATCAGCGATTCTTTATATTACCCGCTATCGCCGAGGACAATGACCTTGAGCAAAGTACGTCTTCTCGTCGCCATTGGAATCGAAGATTGTGTAGATCTTGGAGATGAGTGCGTAAGGACGTAGGTAGGGATCCAAGTTCTACTTTTTGGTTCGATTTGAAAAGAAAATCGAAGAAGGAGATGGAGATGGATGATAAGTAAAGGGGCGCCAATTAGATCATTATCATTTTTAAGGACTGAATCTGATGAATCTATTTCATACTTTTTTGTAAATACGTAACCTTGTGGGGTTCTTTTCTCTATATTGTAAAATAATCTCGGGCCAATTTCGAGTCCTTCGTTAAATAATAAAAAGTTCTTGGATCGTTGATAAATAGCGAAAGACAATGGGTGGTTTTCAGTAAGTTTGGCTGAATTTCAGTGGGCTTATCTGTTTTATGGTCGTTTAATTTGTTTTTATTTCTTGTTTGTCATTGTAAGTTTTGGATCACAAATACAATTGTCGAAATTTGTAGATTTAACATAAATTTATATGTCAAGATCACTCGAACGAGGAAAATCGAAGGTAAATATTCAATTTTTTTATCCAAACTGAGAGATAAATGAAAATAAGTAAATATCAAAATTAGATAGGTAACAAAAGAGTTTTAGTTCAGTTAAAGTTTTAGTATCGAAAAAAATGCAGACAGATATAGTGAAGAATTGCATTGACCGTATCCAGAATTATCATACTCCATTTTATCATCTACTAGCGTCGCGGGATATACTTTACTTGTGATCTAGGTTATTATTATTTTTGTATGATTTTGTGGCTTGTGTTTTTGATTTGCATTGCAAGAGATGTACATGATAATAAACTTTGTCTTTTAAAAAGTTTTATGTGAGGAGGGGGATTATATGTAATAGAATATATTTTGCTTGTTTGCAATAGTTGTTTCTTTATTAAAGAGTTGTGGCATTGGTATGTTGTGAGGGTTTCAAATGGTCTTCATATCGTTTCCTTTTACAAAAATTTGATTCCGTATTTGGTGTGTTATTTGTGGTTTGTAATTTTTGGGTTCGGAAGGATTGCATTGTGGATAATTTTTTGTGTATGTTATAAACGTGTTTTTTTGTCAGCATGTTATAAAAATATTTATTTTTTATGTTGATATCATAGTCTTTCGACATGCTATTAGAGTGAAAATGGTGATTATTTGAAGTTGAATTTCTTATTAAAAGTAGAATGTTCAATTAAATGAGAATAATGAAGTAATGCAAAACTAATCAAAATAAGAAAACATTGAAACTGGAAAATGTGAATACTTATTAGTGACTAAAGAGTGTAGGCACTTGTCAATCACCGTAAAACCAACACTAAGAACTTCTCCATTTGTTTATAGTCATAAAAATCACTATATCGATTTTCAAGATTATTGAGATGTGGTGGCATTGTAAAGATCATATTAGTTCCATTACACTTCTTTTTCAATATAAAGACGTCGTATAAGGAACGTTTGATCTATCTCAGCATTTGTCAGCCCCAAACATGTCGGTTTTCTGTACATGGCGATCCATAAATTTAATGCATTCCTCATGTTCTCATGTGCATAACAAAATTATGGCATAGAGATAGTTACCTTTACCACAGTTGTTGTTTGCCAATATGTGAGATGTTTTAGTCTTGTTGCGGTTTTGTTTCAAAGTCAAAATTATTTGTTTTTTTCCTAATATAATTCCAGTATAGATTAAGTAAAGATTTTCTTACTTAATCTCATGCACTGACTTTTACAGTCGTCGTTCATCTGAATGGAATGGTTTTGGGATATTTTAAATTCCCGGTGTTACAATTAAATTAAAAAAGCAAAGAAAAACACATTTGTTAAATATGTATAATTGCTTTAATAGTTGTTCTTATTTGAGAAGGTTTGGTTATATTTGTGGCTTGAATAATTATTTTCGTGGTTACTTTATTTTATGGGGTTTTATTATGATTTTTCACTACTTTTGCAATTAACTAAATCTTATACTTCGATGGTTGAGATAATTTCAATACAAATGTGTTTTTTTATTTTGGTAATATAGATATTTTGATTGGTTTATTTTCTATTTCTACTTTCATTTTATACTCCTATATCTCATCGTTTTATTAAGTTTCAATTTAAAGTTTATAATTATAAACATTTTATTTTCATATCAGTATTAAATTATTTATATTCAAACTCTCTTTGAAATTCATGAAGTTACTATATTTATTTGCATATGGAATCTTTGATGTGTTATTATATAAATACAATTCGCATTTATTTTTTAATTCTTTTAGTTCTATTTTATTATATTTTTCTCAATTAATTTTTAAAAATCTTTTAAAATGATGTGACATTTCATTTTTATAATATTTAGTTAGTTTCTCGTATTTTTGATCAGACAGTACACATCATTTTGTCATTTTAAATATATATATATACATATATACATATATATATATATATATTTTAATATATAAGTAATTGATTTAAATGGTTTTTTTAGTGGATTGGTTAAATATTATGTTTGAACAATTATTTTCATGAATTATTACTTATATATGCTCTTTAAATATTGAGAGTCAAAGATGTTGACTAATTTGCATAATACCATGCATAGTTATGATTCTTTGAAGAGAACAGTATTTTTTATTAAGAGAGTAATAAATTTATTTTATTGGCTTTTTTATTTTTTTTTATCGAATTATTGTGTATTGCTGTTACTTTAAAGCTAATTACTTTAGTCTCCATTATTTCAATTGAATTACGTTAGGTTATTTTAATTTGAATTTCTAGTTTTTTTTTAAAAAAAATTTCACTTTTAAGACAAAGACATCTCTTGCTTAAATTATAATAAAAAAAACTACATGTTTGTTGTAATATACTGGTTTTTATGGTTGCTATATAATTTTGACTGCCGCAAATATATTTTTTGATTGTTTCCAAAATAATACCAAAACAATACGAATCCCAAAATATGGTTAACAATTTTTTTAATAACAACATGAATACTAAAATTACAATGTGTACCAATTATTCTTGAACAAACGAAACCAGAACTGATTAATTAAGAAGTTGAAAGACAACTACTTATTCAGTGAAGGGTAAAAACTTAGGAACTGGAAATGGAATTGGGAAACTTTTGGCCAGCTTCATTGTCTCCATAGTTGGAGTGATCAGGATCTTTTATAGTTTCTTAAGAATTGGACCCTTGTCTCCATTGTTGGAGTGATCAGGATCCTTTATAGTTTCTTCGTGTTGACCAGTGGATCAGTTTGCAGAGGGATCGGTTTGAACACATCTGAACAGCCTTGGATGGTTGTAGCAGCATCACACCTGTTGGTGTTATCTGGACCAATGTTGTTTACAAAATTGTTTGAGTCCACAGAGAGACTATCAGCCCCTCATCATATGGATGGTCCTCAACACCCTACCAACAAAGCTTGTTTGAGTCTAGTATTTGGAGGTGGAAAAACAAAACTCAAAGCAAACAAACTAAACCATTGATTAGATATATAATATCATCTCATTCTCATAGAGAATGAATGTTGGCAATAAATTAATGGGAAGGTCTTCAGAAGAGGTATCTTCTTGCTACTGGTTTGGTTTTAAAGTCACAAGTCCATCAGAGTAAGAGCTTTCTAAGAATTGTTAATAACATGCAAATCAGGTCCCACGGTATCAAACATAACCCAAAGAACCCAAAAACAACTCTCAACACGCATATGCAAAAATCAAATCCAAAGATCCAATCAGAAGGAGATAACATACAACAATTTACAGATTATCAAGTGTCTCATGGTGATAATCAGCGTCAGTAATAGAGCCACTGTTAGGACCAAGAGCCACTGTTATCTTAGTCAACGCAGGGAAGAAACTCTGGGAAAATACATCAAATGAGATTAGAGATGCACTACAAACAAAATCGCTCCATAAAATATATAGAAGGAGGAAAATTAAACCATCGTGAGAGAAAAAGAGATACTTCCAGTTTATACGAAGCAATTCCCACCGCCATTCACCACCGACTTAGAATCAAGCCGGTAAACTCTGAAACCACCGGAAAATAACAATGCTTCATGCTAGCCGATGAAATAGCCTTTAAATCAAAGCTTCCAGCATCGCGAAAAGACCTAACGTGACAAACAGACACATCGCTTCAAACCCAAAGAGAGGCACATACCCAATTGCAAACAAACCAACTGAAATCAACAGAGAGAGCGATGATTAGAAAAGCCTACCTTATGCAGAAACCTCCCCCAACCACTCCATTAATACTCTCTCCTCATTATCCTCTTCACTATCATCAATGGCTTTCTCCTTATTCTTACCGCCTTCCTCCTCGTCCATCGCCACGTTTTCCTCCTCCTCCTGTGCCGCACTCCTTATTGACGATTGGAGGTTTTAGTGGCGAGAGCTTGAGAGGATAATGAAGGAGTCTAACCTTTTTATACTCGCAGATAGACCGCCTTGTAGAGGATGAACACGCATTGAAGGCTAGATTGTGTAATTAAGAAGGAGGTTAATGCGGTGAATCTGTAACTGAGAGAATCTCGGTTGTTTTTTAAGTAGATCAAACGACGTGACGTAAAGCCTGTGAAGAAAGTCTTCACTTCGGATTCAAAATCTAAATCTTTGGAATCTTTTTTTAACAAAAAATCTCTGGCTAAATGTCTGGATCGGCGGAAAAGACGGAGTTGGGAAGAGTGATGCGACGGGTATTGTAACCATCACGGTTTCTTTCTATGGGATGGATTTATTGAGCAAAATTTAAAGTCCATGTACAAAATGTAACCCAATTATGTACTATTTAAGTTTACAAAAACTGGAACAGATGTCACGCTCACAACATTCGAATTTGTGACATGTCTGCTGAGATGGCGTATTCTGAAGTGATTAAACTCTTTTTTATAATAATAGATAGATAGCTCGAAATCATGTTTAGCATTTTCATTTAGTAGGGGCTTGGCCCCGCTCAAGCACGGGGATTTAAATTATGTTTATGTATGTTATAGTTATACAGTAGACAAAATTGTTGTATCTCAAAGTAAATTATACCTTAAGCAAAAGTTATCCGATTTTATATATAATGAAATACCTTTTTTGTCGAGTATGTAACGAATAATACATCATAACATTTAAAAATCAATAAAACTTCGATTATTGTTTATTTCATAACTTTTTTTCCAAAGTGGAATTGGAACATCGAGTTTTTGATACATCGAGTTTTTGATACATCAAATCAGAAGCCAAAATTATAAAACAAAGATCAGATTTTGGAACCAGGTAAGTGATCAGGAAGTCCTTGTAGTCACCAGAAACATCACCAATAATAGCGTTATTGATGTTTGATTTGTACATTGAATAAGTTACTCTTTCTTTCATCAAATTGATCTCTGCACTGAGTCACAATCGCCCTTGTCAACGGATCTTCACCTGTTCTAACCCCTCCATTGAATCTCTTACAATCTGCACGAAGAAAAAATCAGAGGGTGGAAAAAAAAATTCTTGTCTTCCTTCATCATTTTTCTATTTGAGTCTGATGCTCAACGTTTTAGTAAACTTTGCAAAGTTTTTCTTATGAACTCAATGCACAGAATTACCATATGTAATAGACTTCTCAGATCAGTGTCTCCAGGACATTCATCGGCATGCTTTCCATATAACAACAACATGAAGCATCATGGAAAAAAACATCAATGAAATCCAAACTTAAGATCTCATTAACCTTATCCACATTTACAATTGAAATGGTCTTTTCACGGTATCATGAACAATCATTATCCTGTTCGAAGTGCCTTTTCTCTTCTCAGTCAGGTATGACTTGGCTTGTTTCAGCATAGGTTCTATCAATGAGGAAAAGAATCCAATTGACCGACTCCTCAAGAAGTATTTTTTGTTGGCCTCACTATTTATTACTAAGTTGATTGTTGATTGTTGATTGTGTTTGAGTGATTTGGTCTTGACAATTCTCTTGAGAAAACAACTTTAACTTTGATTTGTTTTCTCGTATGTATGCAGGAAACCAAAAAGCATAGGAAAAGCAAGCTGGTTCAGAAGGTTGTGAAATTAGTTTTTTTTTTTTGGAAACACTGTTGTGAAATTAGTTAGTTTCAATTCTTTTCTTTGGCAAGGTTAGGCTATCTTATATCATGAAACTATGAATTACATGATTTGTCATTTATCGTCTCCCCATTGAACTGGTTATTGCAATTATGTAGCTTTGCAGTTAGGTCTTTAGTTAAACCATGAAGTGTTTTACTGACCCACTTACATCAACAAGTATCTGTAAATGCTACGTTTTTATCCCATTTTTTTTCTAGTCGTCTCAGTCAATCTATTAATAGGACCAAAGGGTTAAAATTATAGACGAGGCCGTAGTAGCTTGCACTAGTGATTCGTTGGATGAGAGGTTTGTGTGCTAATATTTTACAGCGATGATTGTGCCACGAAAATTCTTTAAGACTGCTGCTTATAGTGCTCCTTTTAGTGCCCGAGCAATCAACATAATGTAGACTTCTTTAAGATTGTCTGCGAGTATTTATGAAGCTATAACATGATCACCATATATACAATCCAAAAGAGATTATCCAACATTCAATTATGGATTATGTCAATAAAGTTGCTGATATATTAAGAAAGAAAAAGTTTGCTCAGATAGAGAAGTCACACATTGGAAGCATTGTGAGGTTGGCTAGAAGGACTAGCTTCAGCTTTCAGGGGATCTGTTCCAGCTCTTATGAGGCATCTATATGCACAGCTGTACATCAACGTAGACATGGCTCAAAAGCTGCTTGAACACGAGGTCGAGAAGGGAAGTGCTTTTGTGCCTAACTTCCTTGCATATAAGGTTTTAATCCTCTTTTCCTCTCCATCAGCTACTTGTATAGTGTGCGAGAGCTTGACCTCATCTCGTGAGTCTGTTGAAGAAAAACACAATCTTTATTTGTAGTGAGTTCCTACCAATGACAATATAAACTTTGTTTTGCTTTGAGTAACTGTTCATTTTTTGTGTGTATTAAAAATTATATAATCCCTTTTAATGGTTTCGAGCTCACTATTTCTTGATGAAGCCAAATATGAATCAAATTTTTATTTCTTCGTGATTTTTCTCAAACTATGAGACAAGTTGTAAGCCATACTAAGCAAGCTTGATGATAAATCTCTGTAGAGATGTTACAGTTGCATTTCAACACTGAATTTTGTGATTTATTTTGCTTTATAAAATACTGGGAGTTATCACAAACATAGATTTTGTGGTGAATTTGAAACTATTTGAGGAATTTTTGGTGAACAAGTGCATTGAAATGAAAACCTGTAACTAATGTAGTAAAAGTTTCAATATCACACACTATCAACTCGATAGATGAGTATGGGAAACCAGAAATCAGCACGGATACACTTTTCCCTCCACCACAGTGTATGTCAAAGCTCATCATTAAGCAGTCAGCAGATGATTCATCGTCTCCATTTCTATCTTATAATTCATTTACCAAATTAACTATGAAGTGATGATTAATGCTTCTTTTTATTCAGAGTCAGCCTCTTGAAGAATATCAAGGGAGAATTGCCAAGTGTGACTCAAAACTTGGAGTCAAACCCAAAAGAATACCCCAACTTGGGTCAAAGGCAAAAGTAACCTAAAAGGCTATTGAAATTACAACTATCCCCTTGTGAACAAACAAAAAAACGGAATTTTTTTTACGTTTCTACCCCTCGAAAGTCGTCTGGACGACTTAACTGAAAGTCGTCTGGACAGTTATTCTTAAACATAATTTAAAAATTTTGTAAAAGATATTTTGATAAGTGAAAAATGGGAATTATGTAATTAACATATGTATTAAGAGATATAAATTAAGATATAACAAATTTCAATTTTTTCAGCATAGATGAGTGAAAGTAGTGAGTCATGATATTCTTTAGTTTAACTTTCATCAACATATGTTGTAGTATTGTATATGTTCTTAGGGTTAGATTTCGGAAAGCATTAAAACCGTTTTTGAAAAATTTAAAAATTACATAAGCGTGTTCATTTCTGTATATTAAACACTATTGAAGTATAATTTGATTTTATAACGTGGTTAGTTAGTTAATTTAGTCATTTTAGTTTAGGGGTTCATTTTAGGGTCTGGGACGACTTAATATTTAGTCTTACGTAACAGACGACTAAATATTTAGTCTTCGATGTACATTATGAGCCAGAATAAGTCGCCTAAACCGACCAAACCTTAAATTTTACCAACGT
Source organism: Brassica nigra (assembly GCA_016432835.1). NCBI lineage: Eukaryota > Viridiplantae > Streptophyta > Magnoliopsida > Brassicales > Brassicaceae > Brassica > Brassica nigra. The sequence goes on along the minus strand of CM028244.1, from coordinate 21,949,953 downwards.
ACTTTTAAAGCTAACCGGATTATTTACCCAATATATAAGGTGATTTTTTTTGTTCATTTTTCAAATTTAGAAACCCTAACCTAACAGTTCTCTCACCGGCGATATCAAAGGCGATTTGAATTCCCACTATTTCCGAACAAACCATCGTCCTCAACGTCGGCTATCTATCTCACTTCATTCTCACCGTTCGCCGCTTCTAATAGCGCCGCTTCCTCTAAACCCTACGCTTCCACTATTTCGAACAAACCGCCGCCCTCAACGTCGGCTATCTATCTCACTTCATTCTCACCGTTCGCCGCTTCTTCTAACCCTACCGCTTCTAAACCCTAGCCGCTTCCACCGTCTCCACCGTGCTCACCAACACTATCTCACCGCCGCTTCTAAACACTATTCTTAAACCCTAGCGCTTCTTCTAACCGAAGCCGTTTCTCTGTAAACCCTAACGCCGGTAAGTCATCAATCTCGAGGAAAAGATGAACATAAAACGTTGTCTCTATCAATTTACTCATTCTCACCGTTTCACGTTTATTTTTCAGATCTATAACCGCAATGACGAGTACTCTTCGCTACTAATCAGGTCCGCTTAATTTTTCTCTTGGAAGACTTGTAATTTAAGTCCGGAAAGTCTTCCAACTGACGACTTAATAGGCGACCTAAATATAAGTCGTCGGTTGGAAGACTTTCCGCACGACTTAAATCTAAGTCGCCTACTAAGTCGTCAGTTGACGACTTTCCACGACTTATATCTAAGTCGTCTACTAAGTCGTCTGGAGTTACAATTAATGATTGATTTAGCTTGTGTTCGACTTTTCTGTGTGTTCTTGTTAGATTTAGCTTGTTTAGCTTATCTCTATTGTTGTCTTTGATTATTTTGCAGACAAAAGGATGGATATTCCAGAACTCCCCGTAGGTTATACACATTAGGGAAGAGCCGAAGCCCACAATAGCATTTCGTATCATACGGATAATAACAAGTTGCATACTGCTCTTAGGAAGCTCTTACTGATGAAGAATTTGAAGAGCTCAAGGAGTCGAGTTTGGGAGTTTTCATCAAGTTCAAGGAGCAGGGATTTGGTTGGGCTTCAAGGCTGGTTCACTACATGCTCAGTTTCAAGCTGGACATTAAGAAGAAGTATGAGATGTGGTCTCGTTGGTCCAGAACCTTTGAGGTTTTCACTGTTAGAGTTTGAAAACCTCACTGGTCTAAACCGCGAGTACATCGAAGACCTTGAGACACCAAAATGTGAAGTTACCAAAGAGATGGTTTCTTTCGGGCGATGGGAGTTCATCCGGAAGCTGGGCCAACTACTGATCAGATAATAGCAGATGAAGAGATGCGAGGATTGGTCCACGGAAGATCGCAGCGGCTCGCGTACTTTCCATCTTCACTGGATTCATTGAAGGGAGAAAGTTTTCAACCGCTACACGATCTAGTCTGGCAAGGCTAGTGATGGATTTAGAACGGTTTGAGAATTATCCATGGGGAGAGTCGCTTAAGGTGCTGATGGACTCTTTGTGGAACAAAGATATTACTGGCTGTTACACCGTGGATGGGTTTATACAAGTTCTTCAGGTCTGGGTGTACACAGCTATGCCGAATTGGGAGCTAGTATTGGTGGTCCCAGAGGAAACAGTCCGTCTCCACCGATACTGGCTTACGGGGCAGCAGAGGCCGCAGATCAATGAAAGAAGCTATCTTGAGACAGGTATCTACTTAATTAAGTCGTCTGGAAGGTCTTCCAGCTGGACGACTTAGTAGACGACTATATATAAGTCGTCTGGAAGGTCTTCCAGCTGGACGACTTAGTAGGCGACTATATATAAGTCGCCCGAAGGTCTTCCGCTGGGCGACCTTCCGACGACAATTAAGTCGTCGGAAGGTCTTCCAGCTGAACGACTTAGTAGCGACTATATATAAGTCGTCGGAGGTCTTCAGCTGGGCGACCTTCCGACGACTTAATTAAGTCGTCGGAAGGTCTTCCAGACGACTTAGTAGCGACTATATATAAGTCGCCCGAAGGTCTTTCAGTGGGCGACCTTCCGGCGACTTATAATTAAGTCGTCTATTTAGTCTTTTCAAATATCTAACTCGATTCTTCTATTTACTGCAGACCGCGTAATCAACTTTGTTGAGAAGGACATTAGTGAAATGTGGCCAAAATGGGACTCGAGGTTGAGGGCGTGCCCGGGAGAACATCATTAAAGTCATGTATGATCGGAGACCGTGGAAGTGGACCAAGGATTGCTGGGAAGTCACTGGTACTAAGAAAACCAAAGAGATAGAGATGGTTGTGGTGGAGGAGGAGGAAGACAATCCAAGACCTCTGAAGAAAGCTCGTAAAGGGGCTCCTAAAGAGGCTCCTAAAGAGGCTCCTACAGAGGCTCGTAAAGGGCTCCAGAGGCTCCTACAGAGGCTAGAGAAGAGGCTAGAGAAGAGGCTAGTTGGGTGACTAGAGAGGAGTTGGAAAATATGTTCAAGGACGTAGTTGACAGCATGAAAGAAGGGCTAGTTGACTGCATGAAAGAAGGGTTTAGGAAGTGCATCAAGGAGATTAGGAAGTTGTCCGATAGGGTGGAAGCTATGGAGAAGAAGGTTGGTGTCACCAATCAGGCTACCCCTCAAAAGAAACAGCTTACTCCTCAACAGAAACAGCCTACTCAAAAGAAACAGCCTACCCTCAACGAAACAGCCTACTCCTCAAACCAAAAAGCCTCCTCCTCAAACCAAAAAGCCTACTCTTCAAAAGAAACAACCTACCCCTCAAGCCAAACAATCCGAGGTTAGTATCAAATCCTCTCCCAACAAGAATTAAGTCGTCAGGGTTAACTAGTTTTCCAGACGACTTAAATGTAAGTTGTCTGGACGACTAGTTGACCCTGGACGACTTAAATGTAAGTTATGCGACGACTAGTTGACCATGGACGACTTAAAATTAAGTCGTCCATGGTCAACTAGACGTCCAGACAACTTTTATTTAAGTCGTCCCAGGGTTAACTAGTGTGCAACTTTTAATGCAGAGAGAAATTCGCGATGAGGCGAACGCGGGAAATAAGATCTTGCCGGATAAAGCAGATGGTGTCTCCTCCAAAGAGATTGTTGCTGTCACTTCCACTGACCAACCGGGCCGCTTCCACCGATCAACAACCGAAGGCCGCTTCTACAACAACCGAAGCCGCTTCCACCGTACAACAACCGGTTGTATTGGACAAAATAGCTCCCATCGCTTCGTGCGTGCAAGGAGTGAACGGCGAGGAAACCTTCTCCCACGCAGATATCTCCTTATACGCAGAGAAAAATAAAGATAAAGTGGCAGCCTATAATCCATTTCAGCCAGTAAACAAACCTAAGTTGAAGGAACTCGCTGGTTGGTTGAAAACTGATCCGTAAGTGATTGCTTTACCCATAATAGCTTGATTTAGTCTACCAAAACTGATTATTTCTGATCCGTAAGTGATTGCTTTATTGTTTGCAGTCATTATTTCACTAAGCATGATGAAAACCATGTACATCACGAACTTGGTGGTATCACATCCTCGGACTGCCAGAGAATGGCTGGAAGACTGCGTAAGTCTTCGCTTATCTTGTATCTTTGTCGCCGGACTTAAATATAGGTCGCCCGGAAAGTCGCCTACAAAGTCGTCCAAGTAGACCACTTTCCGGCGACTTATCTTTAAGTCGCCGTTAAATATAAGTCGCCTGGAAAGTCGTCTACAAAGTTGTCCAAGTAGACTACTTTCGGGCGACTTATATTTACCGACGACTTAAAGATAAGTCGTCTGAAAGTCGCCTACAAAGTCGTTCACGTAGGCGACTTTACCGATAAGTCGTCCGTATCTTCTAACTTGTATTATTTTATATGCAGCATATAGATGCTTGGATTAATGTGCTGAGGCAGAGGTATCAAGAGAACCCACAAGCTTTCAGGAGCGAGCGAATGTGCTTCTGGATCACAACTTTTCCCAGTCTTGGAGAGACCAGTATGAGTTCTTCAAATTATCCGCACTGATCACAAAGGTTTAGGAAGAGCTCTACCTGGTGGGGCGTGGAATTTTTATGACGGATCAATACCTTCATTTTGCCAATCAAACAAGGTGTGGGGGGAGGACATTGATGATATCTATGCGCCAGTGAACTTGAAGAACGCTCATTGGGTTGCTATTTGGATATCGATCCCTAAGAGGCACATAGTCGTCGACAGCATACCTTCAGCTACGGCACGAAGCATGGGATGACATAATGCAGCCTTTTCTCGAGATGGTCCCTTATCTGCTTGTTGAGTGCGCTGCCACCGACGAAATACGGGTCAAATACGGGTTGGAGCCATACACATATGAGAGACAAGATGTACCCACGGCCAACAATGGTGATTGTGGCGTGTACGCTCTAAAGTACATTGAATGTCATGCTCTTGGAGTCCCCTTTAACTCTAAAGACTTTTCTAGGCCAACGAAGAATATGAGGGATAAAATGGCTGGATATATGGACGAGCTTCTTGATCAGCATTTGAAAGAAAATGTGGATGGTGATAAGTTCGTGGGCATGTATGATTAGATTCGTGGGCATGTATGTTATTGTAGTGTTTATCAGATTAGTGTAAAAGATATTACATTTAAACTTTTAAAGCTTTTATGATTTTGACTAAGCTTTTAAATCATGGGACGACTTACAAATAAGTCGTCTGGAAGGTCTTCCAGCTGGGACGACTTACAAATAAGTCGTCTGGAAGGTCTTCCAGCTGGGACGACTTACAAATAAGTCGTCCGAAGGTCTTCCAGCGGACGACTTACAAATAAGTCGTCTGAAGGTCTTCCATGGACGACTTACAAATTTGTAGACGACTTTAAATTCTAATATTTGTAGACGACTTTAAATTCTAATATTTGTAGACGACTTTAAATTCTAATATTTGTAGACGACTTTAAATTCTTTTTAATATATTAATTTCGATTAGTAATTTGAAAAGTTTATTAGGAATGTGAAAAGACATGACTCTTGATCACATCCTCTTCTATATAAACTGTATAGTTAACAGATTTCATCTCTTACTATCATCTCTCTTCTTCTCAATTTAGTCTCTCCCAATATTAGCTAAGTAAGTAGATCTATCCTTTTCTTTGTATCCGTTTTATATAAATTTTGTTTAGATCTATCCGTTTCTAATAATTTCGATCTATTAACATCCAGATCAAAATCTCAGTATGGCATTCAACAAAGACCTTAAACTCAAGGCTCCCATGGTTGAAGATCATGGTTCTTCTCTAGAAGAGGCATTCAACAAGGGAGTTGAGGCGACCACTGAGCATTACCGAGCCAAGCTCTTTATGTACAAGCAACTAAATGATGCCATCGCCAAGAAACATGTTGAAGAGCTTGAAGTGTCGCGCATACAAGGTAAGCTGGAACTCATGAATGAACTTTTCAAGAAGAACCCATTTAGCAAAGAGAAAAAGAAGCAGCTAGATTTCAACTTGTGCGCGCAGAGGCCAAGGTGGCTGATGTTCAGATTCCTTACATCGATTGGTACAAGTTGAATGAGCCACGATGTTTGATTAACGCCTTTGCTTTCTTAATCTCTTCAAGTTTAATGTTTTTTATATTATGGTTATGTCTTTTGAAACATATTATGGATCTTGGTTTTATATTATGTGATTCTTATTGTCACAGCTTATAATTGTCTTTCATGTTTTGGTGAGATGAATATGAATTATAAATCGTCCGAACAATTATAAGTCGTCCGAACAATTATAAGAACAATTATAAGTCGCCAACAATTATAAGAACAATTATAAGTCGCCAACAATTATAAGTCGTCCGAACAATTATAAGTCGTCGAACAATTATAAGTCATCCAGAACAATTATAAGTCGTCCAGAACAATTATAAGTCGTCCAGAACAATTATAAGTCGTCCAGAACAATTATAAGTCGTCCGAACAATTATAAGAACAATTATAAGTCGTCCGAACAATTATAAGAACAATTATAAGTCGCCCGAACAATTATAAGTCGTCCGTAACAATTATAAGTCGTCCGAACAATTATAAGAACAATTAAAAGTCGTCCGAACAATTATAAGTCGCCCGAACAATTATAAGTCGTCCGAACAATTATAAGTCGTCCGAACAATTATAAGTCGTCCGAACAATTATAAGTCGTCCGAACAATTATAAGTCGTCCGAACAATTATAAGTCGTCGAACAATGACGTAACAAAGATCTACATTTTGGAATATGTTATCTCTCGTAGAAGGTAGTCTAAAAATATGTTATCTCTCAGAAGGTAGTCTAAAATAAAATACACGACGACTTAGTAGAAGGTCGCCTAAAAATAAAATACACCGGACGACTTAGTAGAAGGTCGCCTAAATATAAAATACGCTGGTAGACGAAACACCGGACGACTTATATATAAGTCGCCCGACGGTAATCAAGACTGGACGACTTAAAGTTAGGTCGCGGACAACTAATCAACTGGTTGTGTACATTGTGGCTTCAGATGGCCAGTTTCCTTGCAGTTTGAGCATCTCCTTGCCTGTGTTTCTTCCTGGGTTTGTGTCCTCTCATCCTAGATAGCTCCAACCAAGATTGCCATCTTGATTTCTTCGTCTCCCGGACCACGCTTTACGCTGAGGAAAGCATTCTCGTTCCTCAATATGTTGTGACACGATAGGATATATTCTCTGAGTATCCTGCATACAAATAATTCTTTGAGTACACTGGACATACAAGTGTGGAGATATGCAAACGAATATGTGTTCCAGCAGCTATAGCATGAGAGCAAGGTATTTTCTCCACTCCATAGACACCACAATCACACTTTGCATGTTCCAAATCAACCACACAGTCCATTTTGCCACCTTTGACAAAGAATCGCCATCCATCAATTGGTTGGACCGTCATCGATCCGCTATCTCTGTTCGAACAGCAAGCAAGTATTCAACACCCGGCTATGTTGAGTTATGAGACTCAATGCATCTTGTCTCCTTTTCCAATACCATTTTCCTAACTTCTGCCTTATGAACTCCAGCAGAACGGAATCGAAATCTTCTTGCTCGCTTCGCGGAATTAATAGATTCAGCGATGTTGCTTGTTTTATGTTGTACCTGTTCCCTACAATAAACCCTTGACCATAGGCTGGCGTCATTCTCCAAATACGCTGCAAGTTCCGGTTTGCACTCCGATCTCAGCCATGTACCGGTCAAAATCGTAAACCGTGTGAGCATAAGCAGCCCCTTTCACCAAGTACATGAGATGTTTCCTTTAAACTTTTGACAATGTTATCTTGAAGGTGATAATAACATATTCCTCGAGTTGCCCAAGGAAACACCTTATCACACGCACTTTTAATGGCCGGCGTCGGAGAGACTATCACCGAGGCTTGTCATGAGATATACAACTAGCCAATTTTGTGAAAAACCATTCCCAAGAAGGTTCATCTTCAGCATCCACGATCCCAAAGCCAATGGGAATATCTGAAAATTGCCATCTTGCGGCTGCAACTAACATAACACCTCCATACTTTCCACTTAGGTGAGTTCCATCCACCACAATGACCCTTCTCTGATACTTAAAACCTTTTATAGAAGCTCCAAAAGAGAGAAATAGATACTTAAATCTTTTCATAGAATCAAGTTCTATAGCCGTGATAGAATCAGGATTTGCAATGGAGATTTGCTCGAGATATGATGCCGACGCGAATACCCTTCTTCGCTGATCCTCTCACCAATGTTTGTGCATATAATAGTGCTCTGTATGAAGTGGTGTAATCAAGCTCCATGCCAAACATGTTCCTCATTGCATCAGTGATATGCTGCGGAGTTATCCCATCAATGATTCCAACACGATCAATGAAAAGACTACCAACATACTTGAGTACGTTGTCTCCGCTGAGCGGTTCGGTCTCCCACTGAGCATAAATGTTTTTCCACATACTTTGTTACCCAAAACGTGTTTGTCCCATGTTTCACACTCGCTCTGATCTTCCATCCACAACCGCTAACCCGACATGTTGCCACAAGGAGAGTTTTCGTTGATTTGTATATTCTGAAAGAAAACCTACCCTCATCGCTGCCAACCGCAGCTCAAAGCAGTGCATCCTTGCTAACAAAACTCTGGTTGACATAGATACTGGTACCATCCGATTTTCCTCCTTCAATAGCATTTGTCTTAGCATATGTCTTTTCCATTTCTTCAAAACAAATATTATCATCATCTTCCTCGTCCTCATCTTGAACCTTTCCATAAAGACTGTAATCCCCACCATTCTGATCCGTTTCACCAACAATAGAGTTATCAGCATCCTCCTCCCCATTTTCCTCCTCCCCATCTTGATTTTCATCTTCAACAAACTCATTATCACCAACATCTTCTTCCCATTCATCAGCTTCATCATTATCACCAACATCTTCTTCCCATTCACCAGCTTCATCATCACCAACATCTTCTTCCCACACCAGCTTCATCATTATCCCTTTCTCTGAAACCGTTTCCACCTTGCTGCTACACAAAGACATACTCTATGCGTTTTGAGTATCTCGAGCAAGTTTCGAACTTGTCTATCACTTGTAACATGAATGGGAGGACTGCCTGAGCCATCATCATTTCTGCTGGTAATGAGTAGCTAATCTCCACACCACTGTTCTCATGTCCAGGTTATAATCTTCTTGAGCCATTGCAACAAGTTCAGCATGTGTTGAATCTTCATTCAATAAAACAATTTTGCTCCTTTGAGATCATCAACCACAAAATCCCAACGGCAATCTCTCAACAACCATTCTCCATAAACCGCATGTAACCGACAAATCATCCGCAAATATTCAAAATAAAACACATTAGTAAATATAGAGAAATGAAGAAGTTCAATAAACATTGCCGCAGACGACTTGAAATAAGTCGCCCGTAAGACTTAAAGGTAAGTCGCCTAAAGAGGTCACTTTTGCAATTTAAAATTAAACCGACTTAATTTAAGTTCCGTTTGTTTGTTAAAACTCCGACTTATATATGTCGCCAAACGGCTAGGTTGTTTTGATTCGACGACTTATAATTCAGTCGTTCGAAAGTTAAAATTTCAATATTTTATTCAAACTAGGCGACTTACGTGTAAGTCGTCTTAGGTTAGTTTTGTAATTGAAAAATAAAACTTGAAATTTAACTTTCCGGGCGATTAATTGAAAGTCGTCCAGCTAGACGACTATTTAAGGTCGTCCGATAAGCAAGGTTTGACCAGAAAATTGGGAAAATTCGACGACTTTGCTTTCCTGACGACTTTAAATTAAGTCTTCGTCGGACGACTTTATATTATGTCGCCGTAAAAGTTAAACGATGAAGTTTTATTTTCAATTACAAAACTAACCTAAGACGACTTACACGTAAGTCGCCTAGTTTAATAAAATATTGAAATTTTAACTTTCCCGAGACGACTGAATTATAAGTCGCCCGAAATAGTCAAAGATCTGACACGATTCGTCAAATGCAAAACTAGCCCGTTTCACGACTTATATATAAGTCGTCGAGTTTTTTTTTAACAAAGTCGGACGACTTAGTTTAAGTCGTCCGTTTGACGAAGACTTATCAGAAATCTTCTACATACGATGACTTACTAGTAAGTCTTCTACGTGAACAGAGCTTGAAAAAATTCAAATTGCATCTTTAAACTAGGTGACTTCGCTTTGCACGTGGTCTTCTCCAACCATCCGAACCTCAAACGAAAGCAACCGTAAGTCAAAACGAAAGAAATATGGCTCACAACCATAAAATATTTTGAATCAAAAGCTTGAGTTTTTGGATGAATATGGAGAGAAAGTGAAAGAAATGTTGTTTTAGTTCATAACAATTGAAACAGAGAGTGTAAAGAGATTTACGTGCATTAAAGGGCATTAAAAGCTCCAAACAGTTAGTACAAGGTTGTTGAACTATTCATGGTAGTGGCACTGTTGTAAATAATTGAAGAAGATGAGGTTGAGACAGAAAGAAGCCATTTTCAAAAAAAAAAAGTTAATGGCATTTTCGTAGATAAAATGCAGGTGTGGAAAATCTCAAAAAAAAATGAATCAAAAGAAAATGTTAGTTTTCTGTTTGACTCCAAGTTTTGAGTTACTTTTCCAAAAAGCCCGAATATCAAAGCAAGAAAAAGCATATGGAGTTTGACTTACCTTGAGCCAATAAGGAGAAACTAAGAAACTAAGCCTTTGGAATTTGAATTTAGTTATACAAAATTTCATAAAATATCTAACTAAATTAAGCTTTTAAACTGCTTAGTTTAATACCCCAACTAATCATATTGTTCATTTTAATATACAAACTTTTTATATTGTGTCCCTTTTAATAGCTAAACTTTATTTATTTTAATTAAAAATACTAATAAGTGTCAAACAAAATTTAAAAAATCTCTAAAATTTACACAACAATCTTAGAAAATTCTAATTTTGTTTTAAGATTTAAGAATGAAGGTAGTAAATTAGGGAGAAAATTTTAAAAATTAAATTTTGAATGAAAATAATTAAATTTGTTTTATATTTCAGAAAACAAACTAAACCCAATACTTAAAAATTAAAATTTTTATTTCTAAATTTAAGATTATACACAGTTTAGTTAATTTTATTTCTCAGACAGAAAATAAAATTAGAATTTTCTGAGATGTTTTGTAAATTTTAGAGATATTTAAAAAGTATTTTAAATTAAAATAAAAAAGTTTGGATATTAAAATGGACATAGTTTTAAAAATTTGTATATTAAAATGAAAAAAATAATTAGTTAGGGTATTAAACTAGGCAGCGAAAAAGTTTGGGTGTTTAAAAGCTTAACAAAATTTAGTTGGGGTATTTTTATAGAATTTCCCCAACTCATTTATAAGAGCACACAATTATATGCAAGACTATTGAGGATTAAAAGTTATTTATAAAGATTTATAAATTACGTATAAGAGTTTAAATTTTTTTTATAAGTGCTTCTAAATCATTTATTAATATTTACAAAATGGCTTATAAGTGTAAAATCATTAATAAGTGTTTATAGAATCATATTAAAGTGCTATAAATATCTATAAAATAATTTATAAGTAGTTTATAAATGATGTATAATGGTTTCTAAATCATTTATAATGGTTTATAAATCATTTATAAATAGTTTTTTTTTAAATCATTTATAATGATTTTCAGTCTTTTATAAGGCTTTATAGGCATTAATAAATCAACATCTAAACCCTTAAATTATTTTGTATTGAATTTATAGGCATTAAATCAAATTCTAAACCCTTTAATTAGTTTATAAACCTTTATAAATCAGTTTATAAATTAAGTTATAATTAAACCCTTATGAATCATTTGATAAGGTTTTTATACATTAACTTAGAAACCTTAATAAATTATATTATAAACCTTACTAAATTAGTCTATAAACCTGTATATATCAGTCTACAAACCTTAAAATAATTTTATAAACCCTTATAAATTAGTTTATAAACCTTTGTAAATTAGTTTTAAGTGTTTCTTAATTTGTTTATAATCACTGTATAAGTCATTCGTAGACTTTTATAAACAAGTTTTAAAATTATAAATCAAAAGCCAAATTTTGAAAACTAATAAATCAACTTATAAACCCTTGTTAAGTTAGATGTGCTTCCAACCTAAAACCAGTTGGTGATAAGTGGATTGGCCTATCTATCTTATATATTGCTATATTGCTTAGGATCTCATCCAACTACTGATGTGGGACACTTTGTCTCTAATACGCCTCCTCGAGATGATGACTCTTTGAGCGTCAATCTCGGAATGTTCGGGCAAGGATCGATGGGAAAACTTTGGACCATATCGATGTGGATCGGGCTCTGATACCATGTTAAGTTAGATGGACTTCGAACCTAAAATCAATTGATGATAAGTGGATTCATTCATCTATCTTATATATTGCTTAGGATTCCTTCCAAACTACAGATGTGAGATATTTTGTGTCTAATAACCTTTAAATTAGTTGGAGGTGTATAGAAAACTGGGTGTGCAAGCTGGGAGATTTTAATATTTTATAAATTAACAAATAAATCCTAATAAATTAGTTTATAATTTTTTATAAGTCAGTTTTAAAACTCTCATAATCAACTTATAAGTCCTTATAAACCATTCTATGTTTTTATAAACATTTATAAGCTCTTATAAATCAAAAGTAAATTTATAAACATTGATAAATCAACTTATAAATATTTATAAATAAATTTATAAGTTCTTATAAATAAGTTTACACCTCTTACGATTAATTTTATAAACTTTTATAAATCAGTTTACATTTTTATAATTAGTTTATTATTCAAGAACATCCCATGTTATATATTGTCACAATATATGAGCTTGGGTTCGAACCACTATCTTTTTTCTTCATCTCATCCCATAATTATAATACATTATCCAGATCGCTCCACCTATAAAACTTATCCATCAATCCATAATTGGTTCCCAACCCATATCTCATCTCAGCTTATCGCTCAAAAAATATCTTCTCTTATTCTTAGAATCCGCATAAAGGCAGGGTATGTGTGTATCGTTGGGAAAAATCCGTTCTTTGCCTCTTTTGTTCTTTTATCCATGCATGGGGGTTTGATGAGAGAGTTGTAAGCTAAAATGTGTGAGTTCATCCCGTTCTACTCTTCCATTGCCTTAATCAAATTCATCGCCTCAAAGTGAGAGACAAACCTATCTTTGGCAGGAGTGTGAACCACCGCATTGTACGCTTTTCTATCTGGCTCTATACACTTCTTTTTCATCCGCTAGAGAAGTTGAAACACCTTATTCAAATTACCTTCTTCTGAATAGCAAGATATCAGGCTAGAATAAGACACTACATCATGCTTAACTTCTATATTTCCCATTTCCATCTAGACTCATTCAGCTTCATGAGGGCTACCTATCACATAATACCATCCATTGATAACAACTAATGTTGAAACTTTAAATTTGGCGTCAAACAGATATGTATCCTTACAGTTACAAAATACTTACAATAATGATCCTCCATATACACAATTATTTTATAAGGTCTTATAAACATCTCAAGGGCATTACTACCTTCAGTAAGCAAATCATGAGTACTACTTACTATCTTGCTTGATTCAATAAGGGGAAATGTATATGGTCCTCTCTACAACATACAAACATGAAGCTAATAAGTGTGGTAAAATTAACTAATAAGTCCTTATAAACAAAAATGTTAGCAAAGAGTTTCATATGGTTACCTTAATGGTTAGACATAGACGAAGAAGTCATTCATTCTCTTGAAGTTTTTCAAAAGATGATGTTACTTGACGATTGTTCCTAATAAATACTGGAAAAAGCTCTATTGTACCAAAGTTTAATTTTGAAGGTGAGACATAAGTTTTACACTGTTTTTGCTGTCATCAATTCTAAAATTTTCTTTTAAAAAAAACTCAATCAAACTTTTGTAGCAGATATTTTCACAAATGATACCAAGAGGAGATCTTCGTTTATCAACAATTATGAAATTCATGTGACTTCCATGTATTAATTTCCATTCTCCACATACAGAACATATGTCGATAATCATAACCTGATAATAAGAATATATGGATCAGAGAAGGAAAAAATATATTCAACACAAAAATACTGAAAGTTGAAATGATCAACAAGATATATCAAAAACTATAATACTTAAGCACTATGTTCTTCATCGATAAATTTAGAAGGTTTTATAAATTTGAGGTTTTAAAACTTCATGAAAAAATTTCGTCTCCTTTCCCAGAAACTGATCGATTTTGAGAAATCAAGCTAAAATTAAAGAAAGACGAAAATTACCATCTATTATCAAATCACTTTCGTTAGCGTTTCTTATCGTCACATAGATTGTCTTGTTTGTCTGAGCTTGTAGAGATTATCAGTTCCGTCGGAGAACTCGTCACCTTCATCAAATCTTGCCGGAGAACTCGTCATCATCGTTATCGCCGTAGAGAATTTGAGATATCATTCTGGTGGAGGTGGCGATTTCAAGAAATCATGGGAGAAAGAGATTAGTTTTAGGTTTAATTAGTTAGGGGTACAAAAATATTTTTCCTATTAAAATTTTAGTGGTAAATGTGGTTAACGTAAAAATAAAATATGGTATAAGAAAAGTGGTAGATTAGGCAAATTCCCAATAAAATTAATGATTTATATTTTAAGTTATGACAAATTCCTATAAAATTTTTGATTTGTGGTAAGATACCTAAATAAATTAATGATAATTTTTTTAAATTATAGGAATATTTCTAAACAAAATGTAATTAAATTTGGCTGTATATCATAAATTAAATTTGAAAAACCAAAAACTAAATTAAAACATTGGTAAGCTAAATTGGAAAAACTAAATAACATATATAGGTTTATAATTTTAAATTTTAAGCTTATCAACCGAAAATAAAAGCTAAAATTTTATATTCTAGTTTTTACTGTTACTTAAAAAATACCTTCTTTTTTTTTTAATTGAAACAAACATAAACATGAAAAATGAAAGGTACAAAGCAGGCAGTTTGGTAGAATCACTATCTATCTTTAGCCGTTAGGTACGCTCCTCCACTCTTTTATAAAAAACACTTCGATTGTTTTCCCACCGAACATACCACGTAAGCCATACACTCCAAATTTTAGTGTCCTAAATTCGAGGTGGTCTCTTCTTTCGATTAACGATTCTTGTTTTGTATCTTAAAGCTCCACATCTCTTATCCATCCTCCTCATTCTCTCTCTACCACCTCTCTCCCCGGAGAAACCAACAGCTATGGCCACCGACACGCCAATCCGAATCGGAGTAATGGGCTGCGCCGAAATCGCCCGAAAAGTCTCTCGCGCCATAAACCTCGCTCCAAACGCCACCATCGCCGCCGTCGCAAGCCGCTCATTAGAAAAAGCCAAATCTTTCGCCACATCCAACGGCTACCCTGAATCGACCAAAATCCACGGCTCTTACGAATCGATTCTCGAAGATCCAGAGGTAGACGCGCTCTACGTTCCTCTACCCACTAGTCTCCACGTCGAGTGGGCCATACGCGCCGCCGAGAAAGGGAAACACATTCTTCTAGAGAAGCCCGTCGCGTTGAATGTAGCTGAGTTTGATAAGATCGTTGCGGCTTGTGAAGCTAATGGTGTTCAGATTATGGATGGTACTATGTGGGTTCATAATCCTAGAACTGCTAAGCTTAAGGAGTTTCTGTCTGATTCGGACCGCTTTGGTCAGCTCAAAACCGTAAGTTTTCAATTTGATTTCATTGAAAATCGATCTGGGTTTCTTGTATAGAAGATGAGCATCCCATTTCAACGATAAAGTCTATGGCTTTAGTAAATAATATCAGTAAAAAAAAAAAAAAATTCAGTTTATTGACAGATTCAACGACAGAACATTACTAGTGTGGTTTCCAGAGCTGTCTCTTTAAACGTCTTGTTTCTATTCGATGTTAAAATCTGCAGGTACAGAGTTGCTTCTCATTTGCTGGAGACGAAGATTTCCTCAAAAACGACATCCGTGTGAAGCCAGGTCTCGATGGGCTTGGTGCGCTCGGAGACGCTGGATGGTACGCGATCCGTGCATCTCTCTTAGCCAACAACTTCGAGCTTCCAAATACTGTCACCGCCTTCCCCGGCGCTGTGCATAATGAAGCAGGAGTGATTCTCTCATGTGGAGCTTCTCTGACTTGGGAAGACGGACGAACCGCCACCGTATACTGTTCCTTCTTGGCAAACCTGACAATGGAGATAACCGCCATTGGAACCAACGGCACACTTCGTGTTCATGACTTCATTATCCCGTTTCAGGAGACCGAGGCATCGTTCACCACGAGCACTAAAGCTTGGTTCAATGAGTCGGTGACTGCGTGGGTTAATCCCCCGAGCGAGCACACGGTTAAGACAGAGCTTCCGCAAGAGGCGTGTATGGTGAGAGAGTTTGCTCGATTGGTTGGTGAAATCAAGAACAAAGGTGCAAAGCCTGATGGGTTTTGGCCGAGCATTAGCCGGAAGACACAGCTAGTGGTTGATGCTGTTAAGGAGTCTGTTGATAAAAACTGTGAACAGATTAGTCTCTCTGGTCGTTGAAAGGGAAGGGCTAAAATTAGTAATGTTGTCATGATTCCTCTCATCTCTCTGTTTTCTAACTTTGATCATCCGTTAAATGTTGTTATCCGTCTTCCCGGTCTTCTGCTGTGTCCCTTGTATATGTACTGTTGTATGTGTGTTTTTGCTATCAACATTTTATGTTTTATGTTATGCTATTTGTTATTCATTGGTCGCCAGTGTATAAGCACTTGTGAATCTCTTAACTCCATAGTTCCATGTAATTTGAACTTGACGAATCTTGTACTTGTAACAGCACGTGTATCTTAATTTAGATAAATCACTTGGATGTATTTCAGTCTAATATTTGTCTTTTGATTTAATTTCAACGTTGTGTGAGAATCTATTTGTCGATCAGCTGGCACAAACAGTAGTGAAAATAAGATGAAAGTAGATTATCCAATGACTCTCACAAACCAAAATTTTAATTGGAATGTTACATATTCATCATTTCTGAACCTTTATTTCTCTTAATTTTTATTAATGCAAATTTATTCAGAAGATGATTTGTGTTTCTAATGTCTGAGTAATTCACTTGATAGATTTAGCATTTTCAAGGGTTAAGGATGAATTGCTAGACTAGATAAAATTATTAGGATAATATATTTTCATCTAGTTTAAATTAAAGTTAGTTCTAGATTTATCAAATGAAATTTAGATCTTAGAATAATTAATAAATGTGAAAGTACTATTGATTTCACGAACTAATCTTAGATGAGAAAAAAATACATATTTACAAAGAGACTTGGTTTAGGGATTTTGTGAACTTATCGCACTCATTCTTAATTCTTGTTTGAATTGTTGAAATTGCAAAGAGATTTAGAATTTTAGGATCGAGACATATATAGTCTCTACAACGAAAGTTGATGATTGATTATAACTCTGTGTTTTGAGTTATGGTTCTTATTTTAACCCCTAACAATATGTGTGGTCTGTGATTCTAAATTATCTGAGAATATCACTAAGTGATGTGCATTTCCTATCGAACTTACAAACCGCTTTTTTCTTTTATTTGCAAAACATATAATACTGATTAGCTTACTTCGAAAACTAAAATCTATTAAGTGATCTAAAGTCTCTGTAGATTCGACCCCTTAATATTGCACTGCACCTCTGAATTTGCAGAGCAGCTAAAAGGGATAATTTGAACATATCAGTTATCCAGAATAATTACTGACACTGGAAGTTCGATTGACGTCCTTTTCTACGAGGCGTTCAAGAAAATGAGGTTCCGCGACTCGGCAGTAAATCCCGTGAAAATTCCATTGGCCAGCTTCGACATAACCCCGACCCACTCTCTCGGTCCAATCATGCTAATCGTAAAACCCGACGGCGTACAACAGATAGTCGAGTTCGCCATAATGTACCAACATACACCTTTAAATTCCATATTTGGTAGGTCTTGGCTCTGAGAGTCGTGCCATCAATCTACTACCAGTAGGCCTAACTACCAGTGTCTGAAATTCCATTCTCCTACCAGCATAAAACAATTTTGGGAAGCCAAAAATCCTCGTGAGGATGCTACATGAATAATTTCAGATGAATCCAATCTTCAGCCTCGTACCAATCCAAAAATCATGAATAGGTCCCAAAAAAATCATCCAAAAGAAATGCGACCCCATGGAAACGCCTAACCAGATCTGTCAACATCGATGACAGCTTCCCCCAAAGGTGTGTTGGGATCAGGAGCGAACTTTATCCCCGCATCAAAGCCAAAATTATGTCCTTCTTAAAGAGGAACTCGATACATTCACTTGGTCGGTAGAAAACATGTCGGGAGAAGCCTCGAAGTCACATCCCACAAACTGAACGTCAACCCTACTTTCAAAACTACACACTACAAGAAAACATGCAAATTCTGATGGAAGATTTCGTCGGTAATTCGTCGGAATAAGCCATTTCCGACGAATTTCCAACGAAAAACATCATCGGTTTCAACTCGTTCGAAAAAAAATTTCGTCGGAATTTTGTCAGTCACTCTGACGATTTTCCGATGAAAATTATGCGTCAGAAATTTTCGACGAAAATTATTTGTCATAAATTTTTGACGAAAATTATCCGTCAGAAATTTCTGACAAAAATTATCCGTCATAAATTTCTGACAAAAATTATCCGTCAGAAATTTCTGGGGAAAATTATCCGTCAGAAATTTCCGATGAATATAATTCGTCGGAAATTTTGTAAAATAATTTAAAATAAAAATAAAAGAATTATTTAAAATTTAATAATTAAATTATTTAAAATTTAATAATTAAATTAAATTAATTAATTTTTGGAAAACAAATTACAATGTTTTATAATAAAATATCCTTTATATATAAATACAACAAAATTAAAATTTGAAAACGTTTTATACTATAATTATTTTAAAAGTTTTGATAGGTTAAAAAACATAAAAATTATATGAATTATAACAACCTTAAAACCTTTTTATAAACCTAAAACTGTTTTGTAAAAGCTTTAAAACGTTTTATAAAACCATAAAAATGTTTTAAAACAAAAAAAAAACAATAGAAAAATCTGAAAGTTTTTTAAAAACGTTTTTATAATATAGTTCTTTTAAAAAATCACAATCAAACCTATCTAAACAACAACCTAGCAACAAAATATTAGATCTAGTTTATAAAACTCTTCATCCTAACAAAAATCTAACATTCAAAACCTAAAATCCAAAAATCTAATATCATAAATTTAATATAACTCAATTAAGAAAAGAAAAGAGGTGACTTACATGGTTTATGGAGAATTTGAGGGGTTTCTGATGTTGGGTCCTTGGATTAGAGAGAGAAAGTTAGAGAGAATTTTTGAGATTTTAGAGAGAGAGAGGAGAAATGAGAAAGAAGAAGAAACTGATGTTTTTTAAATTAAAAATTCTAATGGAATAAATTCATCAGAATTCAGTTGAATATTTTAGGTTTTGGCGGTCCACGAAAATTTTGGCGGTTAACGAAAGTATACAAGTAGTCATTAACACTTCATATATGTAACGCATTAATTTTTATAATGGTTTAGTTTCAATAATATATGACTACTAATGTGTTTAATTGTTTTTAATTTTGAATATTCAAGGCATTGGAGCATTTTTCAAGGATCTGAACACACGCACTCTTAAAGAAGAAGTCGTGGAACAACTTAACGAGAACATTCCCATCTTACTGTGCAACTTGGAAAAGATATTTCCTACGGGACTTTTTGACGTCATGGAGCATCTAGCTGTCCACCTCCCATATGAGGCATTGCTTCGTGGACCTATACATTGCGGATGGATGTATCAGTATGAGCTTCATTAAATGTATAGAACTTATGTTGTAGATGAATCCTATTAAGAAGAGTTTTAGAATTTTACAACCTTTCAAGTGCATACCAGATTGATGGTGCTGTTGTATATTCTTCAAGTTTCCGTAGCACATGATCTCCAAGATTCAGGATGATCATGTTCGTCGCCTTCTCAGCTCGTTCAGACTTCTCAAATTCGAGCTGTTTGATGCACTCCTTGAAGTCCCCATCATCTTCTCCTTTCTTCATCGCGACCTCAGATCCAGAGGTCGACGGTGCTTCACTTAAAGCATCCTTCAATCCAAGAATCGACAGATGAGCTAGTATGCGCTTCTTCCACATCAAGAAATCCCCTTGGCCGTCGAAGCACGCGATCTCGATCTTCGCCATCGAATCCTTAATCTAAGCAACCTGGCTCTGATACCACTTTGTAATACATGGATCGCCTAGTCTTGATTGTGATTCACCTCTTTGTATCAACCACACGTTATCTCTCTCACTCTCATGTTTGTTCTCTCAATCTCACTCGCACTCGTTTGATTGTAACAAAGAACAAAAGAATAACAGAAAGAAAATGACTCAGAGGTTTGGTAACCCAGTTCGGAATCCGATGTGGATCCGGTACATCTGGAGCTTGATGGCACAAGCGACACTTCACTAATCACTCCAAGAGTTTTTTACAAAGAAGATGATCAAGAGACTATACAGTTACAGTAAGCTCAAGAACGATCTTCTTCCTCTCTCTCTGATTCTATGAATCTTTTTCTCTCTCCAGCTCGTTGCAGCTGAATCTCGATGATAATGATAAACTCCTTTTCTCCTCGGCTATATAGAAGAGACAGGTACAGTGGACTGAGCTGATTCCAATAACCACCCGGTTATCATCTTCTCTAATCATGTACCAAGCATTACTAGACCAGCTCCGGTTTATCGCTAACCAGTGTTGAAAGTCACAAACCACAACATTCACAATGTAGATCACTGGAGTGCAGGTTCAACATTCTAACAAATTTTAAAATTCCAACATTCGAAAGAGAATCAGACCCAAGTGACCACATGACCGCATTTTTCATAGACATGTGATGCATATACTTTACCTCTAGAGGATAACACGCGAGATATTGCCAACTCTTTGTGGAGAGTCACAGCAGACCATTGGTGACTTGATTCTAAAGACTGAAGGTAAATTCTTTTGACGGTTTGTATCCGAGATTTTTTTAGCATAAACTAAATAATCGATTGAAATATTTTTATAATTATTTCTTAATATAATATGATATGAAAAATTATGATAAAACTTTTATTAAAAAATTGAAATATGATTATATAAAACTGATCAAACCGAATTTTGTTGACTATTTAACAAAGTTGCATTATTCAATATTTATCAGATAAAGAGCATCGACCACTAATTTATGGAAGATGGCACAGGATATCAAAAAAAGAGTTTGAGAGCCTTCATAGAAAGATTCAAAAGCTTGGTGTTGGAAGTCCCGGTTCCTGACCAAACAACAATCTATTATGTTGTAAGGACTTCTTAAGGAAAACTGCTAATGGATCTTGATTTACACTGAAATACATTCCATCTTCTCAAGTTTTGTTTGCTTAATCTATCTCTCTGGATTGTTGATTTCACATATATAATAATTAACGATGTTTACTCGTCGGTCTAAAGCTAGAACATTGCAATCATGATTCACTACATTCCAGAACTTAATTGAAAAATAACTCGAGAGAATTATTTATTACCAGTATATATTATGTTGATGATTGATAGAGAAAGAAGAGGGAAAGAATTAACTTGCTCAGAAGAAAAAAAAAAAGGAAGAAGGGATTCTCAATACAAGTTTTTCAAGCAGCTAACTGAATCTCCCCGAGTTCTAGCTGAGCCGCAATATCCTCAAGCTGCTTCTTCACACTCATATCAATAAGCTTCGACCCGGAATCACCGTACCGGATCGTAAACCCAGCAACAAGACTCGGATCAAGAATCGTCTTAACCCTCACGTTCTTCGCCCCGGTTAGCTTCTGAACCTGCTTCGCGATCTGAGCGAGCTGCGGCGGCTCCAGTTTCACCACCGACCTGACCTCCGCCAGCTGCGTGTCCGTTATCTTGTTGTACACCATCTCGAACTCCTTCACGATGTCCGTCACGATGTTGATCCGATTCGCGTCGACCAGGATGTTGAGGAAATTGGACGTGTGGCTCTGGAGAGACGACGATTTCACGATCTCGTCGATCACGAGACGCTTCTTCTCGACCTCGACGGTCGGATTCGCGAAGAAGTTGAGCACCTGTGGATCGGAGAAGACCTTCTCGAGCTTCTCGACGTCCGCGCTCGTCAGCTCGAGAGTATCGTTCCTCTTCGCGACGTCCGCGAGAGCCATCGCGTAGCTTCCTGCCGCCGTGGCTGACATTCTCGCTCCTGCGGCGTTTCCGCCTCTGATTCGGAGTGGTAAGGTTGTCTTTCGCATAGGGAGAGATCCTCCGATGTGAAAAGATGAGGGAGGAAGTTTGGACTGCAGAGAGAACATAGTTTGCTGAAGAGACGCCATTGCAGAGAGAGAGAGAGAGAAGAGAGAGCGATTTGTGGTTTCTCGAAGACGAGAGGAGAAGAAGAAGGTAAGGTTTGGGGAATTATAAACGGACGGTGGAGAGTTGTTGATGAGGAAAGATCGAGGGTAGAGAATAGAAGGTTTATCTTGTACTGAGATTGCAGGAGGATGGAGAAGCCGCCACGTGGAGACGTATGATAGGTACGATATCTGTGTTCCATATTAACGAGGATCGGTTCCAGTTATCCAAAATTGTGATACCACACAAATAATGTTGATTTATCGTAAAAGCCGTAACAATTTGAACCAATTGAGACTCATGTGGTCAAAGAAACGTTTTGACAAAGTTGGAGGATTGGATTAAAATCGATTTCACCTGAGGGCCTGATTGGCAAAGCAGATAATAAAGTTAATAAAAGCTATAATAAGCAGGTTCGTGATCTCTAAACCTGTTTAATAGATTGATTGGTAGAAGCGATGAACATGCTATTTAAAATTATTATTAAAATTAATATATAATATATAATATATTTATTTATAATGAATATATATTTCTAATATATATATATATATATTTATTTTATTTTATATATTAATATATATATATATATATTATATTATATTAATATATAAAAGATATATAATTATTTTATTTTATTTACTAATTTCAAAATTATGTTTATATCGAAAATATTATTTTAAAAATAAATTTTATAATTAAAATATATATGTTAAAAATAATATTTCGCATTTAAAATATAATATAATTTATGTGATTAATTTAATTATATTATATTTTAAAATTTAATTTATATAATTAATTTAAAATATAATTTATATAATTATTTTATATAATTTATTTATATAATTTAATTTATATAATTAATTTAAAATATAATTTATAAAATTAATTTAATATTATTAAATTATATTTTAAATGTGAAATAATATTTAAATAAATATTTATATGGTAAATTTATTTTAGAAATCAAAATTTCATTTTCTGGATATAAAAATAATTTTATGATATTATTAAAAATCAAATAAATGAACTAATTATATATTATTCTTAAATTTATAAATTATAAATGCAAATGCTCTTCCAAAAGCTTCATATGAGAGCATTTGCTAGAGAGCATTTGGAGAGCATTAGCATTTAGTAAATGCTCTTTTAAATGCTTTTCTAACAAATGTTGATTGGATAATGTAGAGCATAATGCTAATGCTCTACCAATCAAGACCCTAGTTTGGTTTAAGCCGGATGAAATTAGCGTGTCTAGCACAAAATAACTGAGTCATTTACAAGCTTGTTCTTCACGCTCATCCTTTTATGATCTTCCTACAAGATTCAAGGAACATGGCTTTCTGTTGAACATTGAACATGAGACCAAATGCATTAATTCTCATTCGTGGCACCCATGGAAGAACAAAGTTGGGATATTCAAGGTACATGGATCAAGGGTGAAGCAGTAGCCCACCATAGCATTTTTAAATCCAATGCAATTCTAATAAATTTTTCACTTATTCATCTGTTTAAAGCTTATACTCATGTTAGTACTTTTCATTTCTGCCCCGGGTAATAACAGGTTCTAGATACGCCCACTGATTGCATAATGTTTCAAAATTGGTACTGTTGAAACTGGTCCTTGTTCAGTTTTAACAAGCGCATAACACAGTCTCTCCATACCTGCTCATGCCGTCTTCCGCCTCATTGACAAGGAGATCCACAGTTCCATCTTAGCCAGACGTGAAAAGACAGAACTCCAGGGGCCTCATGCCTCCGTGGGTTTCTCGACATCATATTCTCTATATGACTGTCACTAAACCATTTAGCTGCCTTGTTTTAAATTTTTTTGCCTTGGTAGCTTAAAACTCAAATGTACGTATACTCAGAAACTTCATTCTAATTGTATTAACAAATTTAGCAACAAAAAAAAGAAAAGGATATGTATGGTATTATAGAGAGGAGCTGGATCGGAGTAATGTTGAGTTGCTGAGGAAAAACAGAACTTCCAGAACAGTACACAACCCATCTTAGAAAAGAAGTTTTTGGGCTGGTTATTATCAGAAGTTGAATGTCCAAAGACATTTGAATTAGCAGTCGATTTTAAAGACATATACATTGCTAGCTCAAGTGCA
Organism: Brassica nigra; assembly: GCA_016432835.1. Lineage (NCBI taxonomy): Eukaryota > Viridiplantae > Streptophyta > Magnoliopsida > Brassicales > Brassicaceae > Brassica > Brassica nigra. The sequence goes on along the minus strand of CM028244.1, from coordinate 21,925,903 downwards.
AGTACTTGTATATATGGTTGACTGAAAGAGTCTATTGTAAGTGCCAAAACTGAGCTGCACCATTAAGACAAGAGTAATGATGTGGTCGAGCAGGTGGTTAATGAGCGGGAGATTTTTTTTCTTTATTTTTTCTGTAACTGGCTTTCATAAACTAAAATACAGAAAAATAAAATGCTTACAAGAGCCTATTGGTAATAATTATAGAGACTAACCCAATAGAGAAACACAAGATAGTAAGAACCTTTCCAAACCCAAGCCCCAAAAAAAAGTATAAGACCTTGTAGTCAGCCCCATTAGTGGAGTTCTGGAGAAGAGGATCATGGATGATAGTGAAGAGTCGAATAGGAAGTGATAGTGAAGGAGATGAAGTAGGTCGACCAAAGCCATGATTGCATCATCTTGGTGGAGAGTTTTGGATTTTCTATCCAATCACTGTATTCTCATCATCCTCGGCCTTCTCCTCTATAGACCTATTAGTTAAGACCCTCTCTAAAACAAAATCGAGTTTTCCTGACAAAATATGAAAATCATGTTTTTCTCTGAAAACACAAAAAATGAGTTTTCTCATCAAATCTGCAAATCACGTTTTTCCGACGAATCCGGAAAATCATGTTTTTCAACAAAACCGCAAATGATTTCAACCCTTGGAATTATCTTATTCCTCTCCATATCATAACTGACAAAGAGTATGTGTTTACCCCTATCGAGAATTGTTTTTCCCAACCAAACCTCACCGCTACGGCTCGTGCCTTTCATCCACAAGTGGGAGCAACTGAAAAAATTCATTTGTGAAACAGGCAAAACAAAAAACTTCTTGACCAGATAATTTTCTCTGCATCCTCCATTGTCCAGAGCCCAGAGGTCTACACTACCATTGGTGGCAAGAAGCGATTGAGAGTATTCAAAAACTGCTACTTTCCCTCCGTAGTTCATGAGATATGGACAAGAGACGACGTCAAGGGGTAACTTGATCAATGTGAACTCCTCTGAAGTCAAGTCAAAACTCATGAACACATAGGTATCGTTCTTATCAAACTGAGCTCTATAATACAAAACACCGTTGATGGAGATACCTAGTGAGCAAGGGCGATGAGGAGGAGGAATGACGCTGCTTTTAGTGTTTCGCCATAAAGCTTGAGGACGAAGTACCAATACTTGATACTCGAATCTCACTACTCTCTCCCTATCATTGCTAAGCTCCCAAAAAATGTTAAGAACTTTGTACTCATCGTGAACAGGTCATGCACAAAATAGTTACACACGTTTTCGTATGGGCAATTCCAACTCCACGAGCTGCTTGGTGGTGAGGTTACATATTCGCACTTTTCTCCCAATTCTTACACAGAGAAGGCCACGAAGAGCACCGACGAAGTAGTCTGCCATTGCCGGCATGTTCAGATCTTTGTCGAGTACATAGACGGGCCTTGCTGAGTCCGGATGCGGTGATGATAAGAGAAACTTATTTCAGCATGTTTTCCCATGTTCACAATATAGGTAAACAAACGCCGTGGTCGCCTAGTGAGGTAAACGTTTGTGAAATAGCGGGAAGAGATAAGGAAAGACCAGAGTTTTGAGGCGCACTTGAATCTCATCAGTGATTTCCCCGCAATCTCATCAAAATTTGCACCACCACATCATCCGGGATCTGCTGAAAGGCATAGGCGTCCGTATAGGGCTTCAAGAGGGCGCTACTGCACCTTCTGTCTCCTCCTAACTCTAACTTCTTCTTCTTCACTTTCATGGCGGCTAGCTGGAAAGACAACTCAATCTTTTCCTTGGAAAAATCTATTCCAGTCTTCTCGAGAACCCTAACTAAATATGTACTTGTAAATAAGACACGTATTATCCTTAGATCTCAAGGAATCATAAATATTTTTTTTTTCTTACCAGTTTGACCTTTTCTTATTGGAGGAATAAATTTTGTAACTCTTTCTTTTCCTTAGGAATGTTTCAACCCAAAAATTGGTTCTGTACTTTTAAACTGACCATTAGATTCGTCAACTGTTTATACCCAAAAGACTCATGCTATTCGAAGGTGTTCTGTTCAGCGTTTGATCACTATTCAACGGTCAAGTAACGAATTGAATTCAGACGCTCTCATTAGATGATTTGTATCCACATCATAACCCACCAGAAACAAAAGGATGGAAAGACTTCTTGAAGTTCTATCTAAATGATGTAATCATACATAAATAAATAAAAAAAAAAAAAAAAAGACAGAGAAGGGAAGCTGAGCTAATGCAACCATCGCTGGAACACTGGTCAAGAAAACAACGCGTGTTCTAACTGTTTTCTGTATCTGGTATGTTGGCTATATTATTTGGAGCCAATGGCTTGGTCATCTCCACGATTCCTTCTAACATCTGCACTACTTTCCCCATAGACGGCCTCTGAGACGGATGCTTTTGTATGCACCAGAAACTGGCCTGAACCATCCTCGTCACTTGTTCCATATCGACTGTTTCATCTGTATAAAGACATTTGTCCAATATTACTTTACTATTACCCTTCTCGAATTCCTCATACGCCCAGTCTGAGAATTTCCTGTGGTTTGTTTCGTCAGAGACTTCAAAATTCCGTCTTCCGCTCACAATCTCTAACAAAACCATTCCATAGCTGTAGACATCAGAGTTTGAAGTTATTGGAAGATTCGCAATCCATTCTGGTGCTAGATATCCCCTAGTTCCTCTGACACAGCTCATGTTCCAGTATTTCTTGTCGCTTGGTATGAGTTTAGCAAGTCCAAAATCCGACACTTTGGCATAAAAGTTTTCATCCAAGAGAATGTTCTCAGGTTTAATATCGCAGTGTACAATGCAATTAGAACACTCCTCATGGAGGTATAGAATTGCCTTAGCTGTTCCAATCGCAATAGAAAACCGACACTGCCAGTTCAACAATCTCCCAGGCTCTGCCGCGAAAAGGAAGTTGTCAAGCGACCCATTTTTCATAAACTCATAGACAAGAAGCCTATGGCGTCCTTGGGAGCAGAAACCTACCAATCTGACAAGATTTAAGTGATGTGTGCTTCCTATGGTGGCCACCTCTGTCCTAAACTGCTTCTCTCCTTGCTCTATCCCCTCTAATTGTTTCACGGCAACCACGGTCCTGTTAACGAGCATGCCTTTGTACACAGCCCCAAAACCTCCAGCACCAAGCTTCTCCTTGAAATCTTTTGTGCAACGCTGCAGCTCCTTGTAAGAGAACCTCATGGGTGCACTAGACGCGTATTCAAGTAAAGTGCGGTGAGATGACAAAGCTCCAAACATAAGACTATTTCTGCAGCAGCAGCACCACCACAAGACTCCCACTAACGCAGCCAAACAAAAAACCGCAGCTATAACAACCAGAGCTATGATCAACGCTCGGATTAGCCACCGTTCATCACTCTTCTTCACCGTTGAGTATGGTAAAACTGGTTCACAAACCTTTAAATAAGAGGTGCTAGGAACCGAAGGGCTATTATAACCAGAAGCCAAACCGGATAGCTTTTGAAAACAAAAACCAGATCCATCAGCCATTAGAACAGAAGCAAAACATAAACCATCAACAAGACAATTAGCACGGCACGCCTCTGTCCCCAAAGTGAAACGTTGAGTAGACAATTCAGGTGGGAATGTTAAGAACCTAGTGTTATTCAAATCAAGCATTCCTTCGTTACCATGACAATCCTCAAGCTCCACTCTTCTCTTACAACCTTTTCTCATGTCTTTCACATCGACAGGGACAAAATTCTCCGAGGGACACTCGCATGTCGGAACAAAACCATCGTAGCTACAAATCCCAAAGTTCCCACAGAAACCGAACACCTGACACTGGTCAGCGACAGCAACCCAAGTCTGTGTCTGAATCTCACTACCTTTAGAGACACTAAAGATTCTCAAATTTCCATCTCCCTCCAGCTTCAAAAACCTAAACACACCCTCTCCTTCTCCATAGTCATTGCTTCGAACAGAAGCCACGACACCACCGCTAGAGTCAGAAATAGACGCCGCTCCGTTACGTTCCAATACAAAACTTGGCGACGACAGATTTGTACTTGAATTATTAAGCTCTTGACTCCAGTAAACTATACTATTGTTCCACTTAAGGTTCAGACTCCCTTCTTCCGTAAGATGAAACGAGTAAGAACCAGACCGGAGAGACTTACCGACGGTCAAACGCTGCGTCGGGACGATGACGCTGCTCGGGTGAGCAAAGGAAGACCACACTGTCGTGTTTCTGCGACTCAGAAGGACGAGGTTTCCAGAATCGTCTAGAGAGGCGGAAATGACTCCTTTATTTTCGCTGCCGGAGTCCCAAACAGTAGAGCCGGAGGAGTTAACTAGGCGGAGGGAGCCAGAACGGAGGAGACGGAGAGATCCACCGGAATCTACGGTTCCGGGTGACCAGATAGGAACAGTGTTTGAAAACAAGACGGCTGAGAGGAAGGAGCCAGGAGTTGCTGCGGGGATGAAGGATACAGAGAAGGCGGAGTTTGGAGAATACCATGAGTGGTTGCGATCTGAAGCGTGAAGAGTAGATCCGAGTGGTATTGAGAGAGAAGAAGAGAAATCGAGGCTAAGAAGAAGAAGAAATGTCAATGCTATGGCCATTGTTGTGCACCAGTTTCCTCTGTCGCACTCTCACTTTATAGCAACCAACACTGGAAAAATAAAAGAAGGTGCGCGCGTAAGTAAATATTTGTAAAGTTTTAGTTTTTATATATTATGGTGTAGAAGTTTTTTCAACCAGTGGGACCAAAAACACGTTAAAGTAAACAATGGTGTCAATCTTTTCGTTGATTAAAACAATTGATATATAGACGAGTAATATAGTGAGGCCTTGAAAAGTTGAATGATTAGAGTATGATTAGCGGGGAAGACCCACTTGGGGTTCTTAAAGTATGATTTGATATTTTTCGGTTAAGAAACATCTCTGATCATGGTCTTAGGTGAAGATATGCCTTTTTCCTCGTATGATTTGCAACAAGAAATTTTTTTTTGACAACGAATGGCTATCCTATTAGTCAAATTTGAGGTGGTCTGGGTAATCATGTCGGAATAGAACAACCAATATAACACAATTCTCTATAAAAGATCACAAAATCATAGCTAGAGAATTAGAGATCCATTTTGCGCTCTTGGAATGTAAGAAATCTTGAACTCCGGAAAACATACCAACAACATTTTTATCGTCTCTAATTGTATCGTAAATTTTGGCCAAGCTTGGGATTCCTTTAACATTGCAATAATGTAGTCCATCCCAAAGTTCTGGCATGTCGAATGCTGAAGTATACTCTCCATCACCTATCACATAACTTTCACTTCTAATTTAAATGTTGATAAACAAGAGGGTTTTATACGTTTGAAATGTCAGCTTACAATTCTTTACCATTGTCTTTGCTTTAAACATCTTTACTTTTTTTTTGCAAATAGTTTTTTTTTAACGTCGACTAATGTAAAGAGTTCTCTTTTTATCAATCGATCTTTTTTAATCAATATGTGATATTTATACCCAAAACTTCTTTGATCGACAACTAAGACCATGTTTATTCGTGGTTTCTTAGAACGGGGTTCTTACGGAAATATAAGAAACTGTTTTCTTAAGTTTTAACTAAAAAAGTTAAGAAAGTATTTCTTAAAGTACTTTAAGAAACAATTTCTTAAAGTACTTTAAGAAACAATTTCTTAACTTTTTAGTTAAAAGTTAAGAAAACAGTTTCTTATATTTATCTAAGAATCCCCGTCCTAAAAAACCACAGATAAACATGCTCTAACGTAAAGTTGTCAACTTTTTATGAGGTGATAGGAATCACATTCACAAATTAGTATGTACATAATAAACTATGAAATAGTATATAGGAAGAGAAAAGCACAAAAAAAACTACTTTCAAAAAAAGAGCAAAAAAAAAAACTTGAACTAGATCGGATTTGAGTAATTTAAATCACCAACTTTTTAATATTGGCCTATTTAATCTTATATTTATGTTGACTAGGTCATTTAACTACTCCAAAATCAACGTTATTTGTTACCAGTGAATTGTAAACGTCATTAACTTCTTTACCTACAACAATGAGAAATTCTTGGATTCACTAATCAATGAGAATTTGTTATTTCATATGTAGATTTCTTTAAAAAAGGAAACAGAATATTTAAAATTTATTTTTAAACAATAAGATAAAAAAATAAATAAAAATAGTAGTAGCTGGAAATTTTTTTTTAAAAAATATTGTTAAAACCGTTTATACTAAACTCTAAACCCTAAACTCTAAACCCTAAACACTAAACCCTAAATCCTTGCGTAAACCCTAAATCCTTGGGTAAAGAGATATTCCAAGGGTTTAGGGTTTACCCAAAGGTTTACAGTTTACCCAAGGGTTTACAGTTTACCCAAGAGTTTAGGGTTTAGTATTTAAGGTTTAGGGTTTAGCGTTTAGGGTTTATTATGAACAGTTTTAATAATATTAATTTTTTTTCTTTCTTTTTGACAGAAACTACTATTTTTTATTTATTTTCTATCCATTATTAAAACTGTTCATAATAAACCCTAAACCCTAAACGATAAAACCTAACACTAAACTCTAAACCCTTGGGTAAACCCTAAATCCTTGGGTAAACTCTAAACCCTTGGAATATCTTTTTACCAAAGGATTTAGGGTTTAGTGTTTAGGATTTAGGGTTTAGAGTTTAATATAAATGGTTTGAACAATATTAATTTTTTTTTTTCAAGTTACTACTATTTTTTATTTATTTTTTATCCTTTTATTTAAAAACATAAATTCTAAATATTCTGTTTTCTTTTTTTTTTAAAAAAAATCTGCATATGAAATAACCAATTCTCATTGGTTGGTGAACCGATAGATTCACGGGTGAACCCAAAAATTTCTCATGTTTAACTGAATACAAAACAAAAAAAAAAAGCTCATGAACCCTAATTACAGAAAAGCTAATCATCGCTCTTCTCTCTTGGTGACGATGAAGCTTGAACAACAAGGATGGCTAAGACCTTAAGCATAGTACGCATAAGCATAGTACTAAGTAAGCAAATATCTGAAGTACTACAAATATCTTAAAACCATTAACGTAGTAAGCAGAGTATTAAATTGTTAAATATAGAGGCTAAGCATAAGAATCATTATTTGCTCTTAGGCAGGTATTCCCAAACATGTACTTTGTTCCGCCTAAGCAGGTATTTGTAAACATTTAATTTCTAGTAGCAATCGATCATCTGATACAGCTTATCTCTGTGCCTGCCATTCCTGCTGATGAACTGAAGGATATAACCAATAACAATGGTTTAAAGTCCTTGATTGGTGAGGGCTTTTATGGAAAAGTGTTTAAAGGTGTTCTTAAAGAGAGAAAGGCAGCTCCTATCAAGAAACTTGATTCCAGGAAGACACCAGATCAAGAGTTTCTCGCCCATGTATATGCTATTAAGTGAATCGTAGCAATATTGTCAATCTATTGCCTTATTACTGACTTAAAAATCTTTAACATGTATCAATGGTTTCGAGATTGAGTCAAGACAATGTTGTTGCGCTTCGGGGATATTGCGTTGATGGCCCACTCTGTATTCTTGCTTATGAATATGCCTCTTTTTTTTTTTTTGTAACAATGAATATGCCTCTAATGGATTTCTTCATGATATTCTTCATGGTAAGTTACTAATGTAAACATTGAGTTTAAAGGCTATGAAGTGACTTTGTTGGTGACATTGTCGGTGCAGGTAGATCACTGAAACTGAGCCATTCTTTGTTAATGCAAATCAATACCATACAATCATGTGGAGAAGGCAGAAACGAGCCAAGCTTGACGCTCAGAACAAATTAATCACAACTCGGAAGGTATAATATGAACCAACAACACAAACAAAAGATTCTCATTTAGAATGATATGCTCGATCTCTGTTTTTTTCTTACTGCTATTGCCGTATCTTCATGAATCTCGATATGTTCATACGCTTAAAAGGCCAAGAGGATCCGGTGGAATATTCCTCAACTCCAAAAAACTTCTTCAAGGATCCGAACGAACTTAGCTCTGTGTTTTCGGTGGAAGGATGTGTCGTCAATTTGAAGATTTGATGATAATGATATTTTCTCAAACAATGGCGTATCATATAAATGTGAACCACAATTAACGGTTGACTTCAGAGTAGCTTAAATGACCTAGTCAACATAAATGTGAGATTAAACTGGTCAATATTAAAAATTTAACAACATTGTTCAAATTTGAATTCAAGTTTTTTCTTTTGCTTTTGTGAAAGTTTGAGGTTATTGTGATGGTTTTCTCAAAGTAGTATACTCCTTCCGTTTTATGTTAAGTACTGTTGTAAATGATGGTTTGATTATATCAATATGTTAAGTGTAAAATCTATACTATTAAAAGGGAAATATATTTTGTACTTTGCCCTAACTTTTCCACAATAATTATCTTTTCATGCTACTAGTATTAAACACAGAGTTTTGTTTTTAAATTGAACCAACACGGACAATTGCGTCTTGAATTAAACCGAGACAAAACCATTACTAAACCATTTGATCCTCTGTTGCGTACATATTTTGTTATCGTGTTATACAATTGATAAAACAACACGGTTACTATTATTACTAAACCATATAATTACAAACCATTACTAAACCAAAAACTACAAAGCCATCAAGATAGAATAGCTGGTTTGCTATATCGTTCTATATGATAGAACATTGTATTAAATCATCATACTACCGTGTAAGGCAAACCTGTTTCTGTTTCTTTTCCCAATTTTTTTTTTAATGAGCTTTGATTTAATTTTAATGTCCACTAATTTTAAATGAAGACCAAAATACCCATTTCAAATCATCAAAATGGCCTTTGTAAGTATAATTGCTATAGATCGCATTTTGTTGTCAATGTTTTTTTTTTTTTGGTTTAATTTTCCATTACTTTAAATTTTCGGTGTCTTAAAATTTAATGTTTTTAAAAAGATCAATAAAATATAATTTTAAATAATAATTTGACACACAAATTTTATAATTTTAATAAAAAATACAATCTAAACAAAATACTCTAATATTTTACACTAATTGTTTTGTTTAAAAGTAAAATAAAAAATAGTACGATAGAAAAAAAACAACTCATAGTTTAACACCAAAATGACACCTATATCAGAACTCAATAACCTAGGGCTGGACATAATATCCATACCCGAAATATTTACCCGAACCGACCCAAAAAATAGGATACCCAACCCGATCGAATCCTGCCTAAGTATCAGAATGGTACCATTTTTTAAAAATCCGAAAAATCGAAACCAAAGCCGAACCGAGAAACGAATGAGTATCAGAACATATCCAAACCTATAAATGTTTATATAAAATATTATTTCAAATTATATTTATAATAATACTAATACCTAAAATTAAAATTATAAATCAAATATATTAGTTATTTTGGATATTTATAGATGAAAATAGATGTTCTGGATAAAAATAATCAAATAATATTATATCCATAGTTACTTCCGGACAAAAAATAACCAATTTGAACTATATAAATTGAGTATTTTCAGATTTTAAAGTTATTTTAGGTAAATTTGAGTAGTTTGATATAAAATACCCGAATCGAATCGAGTAGTTTGATTAATTTGGTTAAAACACGAACCCCCCTGGATCCGGGAAGATCCGACTCAAACACGACCCGTTTTTTTTTGTAATATCCGAATGGGATCATTTTCCAAATTCTGAAAACCCGATACCCAAATGGATAGTATCCATAGCCGAAGGGGTACCTATGAAACATTAACATGATTGTTTTTTACAACTAATAAAAATATATAATTATGCAAAATATACACCCGTGCGGACGCGCGGATCAAAAGCTAGTCTATAATTAATATTGAAACAAATCGGCTTGTTAAGTGGAAAATGTTATAGAAATAAGTTAAGAACGAGATTAATTAAGGAAAATAAATGAATAAACGAACAAAATTAAATACAGAAAGTATTATTTTACTTTGGACCGTAAAAGATATTATGAATGTGTTTTGGCTTCAAGTTGTATGTTTGAACGTAACTTCGAGTGTGTATGGGCTTCAGCTATGATGGACCTTCGTGTTGCGATGAACCTTCGGGGTCGTGATTGATCTTTGGGAACAAAAACTTTACAGTAAGCTTAGCCAGTGTAGGCAATGGAGCATTATATTTATTGGGCACGTTGACAAAGAAATTTCGGTGGATTCAAAGATTATCAAGTCCATAAAGGAATGGCCAAGGCCTAATATTGCCAGTGAGCTAAGGAGCTACTTCATATTGACTGAATACTATAGAAGATTCATGAATGGCTTTGCAAGCATATTTAAACCCATGGCCCCGTTAAAGGGAAAAGAGATGTCCATATGGACAGAGGAATGCGCGAGAAGGGTTTCTCTGAACTGAAGGACATACTCATAAGTGCACAAATCTTAGTCTTGTCGGAAATGAATGAGCCATATTTGGTCTACACAGACAAATCCATTTATGGCATATACTGGTTGTGTTCTGCTGCAAATGGGCAAGATAATAGGTTATGCTTCAAGGTAGTTGCGAAAGCATGAGGGGTACCATCCACCTCATGATTTAGAGATTGTTGCAGTGGTGTTTGCATTGAAGAGATGATGATCAAACTCTACTTGGACATGGTTATGTGGGCCTTAGTGTCTTAAGCCTAATACCAAATGGGCCGTCCGAGTTGTTTTGGGCTGATGAGACCTGGATTAGGTCGGCTGGTGATAGAATAAAAGCCGAGCTCAGGTTGAGAGTTTGTTAGCCGTAACAAACTGAAGAACATAGATAACGAGGAAGATAACAGAGGGTGATCAGAGTCTTCGTCTTCTCTGGGATCGAGCCGAGTCGCTGTCATCGCGAGGAGGCTCTCTTGACTTGAGGGAAATCGTCTACAGCGTTTTAGGTGTTACTCTGATACCTGAAACAGAGTAGTAGAAAGGTTAGACGATAGATTGTACTAAGAAGATTCTATATATTGTATAATCCACGTCGGAGGAGTTTTCTGACTATCTTAGTGCAGTTAGGGAGCAACAGACTCCCCCCAGACGTAGAGACGAGGTTCTCGAACTGGGAAAACAAAGCTTTGCGTGTCTTGAGTATTTACATAAGTTCTATTCTATCGCGTACGAACTAGAACACTAAACGTAACAAGTGGTATCAGAGCTGAGGCGCAGTAAATTCCGCATACTCAAGACCAGGAGATCAGCTGATACTAAATCAAGGAGTTGATTCTAACAAGAAGAGAATACAGAGTAAGGTTCGAAACTTAGCTGTGTGATCTGTGTGTGTTGTTGAGAAACATAATCTTGGTTGTCATTCTGCTGAAACTGGGATCTGGAAACGTGTTTTTTGGGTAGCACCTGTTATCACCAAGTAAACGTGTTAAATGGAGCCTACAAAAAGACGTTTCGAAGTTGAAAAATTCGATGGTCAAGGAGACTTTGGAATATGGAAGCACAAGATGTTATGTGCACTTGAGATCTTAGGATTGGATTCGGTACTAGAGGAAGAGACAACAAACGCCGATGAGGATAACGAGTCTGACCCTGCTACAGACGTCAAGCCGGATCCTAAGAAGGCTCAAAAGGATAAAAGAGTGAGAAGTCTGATTCAGTTGAGTCTGAGTGATCAGATAATAAGGGAAGGTCATGAAGGAGACCACTGCTCTAGGTATTTGGAAGGCGCTTGAGAGGGACTATCAAACTAAATCCTTACCAAACAGGATCTATCTCAAGCAAAGGTTTGCAAGTTTTAAGATGGATGATCAGAAGACTATTGAGCAAAATTTGGATATGTTTCTAAAATTGGTTAATGATCTGGAGAGTCTGGACATTAAAATTTCAGATGAGGATCAAGCAATTCAGATTCTCACAGGACTACCACCGGGGTATGAACCTCTTGTTCATACTCTCAAGTATGGAAGCGGGAAGGACATGTTGACTGTCAACGATGTTATCACTTCAGCATATGCTAAAGAAACTGAGCTCAGGGAGAAAGGTCTCTTACAGAGATCTAAGTCAGATGCTGAAGGACTGTATGTTGGTGATCATGGTAGGACCGACAGAAGGAACAATCACTACTCTAAAGGGAGGTCTAAGAGTAGAGGAGGAGGCTATTCAAAGAACAAAGCAAATAGCAAAGGATGCTTCATATGTGGCAAGGAAGGGCACTGGAAGAGAGAGTGTCCAGACAAAGGGAAAGCTAAGTCGAATGGTTCTAACTCGGCTAATGTCGCCGCAGAGAAGAAGAAATCTCTGATACTCACAGCTAGCGTTCAGGATACAAAGAACGAGTGGGTGATGGACTCGGGTGCAAATTTTCATATTACGCCAAACAGAGAGGTTTTGTTTGAGTATCAAGAGTGCACAGGAGGAAAGGTATTGATGGGCAATAACACTGTTAGTGAGATTGAAGGAGTTGGCAAAATTGGTATTCAAAGGCCTAATGGTACGACTGTCATACTAACAGATGTCAAGTATATGCCACCAATGGGAAGAAATTTAATTTCTTATGGCCGTCTGGAAAAGTCGTGATGCAACTATATTGGAGAAGACTACAAAGTTAAATTCTTCAAGGATGGTTCATAAGTTTTAACAGGAAAGTACATAGATGGTCTTTATTATTTGGAAGGTTCTGTTCTTACTGGGGAGAGTCATTCTGTGAACGTGACAGTGGACGCCACTAAGAAGTGGCACTCGAGGCTTGGTCATATCAGTCAGAAGGGTTTGGAAAATCTTGTCAAGCAAGGTTATTTAGAAGTCAGAGATATCAAGCAGTTGGACTTTTACGAAGATGTTGTATATGGTAAAGATCATAAGCAAAGCTTCAAGAAAGGGAAGCACACTTCGACAGGAATTTTAGAATATGTTCATTCTGATCTTTGGGGCTCTCCTTCGGTAGTTCAAAGCCACGCAGGCAAACAATACTTCATAACTTTCATCGACGATTTCTCGAGAAAAGTTTGGATATATTTCTTAAAAACTAAAGATGAAGCTTTTGAGAAATTTAAGGAGTGGAAAACTGAAGCTGAGACACAAACAGGAAGGAAAATGAAGTACTTAAGGACCGACAATGGTCTTGAATATTGCAACAACAGATTCGATGAATTGTGCAAGTCCTCAGGCATCAAACGACATAAGACATGTGCTTATACTCCTCAACAGAACGGTGTCTCTGAGAGGATGAATCGCACAATCATGGAGAGAGTTTGTTGTATGCTATCAGAAAGTGGAATGGGAGAAGAATTCTGGGCAGAGGCAGCATCAACAGCAGTCTACTTAATTAATAGATCTCCTAGTTCTGCTATTGAATATAAGTTACTGGAGGAGCTGTGGTCTGGTGTCAAACCGAGTTTGAAGCATCTGAGAAGGTTCGGATCAGCTGCTTACGTTCATGTGAGAGGGGCTAAAACAAGTCCCAGAGCAGAGAAAGGTTACTTTGTTGGGTACCCACAGGGTACAAAGGGGTTTCGAGTTTGGATGCCCGAGGAAGGTCAGTTTACTGTGAGCAGAAATGTTATATTTCATAAAGAAGAGGTTATCAAAGGATCAAAGCCTGAGAGTGTTGAAAAGAAAAACACGGTTCCAAAAGAAAAGGGAAAACGTGTTTCCTTTAGTGAAGATTTGATAAGAGGGCCATCAAGTGGTACTTCACAAGCCGAAGCGACTGAGTCAACTGATACTGCTCAGATAGGAAGTTCTGAGCAAGGTGGAGAAGCACCAGGAGGTGAGTCGAGTAATCAAGAAATTGATAATGGATCAGAAGGTGGTTCTACTCAGGACTTGGATCAGTATGTATTAGCAAGAGACAGAAAATGCAGAGAAACTAAAATGCCTTCAAAGTATGATGATTTTGATGTTGCTGCTTATGCTCTTGCTGCAGCTCAAGATGTAGAGATAGACGAGCCACAGTCATACAAGGAAGCTATGAACTCTAAAGATCGGGAGTTTTGGAACGCAGCAAGTGATGAAGAGATCGACTCATTGAGAAGAAATCATACGTGGGATATTGTGAAAAGGCCAGAAAACAAGCGTGTGATAGATTGCAAGTGGGTTTATAAGAAGAAACCAGGAATTTCAGGCGTAGAAGAGCCACGGTACAAAGGGAGATTAGTGGCAAAAAGATACTCTCAGATTGAGGGTATTGATTATAATGAAGTATTTGCGACAGTGGTAAAGCATGTTTCAATCAGGTTGATTCTATCACTTGTTGTGAATGAAGATTTACATCTAGAACAGCTCGATGTTAAGACGGCTTTCTTAAATGGCACACTAGATGAGGAAATCTATATGGAACAGCCAGAAGGATACGTGGTTAAAGGAAAAGAAGACTGTGTCTGTTTATTAAAGAAATCTCTGTATGGCCTCAAGCAATCTCCACGGCAATGGAACAAGAGATTCGATAGTTTTATGAAAGAACAGGGGTTTAGACAGAGTTCTTCGGATCCATGTATGTATATCAGTGGCTCAGATAAATCTTCAAGAGTGTTTCTGCTGATTTATGTGGATGATATGCTAGTTGTTTCAAAGGATATGAAAGTAATTCAGAGATTGAAAGACAGTCTTAGTAGTGAGTTTGAGATGAAGGATCTAGGAGCTGCTACAAGGATTCTGGGTATGGATATTGTTCGTGACAGACAAGCAGGTACATTAAAACTGTCACAAGGAAAGTACTTGGAGAAAGTACTCTCAACTTTCAACATGAGCGAGTGTAAAGGAGTTAATACACCGTTGGCTTTCGCACTTTAAGCTTAAAAGTCTAGATGAAAAAGAAATGAAGGTGGAAGAAGAATTCATGAGGAAAGTACCGTATGCTAGTGCTGTGGGTAGCCTAATGTACGCTATGATTGGGACACGGCCTGATATAGCACACGCTGTTGGAGTCGTAAGTAGATTCATGGGAAACCCAGGCAGAAGTCATTGGGAGGCAGTGAGATGGATACTTAGATACATTCGTGGAACTACAGAATATGGCCTATGGTTTTGCAATGGATCCGAGTTCAAGGTGGAGGGTTTCAGTGACGCTGACTATGCTAAAGACTTGGATCGAAGAAGGTCGATTACAGGTTATATCTTTCAAGTTGGAGGCAATACAGTGAGCTGGAGATCAGGTCTCCAACCCATAGTTGCTCTGTCAACAACTGAAGCAGAATATATGTCTTTAACTGAGGCTGCTAAGGAAGCTATATGGCTTAAGGGGATTTGTGAAGATTTCAAATATGATCAGGGAGCAGTCAAGTTGAATTTTGATTCTCAGTCAGCTATTTTCTTAGCTAAGAATGGAGGTTTTCACGAGCGCACAAAGCATATACATAAACACTATCATTTTATCAGAGATGTTGCAGCAGAGGGGAGTATTTCAGTTGTTAAAGTTCATACTACCAGCAACCTAGCGGATATTCTAACCAAAAGTGTACCTGGAAAGTTACTGGAGAAAGCTCTGGTATCAGTCAGGGTCCACAACTGATGTCCTGAGTTACATGCTGCTTGGTATATCCTGTTAACATCCGGTACCTTGCAGTCAAAAGGAAAGAAGGAAGAAGATCAGTAATGGAGGTGGTTACAGATCTTTGGAGGATGTTATTGTATGATTCAAGTCTGAATCGGAATTACTGTGTGAGGAATCGTTACCTGGAGGAAGTGTTCGAGCTCTGAAATTGCAGTTGAAAGAGTCTCGAAGAGATGGTAAGGTTCTCACAAGAGGAACAAGCGGAGTCTTTTCGACTTCGTGGAGAGAAAAGGTGCTGGCTTTGAGGTCGAGCTGGCGCTTCAAATTTTTCCATGGTTTCATCAGATGAAGAGCTTCGGGATTGGAAAGGGATCAGACAAAGCTTCGCTGAGGTTTCGGAGGATGTCTGAAGAGAAGTGAGATTAGGGTTAAGACAAGGTGGAGTTTTGTGGGCCTTAGTGTCTTAAGCCTAATACCAAATGGGCCGTCCGAGTTGTTTTGGGCTGATGAGACCTGGATTAGGTCGGCTGGTGATAGAATAAAGCCGAGCTCAGGTTGAGAGTTTGTTAGCCGTAACAAACTGAAGAACAGAGATAACGAGGAAGATAACATAGGGTGATCAGAGTCTTCGTCTTCTCTGGGATCGAGCCGAGTCGCTGTCATCGCGAGGAGGCTCTCTTGACTTGAGGGAGACCGTCTACAGCGTTTTAGGTGTTACACTGATACCTGAAACAGAGTAGTAGAAAGGTTAGACGATAGAATGTACTAAGAGGATTCTATATATTGTATAATCCACGTCGGAGGAGTTTTCCGACTATCTTAGTGCAGTTAGGGAGCAACAGACTCCCCCCAGACGTAGAGACGAGGTTCTCGAACTGGGAAAACAAAGCTTACTGTGTCTTGAGTATTTACATAAGTTCTATTCTATCGCGTACAAACTAGAACACTAAACGTAACAGGTAAAAATCTACATCGACCATAAAAGGCTCATCATACACATTTCTCCGAGTAAAAAGGAAAACTTCTACTAAAAAGAGATTCTCTCATATTTCCGAATATAAAAGTCTTTAATCAAGTTTTCGACTGCAAACAGTCTATATAAAGGGGATCCAAACCATAAGAACTCGACTTAGGCTGCTAGAACTAAAGTTTATACAATACACATTGTAGTTCTGGTTCTAGAGATTAATAAAACATTATATTTGATCTTTTTTCTGCTTGTTATTCGTTTGCTTTACGTTTTCGTAGTACCAACAAAGTACAAGTACAAATTTACCCAAACAAATTTTAGGATTCAAACATTATTGATTAGTGTATTTGATAATCTTCCTTACAAATCAAAGAGAATGCACTATAGATAATTCTACTAAACTTAGACAAGCCCATAAAGTACAACAACAATATAACCCAGGTCCACTTAGATACTTATCATGCATCTCCACCTCGTCACGCCGTCCTTCATCCGCCTTGTCTCGACGTGCCCTCTTCTTCCCCTCTTCCTCCTTCTTGTCCTTTGAGCTGAGGCTGAGGAAAAAAAAAAAGAAGTCACGCATAATGTATTCGATTTCTCAAACAAAATTAAAACAAAAGAAGAAGAGCCTGATGAGACCCGTGAAGGTTTGCGAGAAGAGGATGATGCTTAAGAGGAAGAGAAAGAAAAAAGAGGACAAAAAAAATTTCACTAACCATTATTGGCGAAGTGATTTATATATATATCATCACCACATTCATTCTAAAAATGACATGACTTTTAGAAATAAGATATGGCATTATAAAATGTATAATTCCTTTTTAAAGATTTCTATTTCTTAGCAAGATTTTCTAAATATAGTAATGACTAATAACTCTTATTAAAATATATTAATAACTAATAACTCATATATCGCTCTTAATATATATATGTATATCAAATTAATAGAAATAAACTAAATATAAGTACAAGTAGCTTTCCATCAACTTATATATCATATTTGTATATAGATATAATCAAAATTAATTGAAATGTACATTAGAAAATAAAAAAATGAAGCAATACTAATCAAATCAAATTTTGTTAATAGTTAAATAATTAAATTTTATTTAAATTTATCAGTTCGTTAGGTCAATTAACATATTGATTTTTACCAGTCCACCATATCTTAATTAAAACCAAAAAATCCTAAATTTAGTAGAATTTATATATTTAATAAAATTATATAAATAAAATGATTTTTATAAAAATTTAATCCTAACTTTCATAAAATTTAAATTAAATTAAAATAGTTAAACTAAATAAAAAGAAACCAGACTACAAAATATATTTATAGATTTTATTTTCAAACCAATGAAATTGAAATATAAAAATAATAATGTCAAAATGTAAAATATGTTTTAAAAATAAAAATATATTATATTTAAAATTATTGTTTTTGCTCATTGCGCGTGAAAACTCCTAGTTTGTACATGATAAAAAGAGAGAAAGAAGTGAGGGAAATGACATATTAGGTTTGGGCCATTGATTAAAGAATCTAATGGTCATAAAGTGTGATGTGTATTGGCCAATGACAAATTTTCATTTTTAATACAATTGTTATATAATATTTGTTAAATAATGCTTTATTGAATATTTTTATAGAATTTTGATTTATAATTATAATTTAATTTATATGTTTGATACAAAACTCAAAATTTAGATTTCATGGTCTATAGTTTTGAATAAAATAACCAATTGAGAATTAGAATTATAAGATCTTTAAAAGGTTATCTTTTGATTTGAAATAATTAGATTTTAATTTTGAAAATGTTGTATTTTAGTTTTTAGCAGATATCATAGTTAAGTTTTTATTAATAACTAAAAATTTATGATTTATGCATAAAAATTGATAATTTATTTTATAAATTATTATTTTCTTATAAATTAACTTTAAATTATGTATGTAAATTATTTAATATATTGGCTTTACGTATATATTTAGTGTTATATTTTAATTTTATTTTTTTAATTTGAATTTAATGATTAAGTGTTTAAGGTTTAATGTTTGTGATTGTGGGTTTGAATTTAAGAGTATATAGGTCTAGATTTAAAATTTATATTAAAATTTAAAAATATTAAATTTGAAGTTTTGATTGAAGATTTGAGGTTTATTTTTGAAATATTTCATCTATACTATTAAAACAGAATTCCTTATAGGATTCTGCCCTGGGTTTTTAAGTTATTTACAACCTTTTGTCATTTGCCTTTTTTCCTTTTTTAAAAATAATTTTTGACTCCATTAATTCGACCAATCAGAAAGAAGATTTTTTATGACACTGATTTTTAAATTAAAACATTAATTCCAAACAACCATAAATTATAGCCAAATCATTTTGAGCTTTTTTTCCTAATCGTACGCATCATTTATTCCCTAAACCTATTTCAACATTATTAATGCATTAAACGTTTTGCAATCAATAATCTATAGTACTCCCTCTGTTCCTAAAAGATGTATATTCTAAGATTTTTTTTGTTTCAAAAAGATGTATTTTTTACATTGTCAATGCACTTTTTGTCAACTAATTATGAAAAATTGTGAATCTCAAAAATATTAATTGCATTTCTTGAATTCTTATTTGTTTAGAAATATAGGAAATATAAAATAATAAAAAACTATGCATTAATAACTAAGTTTTAATATGTTTTATTAAAAATGTGAAAATCTCAAAACATGTATTATTTTGAAACAGAGGGAGTACTATTTATGAAAATACCATTACAAAAATATTCAGTTTACAATTTATTATGAATACCGTGAAGCTTTAACATAATAAATGACTTTACATCTGTCATCTGTGCAAGACTTTACCATATACAAGATGTAAATTTTGTATCTCACTTGAGTTGCAACTCTCACGAAAATTCGGTTCCATGTTGGTACCAATTTCAGAACAATATATCTTCCTATAACATAGCTAAAATAACATCTGCCGTAAATGGGTTTATAACCTTACAACATGATAAATTATATAGTATATGAACTTAATGTAACACGACTATTTTTTCCAAGGCCAAAATATGTATATATCATGTAAAAGGCAAACATATATTTTTATGGTGAAAAGAAACGAACAATATTCACAGTTTTTGAGTTATTTTCAAAAAATATTTTGGTTAATTCACCATTTTCAAACTTGCGCAACAATCACTATCTCCTAATTAGTCTCCTATATACAGGCTGCCAAAAAAAAAAGTCTCCTATATACGGTTTGCAAATTAAATGATATCTACTAAAATATCTAACTGAACTTTTTAATTACAGAATATCTTTAAATCTTACATACAAATATCTTTTTGTTAAATTCTTGATCTTTTAGTTAATTCTTAATCATGTGTTTTTTTTAACTTGACAACATTCAAAATCATTTAAATCTGAACCGAAAATAGAAAAATAATAAAATAATATTTTGTTCCCTAATTTTCTCACCCAATTTTGTTCCTCGATAGTATATGATCCACAAAATATGGAAAATAACAACACTAACAATAATTTGTTACAAAATATCTATAAAATTAAATAATTACGAATATGCTACTCGGTTATCTCTAAAAGTAATCTTAACCTAAACATGTTTTTCTTTTGTTATTATAAATAGAGCTTTATCCAACACTTCCTAAACAAAATGTGCAATCGATAAAAATAAAAAAAGTTTACCTATGCCTCCTAATATGAAAATCACTGTGATTAAGGATTTGAAACCTTTCAAATCAGATTGGTTGGTTCATGTAAAAGTCATACACATTTAAAAACAACAAATTTTATTGTCGGACGAAACTACGGAAATCATCTTTGTCTACTTATATACTCTTATAAGATATGATAAGGGATTTATATGACTCTTTTGTTCTAACTATTTTAAATTTGGTACGTAAAAGATAATAAGATTTATGATTCATGTAAGAAGACGAGTCCCGCGCTTGAAATCTAGTTTATAATTTAAGATTAATGTTTATAATATAGTGTACTGAGTATAAGGTTTGGGGTTTAGGTTTGAAAATAGGATTAAAGTTTGAAAAAATAGATTTAGAGTTAAAGATTTAAGGTTTTTTGAAGATTCAAAGTATAAGTTAAGATTTAGCGTTTAAATTTATAGTATAAGTTAAACTTTAGCCACTAATATATTTTTGATAAAATTAGCCATGTTTTTCCTTAAATTGATACCGTTTAAGTATACGTCAAATTAGCCACAAATTTTGATGTGGCAAATCATGAGGGTGTTTATATTTTCTGACCAAAATTAGCCATGTTTGGCCATAACTTAGTCATGTTTTGATATCAGGTAAAGTAAGCCACAAATGTTGCGTGATAAACCATGACTGTTTTCTAACCAAAATTATAACAAAACTAGCTACGAATATGACACATACGGTCACATTTTTCACTATTAATATTTTTCGTAGGTATTAGTGACATTTTTGTGACTGTAGTGTTTGAAATTTAGTTACTAACCTATCGTTATGATTCTGTGGATATAGGATTAATTTCTACTAGTGTGAATCTCATCGAATTATTTAAAAAGGATAAAGAGAGCTTACGTCGTTTGAAAGATTCCGGCTACGATGGCGATGAATGTCGTGTTTGAGGTCTTCTGGAAGGTTATCAAGAAATTTATCCTCTTTGATGCCTCTGGTTTGTCGCCATTTCTTATCCTCGTGGCTTTTAATGCGTTCCTTCAGATTTTCAGGTAATTTATGATTCGACATCCATTTTTCAATGTCTCTCTTTTGCTCCTCCATTTCATCTACTCTAACGGTGGTTGATTGCAAGTACTTCTGTGAGCACCAAAAGATTCTTCTAAGAATCAGCACTATGAGATCAAAATTAGATGCCATGTAAGAGGGCATTTACCTGAATGTTTCCAATGAGGACAGCAAACAACAGTAAACCAGAGACGCAGATGATGAGAGCAAAGACGATATCCCCGACAGAGTTGCTTGTCTTTAGGTTTTGTCCTAAAGCACTGTGATCGATAAAGAGAATGTTAAGCTATGAATGGTTGTGTTTGTCTCATGCGTTCAGAATTTAAATCGACATACCTAATATTTCGAAGACCCCACCAAAAGCAGTAAAAGAACTTCCTTGGAAAATCATCTGGCTTGACCTCTACGATCCCAGACTTCAATGCATCAATGTACATACCAAAGTTGAAGACTGTTGAGTTTGTGATTTCGTCAGGGTCGATTAATGGGCATGAAGTGTTCAGATAGCCAATGTTATTTTTATCTCCTCGTTTACAATACTGATGTATGAGATTGCATCCGGTTATATTAGCACATGCTTCACGCCAACATTTGTTTTTTTTTTCTACTGAACTCACGTACCAGAAAGCCCCAAACACCTGACCCGTCATGTATGCATATCAAAGTTGTTAACAATTTTTGTTGCTTCATAGCAAAAAGAAAAATAGCAGCGAGAGCAAGAAAGGGAAAAGACTTACATGACTATGCAACATGTAGAGAAAAAGGTTAAAAGCAGCTCCAATCCACTTTGTTTCTGCTACTGTACCAGATTCTCTTGTCACTTCTTTATAAAGCGGATAGATACGAATGATTCTTGGTATATATTGAGAAAGTATAATCCATTTCAATATTTCTCTTGACACGAGTGAGTCAGACCGATGCATGAAAGTGAGGACGATAACCTACAAGATTTTCATCGCATGCACATCAATACATCATATAGGTCACCAATTTAACAGAATGAAAGATTGAGAAAAGAAGTGAACATACCTGAGGAATGGGAAGAACAGACAAAATGTCAATAATGGAGTAAAAGAGATGTCTTCTTTTCCCTGCAGGCCCAGAATGCAGGAACTCGCCACTTGAAGTTTTTTGAGAACGAGGATCATTGAAGAAATTGAAGATGATATGAAGCGCATAGAATACGTCAATAAAGCTACGAAGGACAGACACTCCTACGCCAAGCTTCTTGTCGAAAGTGAAGCAGAAATTAGGAGAATCAATCACAGGGACAAAGAGATACAAAGGATCAATTCCCAAAGCAACAACACAAACGATGAGGATTGTCTTCCTCCAGTATTCAATAGTGTACACCTTCTTGTAAGCATTGTTTAAGGTTCCTCTAACACTCTTGACATTCTCTCTGACTGATTGCATCATAATAGATCTTCCCATTTTACCAATTATGAAATCTGCATTAACAACATGTAGCTATAATTGCTTTGGAAAAAAAAAAACAGATAGCTATAACAGCAACTCCTCCCACAAAACTATAGTTTTTAATTCCCTAGAGCCAAGAAGAAAATGACTAAAAATATGATTCCATGTAAATTAATTTCGACCAAAGAGTGAGAAAAATATTCCTTTCAAAAAAAAAAAGAGTGATTAGTGACTTACGTTAGAAAATGTTCGAAAATGAATGATTGTTCATAATCTTTCACGAGCTTCTTCAGAGCAGCAAGCAACTGCAGAGAAGGCTGCATATATATATATATATATATATATAAAGAAAAATCTTCTCGTAACAAGGAAGTCAGTCTATTAGTGACTTACGTTATTGTACTTTTAATAATAATAATAATAATAATAATAATAATAATAATAATTGTTATTATCTGCAGTAATATAATTATGATTTTGAATTAGGATGAGATGCCAAAAATATAATTTCTAAAGAGTGAATTAGTTTTTTTTTCTTTTTGGTCAAAAGAGTGAATTAGTTATATATACACGATTGGAGGTGAAATTGGTTGGATATACGAGCGTGAATAGATTGTTAGAGGTGGTATACAATAGACGACGAATTGGCAGAATGCCCTTCGAGGAGACGGGTATGTGTGTGTAGGTCGTACGATGATGGGTCTGCATATAGGTTAATCCTAATTACACTACTCCTAACAACAAACTCAGCAGCTCGGGTATGTTTACCAATGGAACAAATCAAAAAGATTACGTTGTTATTCACACACATATCGCCTGCATCAGTGTAAGTAAATGTTACAGATGTGAAATAATCTTTAAATAAAAAATTAACTGAGGCAGAGTTCATTGGTGGAGAAATAGAGAGAGAACGAATACTTGATTAAGAGTTGTTATCTAGGAGACTCGGTGATAAGTGAAATTGTTATCCATCGATAAGGTCAATGTTTCTCGTGTTTTAGCTTGAGTCAACTTTCGTGACACAAAAAGAAGCTCGAGTCAACAATTATTTTTGTGAAAAGATTGAGATGTAAATGACATTTGTTCGTATCTAGAGTTTTAGATAGGGCATTAATGGCAAATCTACTATAAATAATACTCCCTCTGTTTCTAAAAGATGTTTGTTCTGGAAAAAAAAAATTGTTTCAAAAAGATGTATTTTTTTTATATTTTCTATACAAAAATTGCAAATTTCAATAAAATTAATTGAATTTATTGAAAGACTATTGGTTAAAATGCATTGGAATTTGATAATTTCTAAAAACAATGCATGATTAATGTATTTTCTTAATATGTGTGAAAACACCAAAACATACATCTTTAAGAAACAGAGGGAGTAGTTCTTCAGCTTCTTAGTAATTGTCATTTTGATATTTTCACACAAATTAAAAAATGATTAAAATGCTTTTAAGTTCTTATTAATTATAAATATTCAACAAGTTGTAGTTTAGATAAATAAAATTATTAATAAAATCAATGGATTTGTAATTAATATTAAACTGAAAATTGTATTGAAATTCTAAAATGACACTTTTTATATAACAAAAAAATGTTAAAATGACATTCAGAAGGAGTATGAGTTAAAAGTTAAGATATTAATGAACATTTCTCATTTTATCCATTGTCGTAAGAGATGGAACAGCTGGTGAAGTTGGTTTTCGGACCATGTGAAAGAGTAACAATAGTAGCATGGAGATTCGTTATTGCACATACCAACTATGCTACAAAGCTTTTGCATAAAACATGGCCAAAAAATTATAAATCTAAACATTTGGCCGGAAGCACATGCTTCTGCCGATTATGCCCATGGCCGGCACAGTGTGGAGGTCAAGTAAGATATGGTTGTTAAGAAGAATGAGAAGTACCATTCCTTCATGATGTTATTAGTCTGGGAGGATTACAGAGTTCTGCCGGAAACACCGGTGTTGCTGACTTACAACTTTCCGGATTAGATGAAAACCCCCGGTGATTTGACGATGCCTCCCGTGGACATCAAGGAAGATGGGGACGTCGAGCTTTTCATGGCTGTTCGTCTTGATTGTGTGGAAATGTGTCTATATGTCACTATTAGGTAGGACAATGTGTTTCATTACGAAACAGAGAGAAGAGAAGATGACGACACTGCTAATGAGGTTTCTTCTAGTTCTTATGCCCCAAAACCTATTCCTTGGCGAGCTAGTTTATTTAATATGTGTTATTATGTTTTCATACTGTTAACTTACTTTGTTAGTGAAACAAAACCACTTTCTGATCTCACTCAAATTACCCTAATGAGTGAATTACTATCTCAAATAAGAGGTTCAGTTGTAATACTTAGGGATCGAATCCAAAGAGCTAGGGAACCAATTAAATTTAATCAGCGAATCAATTCTAGGTGAATTGTGGTCTTTATGGTGTAAAACTGTATAAATAATCCTATGCGAGCAAGGCAGTTGTTCGACTAACAAGATGATTGGGTTGAAACTTATTTTGAAAACGGTAGACTTAAGGTTTCTATTCAGGTGTTCAAAGATTATGATCCTATAGATGCCTAACAGTTGCATGCATGATATATTAGAGCTCAACTTCTTTATTTAACAACAAGTCAATCAGCGCTCGCAATTTTTGGACGAGTCTATTAACCAGATCTAATGACCAGAACAAGAATATTCGATCACCAGCAGTGTTGATCGATGATCTTATAGAGATATCGACCGATGCACCTTTCACGCCATCGATCGATTGTCCAGTAGGGATATCGATCGACGAGCTTCTAGTTAAGCTTTACGCACGGGTTGAATTATGCTCACTAAGCTTCCTATATCAACAAATCACATTTACTCGAGCAATCTTAGCTCAATAGATAGGCGAGGACAGTATTATTCAAGAATACTCAAACATACTAATTCCTAGGGTTCAATATTCTAGTTAGCAACACTAGAACAAGCTTTAAGAACAACCTATTGATGAATACCACAACTTAGCAATCTATAATTGGGGCTAATCCCTTTAACCTATTTAAACCCTAAATCTAACAATGAAATTACTCAGACATGACTAAGCAATTCATAACACAAAAAGTAAGATAACTGCATAAAATAGATAACATAAGTAATGAAGTTCCAATCACAAATCTCTATGGATCTTCTCTCCAACTTTCAAAATCTCTCTAAACTTTTGCTGTGAAAACAAGAATACAAAAAAGCTCTCTTGCCTCCTAACACCTAGGCAAGTATTTATCTATTAGGTTAAAAACTCGTCAAGGGTAATCTTGTAATTTGATGAAGTCTTGAGCTATAAGTCGGTTGGAACCAAGTCAGGCTTCTCGCGTCTTGATATCGATCGATGGTACAGGATGTACATCGATCGATTATAACCTTCTTTTGTCGGGTCTTTTTCTCCTGTATCGATCGACAGCACAGGATGTGCATCGATCGATTATTGTCTCTGAATGTCGACCTCTGATTTGGCTTGATGGTCAGCTCGGATGAAATCTCTTTTGTACTCTAAAAGCCTCCAAAATCATCACTTTACTCCAAAATACTCTTGAACCTGAAAACTTACCTAATAGGCTAGAAAACATAATAATTATATAGTAAAACACCAATATACCATGGATGAAAGTGGGTCAAATCCATGGTATATCAACTCCCCCAGACTTATCCTTTTGCTTGTCCTCAAGCAAAACAAACAGCAGTCTCTCTGAAAGAGGTTTGAAAATAGCAGGGACTCACGGATTTAAAACATTGAAATCATCACCTCTACAATTTTGCAATCCACATCTCAAAATCCTAATCGCAAAAGTACATTATGCAATATCTTAGCTTAGCAACCAAATTCATTCATCCAGCAACTTAGCAAATACTATATGACATTCCCCTCTACTAACCTCATTTCTTAGCATAAAAATAAAAGTGAAGGCTTTACCTTGAGGGTATCGATCACAGAATGCAAAGACTTTCAGACAAGTATCTGGAGCTGCAGGTAAAAGTTAGTTCCTATCTTTTCTCTCTACTAATTTCTCTCTTTAGTCAAAGTCTGCTTTATTGCAGGACTATTGACCAAGATTGGACAGGCTTCCATGAATCAAGACTCAATGGTGGTTGCCACCAAGCCCTATTCACTTCATTTTGACCTATATCCAAGAATTCTTTATGAAGCGAACCTTGAAGATTGCCGCCTCCAAGTCCCGTTTGAATTCTTTTTGTTGGAATCTTTATGAAGCAAGCCTTAATGGTTGTAGCCACCAAGTCTTGTTCAGATTCCACCTAGCTAAAATCTAAAATCCTATTTTTCCTATCTTTTTTTTTTGTAAGAAAACTTTCTATCTAAACTATTTAGGATCGAAAATAGAGTGAGAAAAGGTGATAAATAAATCTACACAAGGCTTTACCTTTCAGACTTGTCTGAAGAATCTGATCCCATGTATACCAAGCCCCAAGACAAGCAGTTTGTGTCAAATTTAGTGTTGGAGGTCAGCTTTGGTTCCTTCAAACAGTCTAAGCAAGTGTGAATAGTTGACAGGTTGATTCACTTTAGCATCTTTAGTACTATCTGCAATCAGTAAGTCTAGATTGGTGCTAAAGAGTGGTTTAATCATCAAGTATAAATCAATAAGTTCATTTTCCCCTTCTTAGAACTCAATAAAAACGTTTTGAAAAATAGTTTTAATAAGAATAAGAATAGATAAATATCAGTAAACCTCCCCCAGACTTAAATTACACTTTCCCAGTGTAAAACAGTCGGAGTTATAGTGGAAAAGAATTCAAAAGGACTTAATTGGACAAGTAAGAAAGATAAATCTGACCGGAGTGAATATCGATCGATGTGCATTACATGGCATCGATCGTTGCTTGTGATGGTGTGTCGATCGATTTTAACTACTCCTCATCAGTCGATGTATTGGTTATCATTCTTCTTTGATCTTATAAAATCTACAAAAACGATGACGAAAATGAATACTAGTAATTAAGAAAACTAAATTGAAATACCTTAAAATGGGTTACCTCCCACTCAGCTTTGTTATAGTCATTTAGCTTGACTTTGGAAGTGTCTGAGCTAGTTGAAGGAGAAACAGCTGCTTGTTGGAAAACAAGCATCAACATGATCTATGCTCATTCTGAACCAAGCTGCAATGAAACTTCTTGTGGCCTCATCACTTATGGTCCATCTTTGATCCATCTTTAATGTTGCATTTGTGATGTTCCGTAGACTTTGTTGAAGACCTTCAATGCTGCATTGATGACATCCTATCTTATCATAGGCGTATGATGATAGCTCTTTCAGTTCTTCTTGCATTGATTCTAACTTGTCATGTAGCAGCTTGTCGTGATCTGATGTAGACGCGGTATCGATCGATGGGATGGAGGGAAAACCGATCGTCGCTGGTGTAGCCTTGTCGATCGATTTGTTTATCTTCCTGTCGATCGATGTTGATATTTCATGACGACATGCGGTTGCTTTTGAATGGCCTTGACTTCTTTCTGTAGACACTCTCCCTGGAAGTCCAATCCACTGATCCTGTTGTCGAATGGAAAGTAGATGTCATCACACCTCTTGTCAAGTCTGTCTTCCATGGTATCCATAGCTGTGTACAGCTTGAAAGTGATCTGATCAACTTCTGCTGCTGTATAAGGAATATGTGCTGGTGGTTTCTTGGCGTCGAACGATGCAGTTTGTGATCTATCGATCGATGTCGATCCTTCTTCTTGAGAGCCAAGTTGATCTTGCATTGTGCCAACGTCCATCTGTATCTTGATTATCTGCTTAGACAAGCTGTCCAAGTATCGCATGATAGGTGAAGTGAAACGATCATGCATATCTTCATAGGTTTGCAACCTATCTTCTACTGATGCGAACTTGCTGTCGATCGATGCGGTTGTGTAGATATCGATCGATGTTGCTTGCTAATGTTGACACTGATCTTTGTAGCGGAAGTCTTCCAAATCTTGCTGTAAGAGGTCAATTCGTTTGTTTAACCATGTCATGTTGTTGTTGAGAGGGCTGTAGACGTCATTAATCTTGGTGTTGATGTATGCTATCTCCCATTCATCCTCTTTCTTTACGGAATTCTACTCTTGTGAGGGATTGTTGGATGGTGGCAGCTGTGCATCGATCGATGGTACCTTGGTGGCGTCGATCGATTTTGATGGCGTAGCCTCTAGCTCAAGATGTTCCTTCAAGCTGTCAATCTCAATCCTCATCTCTGTCATGTCTCTGTAAAGCACAGTGTAACCTCTGTCCAAAGGTTGATAGGTATCATCCACTAGTGTATGAAGTTCTTCTCCTAACCTCTCTTGAGCTCCAAAAATACCAGTTACTATTTCATTAATCTCATATTTGGTGTAGATCTCTGGTGGTAGCCTGGTTTCAATGAATGAAGCGGCATGTTCTGGAAGACATATGTAGCTCTGAACAGACATAGATGCTCTTTCCAGAATTTTTCTGATGTCTGCTCTGGTAACATGGATAATCTAACCAGCTACTCCTCTTGCATATCCAAACTAATCTCTGTAGACTCCATACTCATACTTCTGTTCCCATCTGAATTTTCTGGCTCCATACTAATCATAAGCTCGTAGTCCAAACTCAAGGCATCTATCGGTCGACACTTCGTGTGCCTCATCGAGCGATGAACCTGTTTCTGTGTCGAGCGATGTTGGATCAACGACGTCGATCGATGGCTGAGTAACCGGTCGGTAGGACTGGTGGAAGCCAGTATCTGCTGCATTAGCTGTAGGATGTTCGTCTGGATCCTCATGTATGTTGTCTGGATTGCTGCATTGCTGCAAAAACAAGTTTTCTGGTCCATTGGCCACCTGAAGGATGTCTGATATATCATCTTTGGAGATGTGTATGATCCTTCCATCCATAGCTCTTGCATGGACATCTGGGTCCCTGAAAATACCAAATTCATCAGGCATTAGACATCCACACTCGATTCGTTTCTTAGTAAAATATTGAGATGGAAAATCGATCGATGGTCGTGAAGATGTATCGATCGATGGTGGACGTCTGTCTGCTGAATTAGGATCGTTGAATTGAATGCTTCTCGTGCAGTTTCCTTCAATGCTTTGAGATTGGTGTTTGTGCTTCCATGTTGATCGACGTGGGATTATGATTATCGGTCGGTGTTGACTCACATGAATCGATTGATGACAAAGTGACAGTGTCGATCGATACCTAGTACTCTGTCTCGTACTCTGCTCCACAATGGCATACTGCAATGTATCCAAGATCATCTCCAATCTCCACAAGGTTGACCTGTTATTTGACAACTCTGACTGGGTCATAGTGGATGTCTGAATCTATCAGTGTCAGGCACATTCTGTTGGTGTTCATATCACATACAACTCCTATTGTAGCTAAGAATGCTCTTCCAAGCAGAAGGGAAGAGTTTCAGTTGAGTTTGATATCGAGGACATGAAAGTCTACTGGGACAAGGACATTGCCAATCTGCACCTCAAGGTCTCTGATGATACCTCCTGAGTTCCTCTGAGAATGATCCACAAAGGTGAAGGATTATGAAGAAGGCTCTACTTTCAGACCCAGATGGTCTGCCATAACCTTAGGTAAGATGCTGACTGATGATCCTATGTCACAAAGTGCATGGGGAAATTCAATACCCTTTACCAGACATGGTATTGCAAACTTCCCAAGATTACTCTTCGTCTTCAATGTGATCCTCTGTTTCATCCTTTCTCTGATATGATGAAATATTCTCCTAATATCCTCCTCAGTATCCTTTGTCTCTCTGAAGAACATCCACAATCTGTGTGTGAAATAAGGCTCCTCAAAAGGTTTCTCCAGGGGGATTCTGAGAACGCTCTTAGTGAAACCATCCATCCCTTTTTCACTAGCTTCCCGCTTCAAGTGTTTAGGAATCTTCTCCTTCTTTTTCCTCAACTTCCTCCCTTCAGTGGCCGTATCAACTTGCATAGGCTCTAGTGTAGTGCCTGAAGGTTTGCTGATAGTCTCTGGTGGATTAGCTGATGGTTTAGGTGGTGGTATGAGTGCATTGATTCGGGCTATATCAATGTGTGGTAACTGCACTCGGCATGTGAGAGGTGTTTGTCGATCGATATGAGATGGTGAATATCGATCGATGTGTGACTCTCTCTGTCGATCGTTGGCTGGCTCTAGCTATCGATCGATGTTGACGTAAAAAGGGGAGGATGGGTATGGATGTCGGTGTACGAACTCTTCATGAGTCATGATTCGCATTGCACTGCAATTCACAGTCAACTCGACAGGTGACATCGATCGATGTTGACGAAGGTCTGTCGATCGATCCGTGTCGTAGTGTGTCGATCGATGTGTGTCCTCCGATATCGGTCGACACGAGTGTGATCCGCCAAAACTCGTGGAAGTCTCCATCTCAAAGTCTCCCTCATGCTCCTCATGCTTCACCACCTGCCAGAAATAATCATCTATAATGGCATTGACGTGGTGCTTCATGCTTTCATCTCCTTCCTCTCTAGTCAAGGCTTCCTGCCTCTTAACAGCTTCTCCAGTCTGAACAACCTGCCTCTCAAGCTTCCTAACCTGAGTGCCTAGATTCTCAATCCTTGTGTTCAGATTGGTGTAGACAGAATCAATCTTCCCATTGAAATCCACTGTTAGCTTCTGCTGTCCCTCTAGAAACTCGATCAAGCATAGTCTCAATCTTGCTCTCCTGAGTCTGTGGTGGTGGATTCTGGTAAGCTGAATTCCCATAGTTTCTGTTGTTGTTGCTGTAGGGTCTCTGAAACTGTGAATTCTGGTTGTAGTTACTTCTCTGACCATTGCCATAGAAGTTTCTGTTTCCACCCTGGTTTCCAGACCTCTGAAATCCAGTACCTCCAAAGTAGGTCACATCTTCTTCTCCTTCTGTTTATACAGCTACTTCTTCTTCATCTGAGCAGACCTGCTTCCTGAGAAGCTCATGAACAACATCCAACTTTGCTCTAACTTCTTCCATCTGATCCTTTCCAAGGGATGCAACAGACTTCTTCCTCTCAAAGTCAGTGTTCTTGGTGTTGCTGCTGTTAGCTAAATTCTCTATAAGTCTCATAGCCTCTTCTGGATTCCTGGTGTTGAAGTTTCCCTCGCTAGCTGTATCAAGAGCCATCTGATACCTCAAGGCGATACCTCTGAAGAAAGTGCTAAGCAGTTGCACTTCATTGAATCCGTGGTGTGGACAGTCTCACTGGAAGAACTTGAATCTGATCTATGCATCCTTGAAAGACTCTCTAGTCTTCAGCGCGAATGTAACAATTTTGCTCCTCAAGTCTTCAGCGCGTGCCTCATCAAAGAAGTTATGCAAGAAAGCGTTTTTGATGGCGGCCTAGAATATAAGAGATCTTGTGGGTAGCTTCTTAAGCCAATGCGAAGCATCTCCAATCAGAGGGTATTTGAAAAGCTTGCAGAGTCGGAAGTCCTCAGGGACTCCATCCATGTGGATAGCAGCGATAAGATCCTCGAACCTCTCAAGATGGTCCATAGGATGCTCGTGTGGTAACCCAGAGTAGGGTATCTGCGACACGAGTGTGTAGTACTGTGGCTCCAGTTCGAAATTTGGCTTCTGAATCTCTGGAAGGCAAATGGCTGATCTGTTGGCATAGTACTTGTCTGGACGGTTGTAGTCAGCCAGTGGTCTTGTTCGAGAAGCCTCATCTACAGGTCGAACAGTTCCTGTAGCATCAGTATCGGGCTCAGGGATTACATTCCCCTGTGCATCTAGTTTCTGCCCGGTTGCATTACGCAGATGATCATTATGGTCATACATGTTTCCATTCTCATCCCGTCTGAGAATAACAATCGCAACCATGTTTCGCGACTGAGTATCGATTGATGAACGAGGTGTAGTGTCGATCGATGTAGATTGATGCGAGTCGGTCGACGGTAGAGTGTCGGTAGACTGCTGGATACGAGAATCGGTCGATGTGAAAGCTGTTGTGTCGATCGATGTAGAACATAAGTCCTTGCGGATTGAGCGTTGCAAGTGAGCAGGATCTTCTGAGAATAGTAGTTGTTTGTCTTTGTTGCTTCTGGTACTGCTGGGCATGTACCTGAAAAGACAAGAAAAATTTGTATCAAAAAGGGGGTAAAGAAAAAGAAAAACTATAATCAATCGAATTAAATCTAATGGCGATCAAAGCTCCCCGGCAACGGCGCCAAATTTGTTCTCACTCAAATTACCCTAATGAGTGAATTACTCTCTCAAATAAGAGGTTCAATTGTAATACTTAGGGATCGAATCCAAAGAGCTAGGGAACCAATTAAATTTAATCAGCGAATCAATTCTAGATGAATTGTGGTTTTTATGGTTTAAAATAATATAAATAATCCTATGCGAGCTTAACTTCTTTATGCATGATATATTAGAGCTTAACTCTTTTATTTAACAACAAGTCAATCAGCGCTTGCAATTTTTGGACGAGTCTATTAACCAGATCTAATGACCAGAACAAGAATATTCAATCACCAGCAGTGTCGATCGATGATCTTATAGAGATATCGACCGATGCACCTTTCACGCTGTCGATCGATTGTCCAGTAGGGATATCGATCGACGAGCTTCCAGTTAAGCTTTACGCACGGGTTGAATTGTGCTCACTAAGCTTCCTAGATCAGCAAATCACCTTTACTCTAGCAATCTTAGCTCAGTAGATAGGTCATGACAGTATTATTTAAGAATGCTCAAACATACTAAATCCTATGGTTCAATATTCTAGTTAGCAACTCTGGAACAAGCTTTAAGAACAACCTATTGATGAATACCACAACTTAACAATCTATAGTTAGGGCTAATCCCTTTAACCTATTTAAACCCTAAATCTAACAATGGAATCACTCAGACATGGCTAAGCAATTCATAACACAAACAAGGTAAGAAAACTGCATAGAATAGATAACAGAAGTAATGGAGTTTCAATCACAAATCTCTCTGGATCTTCTCTCCAACTCTCAAAATCTCTCTAAACTTTTGCTGTGAAAACAAGAATACAAAAAAGCTCTCTTGCCTCCTAACACCTAGGCAAGTATTTATCTATTAGGTTAAAAACTCGTCAGAGGTAATCTTGTAATTTGATGAAGTCTTGAGTTATAAGTCGGCTGGAACCAAGTCAGGCTTCTCGCGTCTTGATAACGATCAATGGTACAGGATATACATCGGTCGATTATAACCTTCTTTTGTCGGGTCTTTTTCTCCTGTATCGATCGACAGCACAGAATGTGCATCAATCGATTATTGTCTCTGAATGTCGACCTATGATTTGGCTTGATGGTCAGTTCGGATGAGATTTCTTTTGTACTCTAAAAGACTCCAAAATCATTACTTTACTCCAAAACACTCCTGAATCTGAAAACATATTTAATAGGCTAGAAAACATAATAATTATATAATAAAATACCAATATACCATGGGTGAAAGTGGGTCAAATCCATCGTATATCAATTCTCTCCTCTCGAGATCCTTGTGAGTTCGAAGTGTTCGAATTGGCGGACGACTTGTAATATGGCAAGGTAGGCTTCTTGTAATATATAACCGAAACAATATTAATAAAATCAAAATTTGATGATAATTAATTGATTGAATTGTGTTTAAATCTATTAATTTTTGTAATAAAATCAAGTATTCAAATTGTTGATGTTATTTATATTTAAACGGGAAAATATCTTCTTAATGAACGATAGATGCATTAGTTAATTAACTAATTTATTTTAATAGTTTAATGTATTTTTGTTAAATAAAAAAACCAGAGTTTATTCTTGATTATACATATTTAAATAAAATTTAACATAAATTTTTTTCTATTTCTATTTTTATCTGCTTAAGAATCATAAAGCACTAATCTTTAGTTTGCTTTTTCATTTTGGTTTATCTATATTAAATTTAATTTTATTATAATTTTCAATAAAAATCAAATAAAATAATTTAATTTAATAAAAATAACATAAGAATATAAAATAAATTACATTTAAATTAAATATTACTACTATTTAAATTTTTTTACCTCTGCACGTGACATAAGAAAACTCTTACTGTATCCTTGATAAACAATATATATTTTTATTTTGTTCAGTGTAGAGACAAATTAGCTACATTGCATAATATCATCTTCTGGATGACACATGCAATATTTTACATCTCAGATTTCTTAAGATAATTTCGGAACGATTATCATATTTATTTGTCATTCATAACTTTGTCACTTAATATACTTAAGACTTTAAAAATAATGAAAAAGAATGTAAAATATATTATTCAATTTTGATAAGTTAAATC
This sequence comes from Brassica nigra, assembly GCA_016432835.1. Taxonomy (NCBI): domain Eukaryota; kingdom Viridiplantae; phylum Streptophyta; class Magnoliopsida; order Brassicales; family Brassicaceae; genus Brassica; species Brassica nigra. The sequence continues at coordinate 21,891,036 of CM028244.1, read as the reverse complement.
AAAATATATGTGGGTCTACGGAAAATATAGAATATGTTCAAATTTGATTACATTTAGTAATAAAATCTATTTTCGAAATAAATATTGTATATTGAACATAAAATATATTATATAAGAAATTAATATTTTTTCATAAATAAAAGCTTGAACATGTTGTCATCTGATTCTATTTAATGAGTCTACTTTGAGAATATGATTATTGCTTTGGAAATCTATTTTTAATTTTTATAGATTAAAATGAAGAAAATGAAGTCAACTCCTTCGTCAATAACTAAGGACCAACTAAAAGATGCATTCAGTGTATGTTAAAAATGGATGATACTTTATCAATTTTACATTAAATGTTTTTTAAAAGACTTTTCAACACTAATATAAAAACAAGAAAGCCAGCCCACAGTGGAGATCCAAACTTGAGTCATGCCAAATGATTTTTGGGCCAAATTAATTCAATATTTATAGCTGAATTAATATTTTTATTATATTTTTATAGCAAAGCAAATTCCACATAAAAAACTAACAAGTTGTCATATATCCCTTTCTAGTGGGAATATTATGAGAACGGTTATTGGATTAGAATATTTTTTAGTTATTCATCTCAAATTTATGTATTTTACTAAAGTAAAACATTATTTATCCATACACCAAAGTCTCTGTAAAATAATTGCCGGTGTTTTTCTCAACTAAAAAATAATAATAATTAATAATAAATACCTTCTAATTTAACTTACCATTTAACATTTAGTGTATATCAATATAAATTTTAAAATGGTGCTTTCATGTATCTACAACAAACTTTACCCATTTTCTATTTTATCTCCATATTGTATGATATATGTAAAATTATTTACAATACAACATATATTTATTCTAGAAAATATCATATGTATATATTACAAAAGTATTAATAAATAAAAAAATTAAATTATTTTATAAAAAATAATTGATTGAGTTATTTCAAAAGTAAACATCAGTAATTGAATATAAAATAAATCAAATTCAGTTGAACAAAATAAAAAAAATCATCAGATGGCTGACAAATAGCAGTCTCTTAAATTTTAGATTTCTAAACCGGAAAAGACATGTGCCATCCATAACTTTTCATATAACTAATATAATATTTTAAGATATAAAAAAATAAATAGGAAAATTATAATTCAGTTATAGTAAAAAAGGTAGTAGTTGTAGATATAATTTTACAGAAAAGGATCATATATAGTTATATGTTTAATTATTTTGACTATAAACTCCAAATATTTACAAGTAAAAGATTGAAATCTTTTGAATCAAAATAAGGTTTTCCACAATTCTAAGTTTTAACAAGTTGTTTGGCCCTTTTTTATATGTCTACAATGGGGCTATGAAAGTTTAAAACACTTCCCCAGCTTCTTCAAATAATTATCAAAACAGCAAATAACTGTAGAGAATGATCCATAAATTTCAATACATATTCTAAAAACAAAAAAGTAAGCACTCCGTTGGGATCCATATTTGAGTCATGTGAAATGATTTGTTGTTCAAATTAACAACATATATATTTTGAAATTTTTTCAATAAACATATTTTAATAAGGTGTCATATATCCCTATTAATGGGCATATTGTGGGATTTGGATTGGAATATATATATATATATATATATATATATATATATATATTAATTTTCATATTGAGTTTATGATTTTTAATTAAAATCATTATTTCTTTTTCATATAATTCAAAAATCTTTTTAATTAACCATTTAATGTAACTTGATATAATATTTAGAAATGGCTTTAAAATGCTCTCATGTGTCCTCACTAAACTTTAAATGTTTTTTTTTGTTTTCTCTATATTGTGTTTGATATATATGAAAAATTAGTTACGATACAAGTTATCTTTATAGTGAAACAATGTGACTTGATATCTTAAATAGATTTTCTTATAATTTCTATTTCGGGATCTGAGAGTCATTTTTTGAAGCATGCTTATGAAAACAGTAGCTATCGAGCCTTTAGATATTACGTTTTTTTAAGGGACTCAGTTCTAGCTAGCAATTTCAGACGAATAGTTAATGTTTTTTGGGAAAATTATTTTTTTGGGCCAAAAAAATAGTATCTATGTCTCACTAGGCTAATTTCTATTTTGTACCATTTTTTCCTTTAATATCCTTTTTTCTAAAAAAAATTAAATAAATAGTTTTACAAACAAAAAAAATTGGAAAAATAATAACTAGTGATGAAATACCTATATCAAGTTAGTGATATTTTTTTCCAGTTTTAAAAATGTTTAAATCATAATTTCATTTTCTGTTCTAGAAAAAGTAGAATTGATATTCTACAAAGTAGAAAATAAAATCCACTATTTTCATTGAATCTACTATGTTTTGAATACGTGATCTACGTAAATAATAGTACTCTAAAATATTTAGAATACATGTTCCGCGCCTAACCTACAACTCTAAAATCAGTAGAAATCGAAATCTACACTTTACAAAAATCTAAAACATGTAGAATTCGAAATCTACACATTACTATAAATCTAAAACTTGTAGAAATGGAGTTTCTACACATTGCTATAAATCTAAAAACCTATAGAAACTGATTTCTACAAATTTACTGAATTCTACGGATAAGAATAATCAGTTATGAAAATCTGGAAAAATATATTTTGAAATATTTTGTTTCCATATAATATTAAAACGATTTTAAAAAAAATATTTTGTTCACTGAATTTTTTTTATATATTTTGTTTTGGGCAAAACGATTTTACAAATATTTTGATATTTATCAATTGTTTTATTAATTGTAATTTCAATTTATAATTAAAATTAAGGGTATTATTGCCATTATGAAAATATTTAGCCTAATGGGACATAAACTATACAAGATTAGCCTAATGGGACATAGATACCATTTTTGGCCCAAAAACAATATTCCCATGTTTTTTTGCTGTTAGACGATTTAATGAGTCTACTATGAGAAAATATTAATGTATTGTTAGAAAAAAAAAAAGAGAAGAAAATATTACTGTATTGGAAATCTGTTCTAATTATTATGTAGAATAAAATTGAAAAGATGAAGTCGACACCTTCGTCTCGATGAAAAAAACAACTCAAGAAAAAACAACAAAGAAAGACTATTAAACTTGGCAGTCATATCATGTTACAAATGGATGATATTTTACAAATTCACATCAAAATGTCTTTTCAACACTTAATATAAAAACAAGAAAGCCAGTTCACACTGGGGATCCAAACTTGAGTCATGCCAAATGTTTTTTTTGGCCCAAATTAGCTAAATATATATAACTGAATAAATATTTTGTATATTTTATAATTAAGAAAAAATTTCCACATAAAACAAGTTTTGATAGATCCCTCTCTAGTGGGCATATTATGTGATAATGGTTATTGGGTTAGAGATATGTTTTAGTTACTCATCTTGAATTTACTCCTTTTCTTTACTAAATTAAAATATTATTTATTTATACACCTAAGGGCTTTGATGTAAAAGGCGGTTGCGGTTGTGGTTCGAGTTTCGGAGTTGGTTTTAAGCGTTTTCTAGAGATTTATACGACCGGTACAGCGGTTAGAAATTGGTGCGTTTGCGGGACTTTTATGACTGGTAAACTACCAAACGCAATTGTTAAATAATAAATTAGCAATATTTATATTTTATATAATTATAAAAGTATTAAAAATCATAATATTATAATAAATATAAAAATTATATTTATAAAATCATAATATTAATTTTTAAAATTATAGAAAATATTTTTGTTTTAAAGTTTTATAATATAAATTAAAATATAATATATATAAATATTTTAAAATTTCTATTATTTTAATTTAAAATTTTGTGGAATATTTTCAGTTTTATTTTTATTTTTTTAAGAAAAAAATTTATCCTCCCATAACCCATAACCTCAAACGCTACCTGAAACCAGCTTTTGATTTTAAGAGGTTCGAACTCAAGTGATTTGTAGCGTTTTGTAATTGTTTCAAAACGACAGAACATCGCTAAACGCATAAATCTGGGTGGTAGCAGAAAACCAGTCAAACCCTAAATCTCTGTAAAATAAGTTATGGTGTTGTTCTCAACTCAAAATAAAATATTTATTAATAATAGATTCCTTCTAGTTAATATTTTTATTAAACATTTAATGCAAATATATATTATAAAATGGCTTTGAAATGCTCCCATGTGTCTTCAATAAACTTTACACATTTTCTGTTTTCTCTACATATTGTTTATTCTAGAAAAAATGTCACTTTTATATAATACAAAAGTATTAATAAATAAAACTATACTTTATTTAATAAAAAATAATTCACTGAGTTATTTCAAAATTTATCATCAATAAGTAAAAATAAAATATCATTTCTCAATAACTAAAATCAAATTCATTTGAATGAAATACAAAACTCATCGGATAAATAGCATTCTCTTAAATTTTGGATTTCTAAACCAGGAGAGACATGTGCCATCCATAATTTTTCATATAACTAATAAAATATAAAAAAATAGGAAAATTATAATTCAGTTTTAGTAAAATAGGTAGTTGCAGATATAATTCTACAGAAAAGGATCATATGTTTAATTATTTTAATTATAAACTCCAACTATTTACAAGTAAATTATTCCTTTTTCATCATATAAGATTGAAATCTTAAATATCAAAATAAGGTTTTCCACAAATCTAAATTTTAACAAGTTCAAAATCTATCATCAGCTTCTTCAAATAATTTTCAAAACAGCAAATAACTGCAGAGAATGATCAATAATTTCAATACTTATTCTAAACACAAAAAGTAAGTCTGTCGTTGGGATCCAAATTCGAGTCATGTGAAATGATTTGTTGTTAAAATTAACAACAAATATATTATTATACAAAGAAAAATTTCAAATAAATAACTTGTAACAAGTTGTCATATTTGGATTGGAAAATATATTAATTTTTCATATAGATTTGTTTTCATATAATTTAACAAAACTAAGCAAAATAACTGGTAGTGCTTTTTCATTTCAAAATCATACAATATAATTTTTTTTTAAATAATTAACCATTATTGTAACTTAATATAAAATTTAGAGATGGCTTTAAAATGCTCTCATGTGTCCTCAATAAAATTTACAATTTTTCTGTTTTCTCTATATTTTGTTTGATATATATATGAAAAATTAGTTACAATAAAAGTTATCTTTATCGTGAAACAATGTGACTTGATATCTGATATAGATTTTCTTATAGTTTCTGTTTCGGTAATTCAACAGTTATTTTTAGAAGTACGCTTATGACAAGAGTAGTTTTTTAGACTTTTGAGATAATGTTTTTTTTTTGGGGAACTCAGTTCTCGCTAGCAATTTCAGAGGAATCTTTACTGTTGTTTTACCATTGGACGATTTAATGAGTCTAATTGGAAATCTATTCTAATTTTATATAGATTTAAAATGAAAAAGACGATGTCAATTCCTTCGTCTCACTGGAAACTAGGTCCGAGCATTTTAATCTGGATCCGAAAATCTGAATTGGAATCGATCCGAAAATACCCGATCCAAAACTGAACCGAAAATTTACAAGTATCTATTGGATCCAAAATTCTTCTACCCGAATAGACTCGGATCCGAAAAGAACCAACCCGAATAGACCCGAACCCGAAAAAAACCGAACCCGAATAGACCCGACCCGATAAGAACTGATTCAAATCCAACTTAAAAACTTTAAAATATCTTTTTATTAACAATCTTTGTTATTATTTTGTAACATTTTTAAGTAACATGAAGTTTGAAATGTAAAATATAGAATTAAAATGTTATATTTTAACTATTAATAGTTTATTTTAAGTTATTTTGTAAAATTTTAGATATATATGATAAATTTTGACTAAATTCAATGGAATTTGAGTATTTTATTTCCTTTTTATATCCTAAATACCCGAATCCGATCCGGATCTGACCAAAATCCGAAAATTATGGGTATTTTAATTATAGATCCGAACCGACCCAGACCCGACAAGACCCGATCCGAAACCGACCTGAAAAATTATAGGTACCTAAATGGATATAAATTTCCGGGATCTGAAGGACCCGGACCTGACAAGACCCGACCCGAAGACCCGGATGCCCAGGGCCTAGTGGAAACAACAACTTAAGTAGAAACAAAAAAAAAGGACTATTAAACCTGGTAGTCATAATATGTTACAAAGTGGATGATATTTTATAAATTCACATTATTTTCTTTTAAAGATTTTTCAACACTAATATAAAAACAAGAAAGCGAGTTCACAGTGGGATCCAAACTTGCGTCATGCCAAATGTTTTTTGTCCCAAATAACCGAAATATATATAACTGGAAAAATATTTTATATATTTTACTAAACCAAACATTTCCACAAAAAAAGTTTTCCTATATCTCTCT